>OU015494.1:213908296-214423296 GCA_907164885.2 Dolomedes plantarius
TTGAATTTTTTGATTACAAAGGACTTATTCACCGCGAATTTGTTCCTGAAAATCAAACAATCAGTAATTTTTCAAGTAGGTGCTTTTTCGATTAAGAAACAGGATAAGGCGAGTTAGGAAGGAACTGTTTGATTCTGGGCAATGGATCCTTTTACACGATAATGCTAGGCCCCATACAGCAATTTCTGTACAACTATATCTTGCTAAGTATTCAATTACAGTGATAAATCACCCACCATATTCTCCCGACTTATCGCCAGCTGATTTTTTCCTCTTTCCGAAACATAAGATGGGCATGAAAGGACAGAGATCTGAGAACGTCTCGGATATTAAATCAAATGTTACGCGTATTTTACGAACGGTTTGTTCCAACGCCTATAAACAGTGTTTCGATGACTTGATGAAACGTGGGGAAAATTGAATAGACTCCTTTAGCGATTATGTTGAAAGAGATAAATTTATTTGAAGTTGAGTAATATTTTGCTTATTTATGAAAAAAATTGTCCGGTTACTTTATGTGCGTACCTTGTAAATCGTAATAAGCGGCCATTGTAGCTGCAGGAGCCGATGTAATACACCTTTTGTCTTATATGAGCACTGCCGCCCACATCGCGTTACTCTGATTGGGCGCATATCTCCGTTATTTAAATACGCACGCTTGTACCAGGTACTCTTCAGTGTATACACTAATGTCGTTATTTACTTTCTGTTATAGTGTGTTTGAAGAAAATTCGCTTTTAACCCAATATCATCCAAGCATTACCACTACCACCAAGAAAATCGTGTGCACTGATAATGCAAACCGGTGAAGAATATTTAACGTCTACTTAATGAGCAATTAAGGGGACAGTGGACCTTCAAACCTAACTTTTTTTCTTTTGAATGGATTTGCTTGAAATTTAAATATGTGATTAGTTGCATAGATATGTAAAAGTGGTTAAAATTTAAAGATGAAATATTCATAATTTATAAATTAGGAATTATATCAAAATCTGGCCTAATTAAAAATGTTCCATGCGCATTTCTTTTGCATATAATATGGTAATTTTTATTTATAGGATACCTTATAGAACTAACAATGAAACTTATTGCTTATTTTATGCATTCATTAAAAATATAAAGAGAAAATAATAATAATAGTGAAAACACCCCTATTATTAAGCAGAATACCTGTAAATCATCTTTTCAAGTACAAAATTTAGAAATTCTGAGCTACGAAGCATAATTTTTTTCAATAAAATTTATTTGATATACAGTTAAGTATATAAAACTTAAATTTCAAAGCAATACGATAATTAGAAATGCGCCTGGAGCAGTTTGAATATTCGTATGACATGAAAATTTTTATTTTAAGTAAAACACATTTAAAGTTATTGCTATTAGTAACCACATAACATGTAAATTAAATACAATTGCCTATAACTAGGAAAGTAATCACAGAAATTAAAAATTTTTTTTGCAGCACTTTCCTACTAGTCCGTAGTCTCATAATTCAATAAAATAATAAAAATTGAATTTTTGGACAAATTTCACAATTTTGAAAGTCCACTGTCCCCTTAACGTGTAGCTAATCTTGGATGAATAAATTCAAAGGATTTCTTTCTTCATAGTGCTCAATAGGTGTTTGTAATAGCTGTATTTCCTAACCTTTCACCCTATATTAGAACTTATTAACAGCCTTGGGAGGATTTATGATAAGGACATATCTTATTAATAAAATGTTTGATAAAATGCTTTATAAATTCCAATTAGAAATGTATAATATGTATTAAATGATCTAAAGGAAACATACCTTAATAAGTATATTAAGAAATCTTAGACCAATATACGACTTGACATTTACCCGTAATTAAAATAAAATTCAGAACGAGTTTCTGAATTCACTAAATACTCTTTCCGATTTATAGTATTGAATCACTCAGAAATTAACTCCTTCGAGAGGGAGTTTTTGAAAAATAATGATCAGAAAGGTAAATGCTCTTAATTTTATGTAAAATATAGCTCTTCATGTAAGAACATTGCAAAATGGTACATTGCAGTGATCAGAATCGACTCCCGTACAATAACGAATTTTTTGTGCGGGAAAATTAATACCATGAAGATCAACCAACGCGCGGTTTGTTCACATAATCGATTTAGACGGTTGCAGACAGACAGTCTTGGCAACATAAAGACCGGAAGAACTACCGACAGCTCGCAGAACAGTTCGTCAGCTACAAAAAGGGAAGTTGCCGACCGGAGGCGCCTAGTGGTCTGGGAAAAATAACTGAATAAAGAAAGGCGGCGTTTTCCAGACCTTTCGAGAACGTTCAGCGAAGGTATATAAAGTCGCCGGATGTGAATTAAAAAAGGTCAGTGATTCAGAGATTATATTATTCAGAGTGACGCTGGAGCCAGAGACAAGGAGAGACTGTTGGGACTAGTTAGTCTTGAATGAGTGCAGCGACAACTCAAGTTTGACCTTCCTCGTCGATGCCGTCAACCCACGAATTTAATCTCGTCTATATATTGTAAATAGCCTGTATTGAGTCGAGAAATGCAATTAAAGCATGTTGCTAAAATCTACCTCATAAGATGAACAACGATTTAGATCATATAAAATAGAAGTGTGCGACGGAACCCGTTATACTTATGCAATCAGCCACTGCAGCCCGAGCCGTCACCTGTACATTAGGGTTGTTTGAAAAAATCGATTTTTTTTATTTCAGAATCGCATTACCTCTCAAAAGTTGTAGTTTGGTATCCTCAATCGGGGAAAAATAAAAAAAAATTCTAAGTTGACATCTTCAGTTCCCGCATGAGGCTGAAAGTTTGAAAAAATATGTTAAAAATTGAAATTTCCAAAAAATAACAAAATTTGTTTTTTTGTAATTTTGTAGAATGCAACAGCCATAAAATGTCAGTATATAGCGTAGTTTGAACCTAAAAAATATTTTATAGCTTTTACATAAAATCTTTAGATTGCGCATACGCCTTGAATTGGGCTAAAATCGCCTAAAATTTGAAATTTACGTGTTTAATATACAATAATACATACATGACATATTTACGTTTCAAAAGTATTTTAAAAATTCTAAATTTGTTGAATATAACCTTTTATTACAGTACTATACGTACAAGTATAGTTACACACACATTTGTATGTATATAATAACATTGTATGTCATAGCTAATTACAGAATGATTTATACATTTTACCAATTTTTTGTGTCTTTAAGATTCCTCAGATGTGTTGGGCATTGTTTTAAATTGAGATTTATAGTCAAATGATGGCATAGTTGATCTTGAGAGCAAAGTTGTCCTTATGAAACCATCCCTGTTCTCTTCTCCACATATTTTAGTACAAGATTCTGTTACGAGCTTTACAATTCTTTCGACAATTTGCGTGTGGCAAGGAAATTTAATTAGCTCGAACTCTGGGAGAACATTAGTATTAATAAGTTCTTCTAGGCTTTGCGTTGACGCATTGCTCATTATTGGAGGAGGAGTAAGTTTGCACTTGGACCAATCAATAAGTTCAATGTAATTTGAAGCTGCAAAATTGATGGTCGGTGGGTGAAAAGTTCTCTCCGATTTCCCTTTAGGTTCTTGTTTTCTTGCTTTTAGCAATCTTCGAAAAGCTAGCTGTCTTACGTGCACTCTTTCATCTAGTACCATTGAAATTAAGATTTTCGGGATGACAAAAATACGCATTCCTCTGAATGACAGGATCAATTATTTAACGTACCCTGTCGGGAAGCTGTCTTGTCTTCTGTACTAATTTAAACACGTGAACTGCTCCAAACTTTACAGAGGGATGCATTTTAATTCCAAACCATACTGGAGCGTATATCTTCATATACAGCTAACCAGCAGTTTAATTTCGTCAGAAGGTTTTACTTACAGAAATATATACTCTTAAGATCCTGTTTGCACAAGTTAACCACCTAGAGTTACCAAGAGGACCAGGATCTTTCACAGCGAGATCTGGCGCACACTGTCCTGTCTTGACTGTTCGATAAATGTTAAGTAAATACTGTTGGTACTTGCCTACGTCATTTTTGGTCCCATTTATCTCCTCGCTATTAATCGTTTCAAAATTAGCAGCAGGGAGTTTTTCACAGTCAGTCAACTTCTTGCCAATTTGTCCTGAGAAACTTGTGGGTCCTGTAGTATCACCATCTACACTTTCAAACAAATGTCTGAACGGAAGTTCGTTGAAATGTAGTAAACATATAAACCATTGTAAAGGACGACCAAGTTTAAGCTGAAGGTTACGAATAACACCGTTTTTCAATCCTGTGTTAGTCGCTGTTCCGTCACATCCAATTGCAACAAGCTTAACATAATCAAAGTTATTGTTTTCTACATAGCAAAAGATGCTATTAGCTATTTCACTTCCAGTGGCCCTTGGAGGTGTCAAATGTCCCAGATACTTTCCACCAGGCTCTTGAACCACGCTGATGTGCTCCTCTTTCTTCAGTCTGCGATACATTTTGTTACCATTCTTTTCCTGATAATAAGTGTTAACTTTTCTCCCGTCAAAATACAGTCCATGTAACTCTACATTTGGAGAGTCTGATTGTAAAGAGTATCGAATTTTATCTTTTTCTCGACTGATCTTACTCTTATCTATTACTAGAGACATATATCCTTCATTTATCATGCCATACATTTTACAAAACACAGGAAGCAATAGCAGCAGTGGCTCTCTTGGATATCCCACACCTATCGCTTATTAATGCTGTTGCAGGAAGCTAAATTCGCATACTAATAATATCGCTTGTATAATTCGAGACTAATATTATCGCTTTTTGCGATATTATTTGTCTCTACTCTATCCAAATTGCCAATAAATTTTAAACGGCCATTTTGCTAGTCGTACAAAAACTCTATCTCAATAACAGGGACCTTATTTCCTTTATCACATTTACAATCCATAATTACTTTACAGCTACAAGAGATAGGCTTCTTACCACACGAACACGCAAAATTCATTACACTTTTGACATTTTTTGGCATTTTTTTCAAATTTTAAGCCTCATGCGAGAACAGAATATATCATCTAAGAGTTATAATTTTTTTAGGTTGAAACTACGCTATATACTAGCAATTTATGGCTGTTGCATTATAAAAAATTACAAAAAAATTAATTTTATTATTTTTTTTTATTTTAATTTTTAACATATTTTTTCAAACTTTCAGCCTCATGCGCGAACTGAAGATGTCAACTTAGAATTTTTTATTTTTTTTTCCCAATTGAGGATACCAAACTTTAACTTTTGAGAGGTAACGCGATTCCGAAATAAAAAAAATCGATTTTTTCGAACCACCCTACTGTACAGTGATGATGATGAGGCCCACAACCAAGTTTATCACTCCATTGAGTACTAGAAGATAAGACGATTGGTATGGAACAGAATAGACGTATGCGGCATAAGCCGTCATCTTTAATCAATCCGCCACTGCCGACCGGTAGATATCAGCCCGAGCCATTGCCCGCAGATCTGATGAGAATGATGCCCTTCAACCGTCTCATCAATTACAGAGTGACAGAGCATACTCCAAATAGAGGTACAGGCTTTTTCTATCCAACCTGTCTGGACCCATGCTTCCTTCAATCAATTTAAAATCAATTCGGAAATGTTGATTTGTGTATAGATATACAGTGATTTCCGCTTATAAGAATCACGTTTGTTATTACTGTTTTTGATTCTTATAAGCGGTTGATTCTTGTAGCCGGAATTTAGGTTTTTGGGCAGGCACATACACACACACACCTATAAATACATATATTAGATAATTTACCATAAAATACTCTTTAATTTACGTTAATTATCTTTTATTAAAATTTTTCTTTATAATTTTAAAAATACAACTTAATATCTAGACCTTTAAGTAGATACACGTGATTATAATAAGAGAAGAAAAAAATCCAATATTTGTTACAACCTATTTGCTTAACAGTTTAACATTTCAACTACAGGAAAGGTGCAAGAAAATGTTTTCTATGGTAGTTTGGCGTAATGAAGTTTTCAGGAGGCTGTTTATACCTCTTTCAATACCAATAGTCTCAGACGAAGGTTCCCCTTCTAGCTTACGTTCCAGGGTTTGATAACGTGCTGAATCTACTAATGTCACGTTTACCTAAATTATAGTGGACACTTCGCCGAAGATTTATGTGTTTCAGGGTCCAGGAAGCAGCAACCAGGATGTGGGAGGTGGGAAAAAAGAGTACCTGTCTGTGTTTGTCAGTGGATAAAAGTGAAATCGGACTCGGATGGGTTAGATGCCCCTGTGACAAGCTAAAAGGGCAGTATTTAGCTAAAGTGTTTAAGAGGAAACCATTATGTTATGTCTAACAAAAAAAGGGATGAATTTTACGACTGTATTCCATCCCATATTATCACTCTTTCTTTAAAAAAAATTAAAAAAAGAACTTCGTGCCTTTTGAGGGTTTAAGTGGCGTTTTTGGAAAAATGCAAGGAAAGCGAGGAGTGTAAGCTGATTCTTAAAACCGGTGAATTGATTCTTTAAAGCGAAAATTTTAACATGGAAATAATACATTTGTGTTTGTTTTTGCGATATTGATTCTTATAAACGGTTGATTCTTATAACCACTGATGACTATAAGCGGTGGTTACTGTATATATTGCGGATTTAATGCGTACTGAGGTTAGGCGGAAGTTAAGTTAGGATGATTAAGGCTATAATTGATTATAAGAATTGTTTATGATAATTAGTAAGGGTCATTAATACTAAGTAATTCATTGAAAGATTTGTTTATGACAATTAATAATTGAATGGTTATATTTATATGAATTATGATTAACAATTGAATGTTTACAGTTATATAAATGATATGCATAGTAATGATTTAAGTAGAGAATAATAAATTGGGTAATTATTGAATTTCTGTGTTATTAGCAAGTTTAATGAAGTTAGTTCATTAACAAAGTCAAAGTGTAGTAAGTGTATGTATACTGTTTGGTCATCAATAAACCAAGTTATTATTCGATATCAGTGCAATGTTGTTATTGTCACAAATATTCTAAAAATCATAACCACTATACGATCTCTCCGGTACACATTGCACGTGTTTAAATGGTCACTATTCATTGGTTGTTCGGAATTACATAAAGTACAATTAGGCGACCTACATCCAGCTACAAAATACCTACCTTGTAGCAGTAAGTAGGCTAAATGTGGAGAATAATATGGCCTGGTTAGAGCTCTGTGAAACGTCCAAGTACGAGAAATGAACTTACAAAAAAAAATTCCAGTTTATATATAGAATCTTTTTTTTTTTTCGTGACATGCATATTTCATAACGATGATGCTTTTACGTAAAAGTTTATTTTTCGAATGTTTTTTTAAAATAAACAAATAAGCTGGCTTTTTAATTCGACCATCCCCTTAAAAGACACAGGAATATGTAATAGTGTTGAGACACGTAAAATAAGCACTTTCCGATGTTCAAAATCACCTTTCGAAATTCTTTTTTCATGGTAAATGCGTGTTTAAAGGTGAGCCTTAGGAAAATGTACCGTAATTACGATACACGTTGGAAAAACGTCAATTTTGATATAGGGGAGAGTAGTACACAGTGAGACAGGGTACACAGTGAAACAGAGAAGCTTTTATAATGAAGTTTATGTTTGTGCCGCTAGATGTCAGGCTGTTCAGGGACATTTTGTTTGCAGTAATTGCCGTCCACATTTCAAGCGTGGATGTTCGTTCTGTTGGAAGCTACGAAACGAAATTGTTTTTTTAACCTAAAAGTAAGTTATTTATCTCTGTTATATGTCATATATCTTCAGTTTAATTTTATCTATTACTTTGGATTGAATATTATATATATGCTGCACTATTTCTCCACTTAATATCAAGGATTTAACTAAAGAAAAACAATGGAAGGGATATATAGCCATTTTATTTTAACAAAGTGAAACAATGTCTCACTGTGTACCACGATAACTATATCTATTCCATAATAGCAATGTGCATTAAATGTTACTGTAATGTATTCGTTACTGTAAAGTAATGTATTTAGCATTACGAATTTTCTCAATTTTTATCAACTCAGTTTTGAATTACTAAGATTTTGCTATTACACAATATAATGAATTTCACATCTTAACATTGTAACTTGTGATATAACATCTTAGCTTGTATTGCTGTATAGATACACAGAACCAAGACTATCATTAATAATGTTATTTAAATATTTTCTGGTACGAAATATGTTTTTTTTTCAGAGTTATGATGGTACGTCCTAAGAATGTGCCAAGGAAAATTTGAACACATGGAGAAGAACAGATGGCTGCAGCTGTGAAATTAGTCCTACAGGATAATGATTTTGAAGTCACTTATCTGCGCAAAAGTGAAAAATATAATACCTTTGTGATGCCAAACATTCCAGATGTGGCCTCTGTAAATAAACTGGATATTGTCATGGTTCTGTCTCAGCCAATGCCCATGAAATCAAAAAGATTGTCAGGATATGTCCGTTTTGAAGTGCGGCTTGACCTTATAAATGTTCGGTGACTTTTCCAAGATTAACAATTGATTGCTTCATGAAAACTTGTGTATAATGAAGCATTGTTTGTGTTTAGTATTGTGACAATATATTTTTAAATCAATAAATTAGCAATGTCTCACTGTGTACGAGGTGTGGTATACTGTGAGACGAATGTTGATATTATTTTAGCGTTAATTATTTCTGGTTTCTATTTATATGTATTAATAAATTTTGTGTGAAAAATTTTGCCAATAAAACAGATTTAAACATCCAATAGCTAAATTTCGTCAGTCGATTGTATTCAGCTCTTAATTAATGTTTATTGAAAATTTGTCTCACTGTGTACCACTTTCCCCTACACCAGATACCCAAAGACCGTGATGCAGCAGAAAGTGTGGCAGGAACTAATCTATAGTCTGGATGTCTATAGATATGGAGTCACTAAGGGAGGTAACATTCCTAAGCTTCTGCAATAACTACCATTGTAACTCGTTATGTACCTCTTTTGTTCCACATACGGTCTCTTATTGTAAACTACATATTGGAGGGCTAAAAAACTTTCAATAATTAAATGGTTTTTATGTTCCTGTATAATCGAGAGTGAACCAATGCCTTTATTAAAATGATTTTTATGTATTTTCGAAGCCCGGTTTTTAAATTCTCATTAATCGATTACTCTCTTTAACTTTATATTTTCAAGTCTCAACTATTCAGCATAAATATGAAAAAATTAGTACTGTTAATATTAATTAATTTAGTCAATCCATTTGGTGCATCAAAATAATTTTTTACCTTATATTAACGACTAATGTATACGAAATTTTGAAAATTATTTGAGATAACATTCTGAGATTGTTAAAAATAATTGTGCCTAGAATGCAATTTAAAAAATAAAGGGTAAGCAATGAATGCCCTTTCAATATTACATCTTTAAGGTTTTGAAACGCTGAATATTTTAAAAGACCAAAATACTTAAAACCTCGTACGATCAAATTTATATGCTAATCATGAAATTCACGATAAGCACAAATACAAATATTTACTCTGTAAAAAGTAATTGAATCAGAAATTGAACTTAGAATCAACACAGAAAGAATCTTCAAGTTTAATTTAAAATAATTTCATCGACTCCGTAACAAGCAAAAGCAAATTTGTTTTGTTCATTAAATATACATTAAGAGCATGTGTCCCATGTGCGTAAATAAATAGTCTTTTTAGACGCAAGAAATGCATTAAAAAAGAAATTAAAAATCAAGTACATAAAGAATTAATTTTGCTTTTCAAACCAATGTGGGTTCCTTTTTCATATGTTTGTAAAGATCTTAGAGAAATTTGTTAAACGCTAGATTCACAAGTTTTGTCAAAAGGATCAAAAAGAAAGGCACTTCATTGATTTTCCAATATCATGACAAAAGTAATTACGCTTTTAAATATGTTGCACACTTTATTTTCCTCCCCCTTCGTTTACAAAGAAAAATTAATAAATTTTTTTTATGCATCAGTATCGAAAATTTACATCCTCAAAATACACTAAAGTAAGAAGTTTCTATGAAAACTCTATTTACACAGCTGTTTTACTAAATGACAATAATAGATACATACATCTATTATGGTCATTGAAACATAAAAGTATATTTCAATGACAGTAAAATTCCTTGGTATACTACTAAAGAACTTTTATGGAAGGACGCCCCAGATACAAGGTCCGCCCATAAAGTAACCGGACATTTTTTTTTTTAAATAAGAAAAATATTACTCACCTTCAAATAAATTTATCTCCTTCAAAACAATCGCCAAAGGAGTCTATACAATTTTTCCGACGTTTCTTCAAGTCATCGAAACACTGTTTATAGGCGTTCGAACTGACCGTTCGCAAAATACGCGTAGCATTTGATTTAATATCCGAGACGTTTTCAAATCTCGGTCCTTTTATGGGGTTTGCATTCCTTGATTACAAAGGACTTATTCACCACGAATTTGTTCCTGAACATCAAACAATTAATCAGAATTTTTACAAGGGGGTGCTTTTTCGATTGAGAAACAGGATAAGGCGAGTAAGGAAGGAACTGTTTGATTCTGGACAATGGTTTCTTTTACACGATAATGCTAGGCCCCATACAGCAATTTCTGTACAATAATATCTTGCTAAGCATTCAATTACAGTGATAAATCACCCACCATAATCTCCCGACTTATCGCCAGCTGATTTTTTCCTCTTTCCTAAACTTAAGATGGGCATGAAAGGACAGATTTGAAAACGTCTCGGATATTAAATCAAATGTTACGCGTATTTTGCGAACGGTTAGTTGCAACGCCAATAAACAGTGTTTCGATGACTTGAAGAAACGTTGAGAAAACTGTATAGACTCCTTTGGCGATTATTTTGAAGGAGATAAATTTATTTGAGGGTGAGTAATATTTTTCTTATTTATAAAAAAATGTCCGATTACTTTATGGGCGCACCTTGTATTATTGTTTGGATATTTCTTATCGACGAGTTGTCAAAAGAGATCAGTGCTATAAGATCAGTTAGTGTGACAGCAAACAAGTCATAAAATTCTGGAGTTGTGGCGGCGAAGGACACACCAAAAGAAATTGCCAAGACTCGGGAGAGAAGGACACTCCCGAGAAACAGGGGATTGCAGAGGTAGTATCACGAAAACATTGTTCCGGAAGCAGCCATTATTGTTCCAGGGTGGAAAAGAAATTCCATTTTATAAATCCCGTCGCAAGACAAACTACAGCTTCTACGCCATCAGAGCCAGATCCATGGAGGGATGACGAGGTTCGAAAAGCTCAACTGGAAGATCCTGAACTAAAGCCCATTTTAGAATTTATGGAGTTATCCAGCACAAGACCTACCTGGTAGGATATATCAAACTTGAGTCCAGCAACAAAGCGTTATTGGTCTCTGTGAGACTCACTTCTCATTCTGAATGGCGTTTTGTACAGAAAATGGGAATCTGATGACGATAAAACATCTAGGTGGCAGCTTCTTCTCCCAAAAGAAAGGATACCAAACGTTCTTAAGGATCTTCATAGTAGTCCAACAGGAGGCCATTTCGGAGTGACTAAAACCTTGCAGAAGATTCGGGAACGCTTTTTCTGGAACAAAGCGAGAAATGACGTCGAGAAGTGGTGTCCATCCTGTGAGGCCCGTAAAAGACCGGAGACATGCAGTCGAGGAAAGCTTTATCGTTATAATGTAGGAGCACCCTTTGAACGAATCGCTCTCGACATTCTAGGTCCTCTTCCACGGACTACTGATGGCTACAGATACATCCTTGTTGTCATAGACTACTTCACAAAGTGGCCTGAGGCTTATGCAATCGCAGATCAAGAATCGTCGACAGTAGCAGAGGCACTAGTTCAAAATTGGATATCAAGATACGGAACACCACTTGAGATTCATCCGATCAAGGAACGAATTTCACGTCTGCTGTCTTTAAGGGACCGTGTCAGCTACTTGGAATCAAAAAAACCAAATCAACTCTTCTACATCCACAATCGAACGGCCTGATTGAGAGGTTTAATCGAACCATCCTGAATAACCTCTCACTCCTAGTTTCAAGAAACCAAGAAGACTGGGACCGAAAGTTATGTCTGTTCCTACTTGCTTATCGCAGTGCTGTACACGAAACTACTGGCTGCACACCATCCCAGATGCTTTTCGGTCGTGACCTCCGTCTGTCATTGGATCGGACGAGCCCCATCAATGAACTCGAGAAGACGTCGCCCGTGAGCGGATCAACATTGCGACGGAGACCCGGTACGACACGAAAGCAACAACACCATGAAGGTGACAAGGTGTACTTCTGGAACCCGATTCCACGTGAAGGACTTTCTCCCAAGTTACAGTCCACTTGGAATGGTCCGTATACAGTCATAAAAAAACTGAATCACGTCGTGGGTCGTATTAGAAAATCGTCGAATTTTAAGCCTAGAATAGTGCATTATGATAGACTAGCTCCTAAATATTGCCATAGTTAATATATTAAAGAAATGTACAGACCACGGTCGTTCTCTTTTTGTATATAACATTTTATTTAGCTTAATTAATCCTTAAGTTTTGTTATCTCCTTAAGTAAGTTTCTTTTTTTTTGTTTCATTAATGTTGTTTAAAGTAATTAGATCGTCCTAGTATGTAATTATTAGTTATATGAAGTATGTAACTGTCTGTATGCGTGTTGATTTTCTATTAATTTTAGTTGTGATTTTTCTATTCGGTATTGTAAGATTTCCTGCCCACTAGCTGTACTGCGCGGGACGTGCAGTCCTTGAGGAGGGAGCAATATTACGAATTTTACGAGTCTATGGTAATCTAGCCAATTACAAAAGTTATCGCGAAATTGACGATGGATTTGGTAACTTATTTTGGTCACCACATTTGGCGATATGGCGCCAAGTGGTCACCAACTTGCCGTCTAGACCTTTCTAGAAGCTTTTAGTGATATCTAGCTGGCTGACCGATAGGGGGCACTTTGGAAGTCTATAATTATACCTGACATTGGCATTGGAACTCCGTTCAATTTCTACTGAGAATTCAATGTAATGAAAGTGCGTTAGGAGTGTACTGAATTAAAGACTGGTATCCTGATTTGTGTTTTTAGAGTTTTCTGCTGTATATAAAACAGTTGTTACGTGTTTTCTACTTTAATTTGAGTATGCACCTGAAGATTTTACAGAATAATAAATTTTATTTTGTGTGCAGTTTCTGAAGAGATATTTTATTTAATTCTAACGAGCCCAGGAAAAACGGAACAATATATATAAAAAAAATAATAAAAAAAAATTTATATATATATATATATATATATATATATATATATATATATATATATATATATATATATATATATATATATATATGTATATATATAAACTTATTTAAAATAATCTAGTTAAGCTGTTATGTAGTTGATTTTCCATAGTGTTTTCATTTCAACGTTTCTTTTATTATATATTTTAATAAGTATTGAAGATAAGAATCTACTGCGTTTACTGTGTTTGTGCCTTCCTATAGAAGTTTTTATAATAAATTCCATGTCTACCACTTTTGTTTTTGTAATTTAATAAATTGTCGCCGTTATTATACACACTTAACATCATCTCTCTCACTGTGTGTTTAAAAAAGAAAATCAGATTAATCTAGACCTTTAAAGAAGAGAGAAGGGCCAAAATGAAAAGAGAGAGAGAGAACGAATGGTCTCAGGCCCATATCATCTATCTAGAAATGAAGTTTACCAGACTAAATACTGTTAACCTTTAACCATGAACTGTAAAGGAAGGCATATAAAAATCCGTTTCATTCAGTGACATATCATCGTCCATAGACTGACTCTACTCGATCAAATGAAATATGAGCACAGTGTTTCGAATGAGATATAATAAGTAATATACTGTACCACACACTGTGCTACAACAAATTAAACATGGAATAGAGGTCAAGTCAAAATCACCACTATTCCGATTTTACCCAGAAAAACAGGACGAGAAACGAAATTGCCTCTGCAAGTCAAAAAATCTCTTCAAACGGAATAGGGGCTACTGTAAAACATAAAAGTAGAAAAACTGGAACAATTCAAGAAACGATTGAGATTGGAATTCCACAAGCTGTATAAAGCTTAAGTTAATAAACGGTCAACATTTTAATAAAAAGTGTCAAATACAATCAGTCCCTGAGAACCTTCGGTAATACAGGTTGAAGAAGATGTGAAAAGGAAAAACAAATTAAGTTTAAAGCATTCAGATAAAAGTTATGTGATTAAATTTTTAATTAGGAAAAATTAAAAAATAAAATTAAGTTAAAATTAAAAGTTTTAATTTAATAAAACCTATAAAAACTATGTATAGTTAAGAACAAAAGAATTTAATTTGCAGCAAGTAGGTATTTATATCAAATTATATAAAGCAAAATTCCTCTATCGTATGTTGAGCTAAACTTTTAATGCTGGATTTTGATTAAGTACCTATGGTAAGTGTGTATTTGTTGTCCATTATTTGGTGCGCATAATCTATGAATCTTGATTAATTGGTTAATTATTATATTTCTGAAAATGCGATCATGTAGAAAGGAAACGAAATGTTGAAACTTATTGATTTTAAAGTGACACGAAGGCCTTTAGTCAAATATATCGCTATTTTTTTACTGTTAATGACTGATATGTTTACATTATAAAAAAACAATCTGTACATTATATTTTTATGAATGTAATATTATTTGGTTGGTTGATTGGCAGAGGTTATTAGACAGTGAGTCGATTCCGAATGGCATCAAACACCCATATCAATAACTTCAGACTATTAAGATATCGCAGTTGTTTTAGAGATTGTAATTTAACAGTCTGAGGTTTTTGGCAGAATATTTTTGTCACTATATAACTGTATACTGTGTAAATACTAATTATTTTACAAGCTTTTAAATTTTAATCAAAATTAGAAAATGATATAAATCATTACTCTTTTGTGCAAATTTAGTATCAATAACAATGTAAATCTATTTATAAAAAGTTTATACTTCACTATAAGTATTGAGGATAAACATCAACTTGTGTTTATTGAAAATCAATATCCAAAGTATGAAATGTCTAAAAGCCAAATAACTTATTATTTAATGTTTAAAATCTATCAATTTTTTTTATTTATCTACATTTATCAAAACTGATATGATAAATACTACGTTTTAGCTCTTAATGTGTTCGTCAGTTTTATAAATTACTTTATTCTCTTTATTCTTTGACCGATTATGTAATCTATCCATTGACAAATAAAGCTCGCGTAGATCCTATGAAGTTTTGCTATGCTTAGAGAGACATTTACAAATATCCACATACTAGGAGTTGTATAGAAGGAAGAAGGGGAGAATTTCCCTTCATAAGATACTTTAAATTAAAATTGATACCATAATCATAATGTACCTTTTCAACCACCTCCATTACACAGTTTAAGCCTTCGTGTAGTTTAACAAAATCTCACAGGTCTGAAAAAATTTTTTAGAAGAAATCAAAGAAATTGAGAAACAATTTTAAATTATACATACTGTGACATTGTCTCCATTACTACACTAAATTTGTAATTATATAAGTATGTGATGCTCGTTCCTACCCCTCAACATGAACATGTCATCTATCGGGAACTGTTGATCTGAGTGGTCTCATAAACTCTAGGATAAGAGGCCATAAAGTTCGTGTAATGTGCGTTTCTGACGTTATAGAACGCATAAATCCCAGAGTGGTTCGAGGGCTCTCCAGAATTTTGACACTATAGTGACATGTGGAATCCCATAAACTTTGAACACTTACGAGCACTTCAAACGCCGGAGAAAGCATTTGAATTCGCCGACCGTATAAAAGAAGACCCCAATAGTCCACGGAGAAGAGATCTGTTTTTGAGTGGCAGAGAGAGGCGCAGCTCTCCTGGTCACCGGCCTTATAGGCCGCGTTGTCGTTGAACCCGAAACCGTCCTGACATATCTAACTGTAAATTCAAACTCGCTGTACATACTTGCTTTTTGTAGTTGTAGTATGTTTAACGTATCGTAGTAAAGTAATTGAAGCGAAGCACTTGTCTTATTATTGACTACGTTACAATACAGATTATTAAACCAACAGAATCCTGTCTTAACTCCAATCATTTCTTAATGTCTAAAATTTTATTGTAAAGCCTATTATTTTTAATTAGAAATGTTTGTGAAAGAAAAATGGGCCAATTTTAGGGTTTTCTTCAATATAATCTACATAAACTGACGTATATGAAAGCAATATCATAGGTAAAACATTCACGTCTTTAAAGTGAGCTTCGAGGTTAAGATTTATGAGGTTTGCGTCTGAAATATTCTGCTAAAATTTCTATTCCAATACACGTGCGGAAGCAATAGTCGTGAATATATAACGTACAGCTACATGTAATATGGGAATTCAGAAATGGTGATAAATAAAATGCAGGGATATACAATCAAACTTTATACTTTTCTTGACATTGATATCTATATGTTTGTAATTTACGACAAGAAATAATGGGAAATTGAATTCAAAACTTACACAGCCACTTTGTCAAAGTGGCCGTTAAAACTATTTTCTATGGCAGGAAATATTCGCTTAAGATTCTAAAAAATGATAATATCCATGAGGAAGATTGAGATGGAGAGTATAACTAAGAAGACTTTTTCTAACTAGAATTTCTGCTATATCACATTAGTTGTAATGGAATTAGGGATCAATATGGAGTGAAGTTCTAAATTCAAAATTCCCTTGAATAAAACTGATCAGCACTTTTTCTGTGTCAATTGCTTAAATTAAGCATTTCACTACAGGAAATCCAGAGGACACTCAATCTTGTAGTTACTTAATCATTAAAGTTAGTTAAAGAAATTGACATTTACATGTCATAAACGTTGAAGCGTTCACCCCTTACATAGAGGAAACCCTTGTACCTAGGGCCGACTATTTTTAAATGGCAGTATCTTTACTTATAACTTACTTACAATAATAAAAATAATTTGTATACATTACGTGCTTTATTCTCTTTAAATAAAAATCACATCAAATGTAGAAAAACACTTGTAAATGATATTGAAAATTTAAAAATAATTACAAATGGTCCTAGGTACGATAACAAATAACACTATTGTACCTAGGGCCAGTTATTTCCAAACACTGAAATTGTTGTTTACAATTTAAAAAAAAAATTTGTATCCATTATTTCTTTCATGCACAACTTCTAAAATCTTCGTAAGGAAGAAATGTTAATTGTAGGCAATGTATTAAAGGAAGAAATGTTTATTATTTCATCACTTTCTAATGTATGTTTTTTCTCCATTGTCTTCTTAATGATCCCACATAAATTTTCTGTTTCAAACACAGATTTCGAAACCTTTTTTTTATAAATTACTTTTTTCAATAATTGTGCTTGATTTTCATTTTTCTCGGGGGTATCAGTGAGAATTCTACACGTGCCAAGTTTTCGTCCAACTCTTTTCTACCAGAGGCCATGGCCCTAGGTACAAGACAAGATTATGACCCTAGGTACAAGATGTTGTTGTTTTTGGCAAAAGGGTTTCCATAGCCAAAGACCTGCAGAAACCAAACTTTGTTTTTATATCATTTTTTCCTTTAATGATTGCAAAAAATATTTGCTATACATTGAAACATAAGTTTGCACTTATTTTCACAAAATAAGACTTCAAATTGAAGTGAAAAAATTTAATTTTGATCATTGAATCAAGACTTTCTTTTTTATTTAACTATAGCTTCTTGCTTTCATTAAAAATGGCTGTTATGATTTGAAACAATGTTGTCACTCACTCCAATGAGTAAAAATGCTGTAAAATGATAATTATTGAAATAAAGCATGGTGGCCCTAGGTACACGATGGCCCTAGGTACAAGGGTTTCCCCTACTCTACGGATCAATAAAATGGGATTCGATTTAAAATCCCTACTACGAAGAATCTGTTTAGTTAATTTGTTACTCATAAATATGTAATACTTTTTGCAGCCGCATTTATTTTAACTAGATACTTGAATTGAGAACTTTGAAGTAAAATGTGCACCAGTGTCATCTATTTCTGGAGATCCTGATGAATAAAATATAAAAGTGACTGCAAATGAATCAAATGCCTCATTTTAAGAACCAGTAAACCCGTAAACTTGAAATGCAAATGATGTCAGCAACATCGCTATTGACTGAGAGGTGCATTTTAGAGAAGAAAGAAAATGATATGCATGAATTTAATCATACCTATTTAAACTTTTAATATGGATAATTTAAAATGAATGGTGATTAAATTATTAAAGAATCAGAAACAAATGATTTGAAACGTATAGATCGTTGGATAGTTAATAATGATTTTAAAGATAACAGTGCATAAGGGGAATAGTCGATCTTATAATAAATAAATTTTTAAATGCTATGTTTATATTAAATTGGCACACTAAATTTAAATCAAGCGATTTTGTGCTATTCATAAAAATACGTTGTTGTAGATGAAGATTTATTTAATATAAGTATGTTTATAAATATCCACGTCATGGAATAAAGCTCTAAAGTAACCAATGGCTTTGTTTTTACGATTGAGTTTTTAATACTTCGAGAACGGATTGCTTAGTCAGATGTTTGGTTAACAATCGATTTCCCTGATAACAAAGCGTGTGTATATTGTCAAAAAATGTTGCATATATGTTAAAATAGTGTTTAAACTGGGATCCAATCTTGTTTCTAAATAAGTAACACGTTTCTGTGTTATTTCTACCTCTTATTAAATAAAGTGCATTCTTCAAGTATTTAAATCTTATCACTTCTATTTTTAGTTCTTCAAGTTGTGTTCCTCCGTAGGATTTATTCTTAGCAGCATGTTATGAATGACCTCCCCAACTAGAACTATCTTTTTATTATTCTTGTCTACGTTTTTTTAATTGAAATCTCCAAAATGTTACATTTTAAAATGGGGAACTATTTATCTTTTGAGTGATAAAAAAATATCCGTGCATTCATAAATATAACCCATCAAGGCAGAAAATTAAATTACCCTAATTATAAGAAACGCTAATGCAATTTCTGCAAAGCTTCTGTAGTCTATTTCTATGTACATAATTCTGTTAATACTTATATGTCCGGAGGTCTTGTTTTCAGGGTTAAAGTTGAGTTATTTTAAATCTTTTTTCAAAACTTATTGACCTTAAATATTTCTTAAACTCAAAACAAGCTCTCAAGCCAGTACAATACTAAGGCAAATGCGTTATCCGCAAATCCGTTTTTCTCTCATAATGTATTAACCGTAATTCCTACTGAAATTCACTCTCCTCCCTGTTTATCATACACTTTAATGGTATACAATACTTTTTTAATAAGGCATTTCGTTCTCAAAAACATGTCCTAATGTTTTAAATTTGATATCCAACAGTTGTGAAATTAACGTCTACATCTTTGTTTCATGGTTAAATGGTTGGTGCTTTTGTCGGTGCAAAGAATTTTTATGATGACAACACAGTCAGTTTTGTTTCATTGCATAAATTTAGGACTTATAAAACTAGTCATAAAAATCTTGATTACGTCACGGGTTTGAAACAAAAAATATCACCAAAAGTGAGATTCAAATGATAAACAAATGCGTAATTCCCATGTACTAATTTTCATATCACAAAGCATAAACCTAATGATGATTCATTTACTGTTATTTAATTAGCCTTAAAGAACCTTAAACAGAAACCTGCGTGATGGTTAATATGTGGCATGTTTGTTAGAAGTATGAATTAGTCTACTGTGGATTGTTGCTTGGACGAAAAACAAAAATTTATTTTTCTGGAATAACATTAGCGTAGCTGATTTTTTTTTTTCAAAGCATCACTTTTCTAATTAAGAACAAACTCAAAAATGATCCGTTTACACTTTAGATATTAAGAAACATAGTAATCATTTATGTACAATAATATCATATTTATTAATAGTTTTTAAAACTGCTATAAGAAACATAGGCGATTTGTTCACTTTGATTCTTTTTTGATATTTTAAATTATGATCTAAATATAAAGCACGAGATACACAGTAAAAATATAAACTTTGTATAAGATATTGTTAAATTTTTATAAAGAAGAGAATTGAAAAATATGCAGTTTGATCGCAATCTGAAAATATGGAGACAGCTAATCAATTTAATTACTGAGCATTTTTGTGACCACTTTTAAATTCTCATAAGTATTGGGGTTAACAAATGAAATAAATGAATCAAGATCTTAAATTGTAGATATCCTATGTGATTATAAAAATCAAATAATACATAACTAAATCTAGTTTTCATTAACTTTTAAACAGGAATCATTTAATCCATTAACATCCTAAATGTCAAGTGAAAATGAGGGTTACACGTATAACTATATTAATTCCATTTGATTTCATTACTATCAATGAATCATATTTTTGACGATTTAAGATATTTATATAGTCGAAAATTTCAACTGGTTGTAATTTGAACTAAAATATATAACCTTTCCAACAATATACATAGAAAGTTTATCTTAGAATTAAGAATTTTGCGTTGTATAATTATGGAAAGAGGCTTTACAATGAAAAATGAAGAATTTCAATACTTGTTTCGTTGCCTAAATAAAACAATAGATCTTAAAAATTATTTACAAAATATATAATAAGATACTGAGACTTGAAATATAACAAGTTACATAGAATAATTGGTGTATTTGAAAACCTAATTATATTCAAACAAATTTAATCTTGTATAACATTATGTTATAAAGGATTTACTTAGGAGTAATTACAAGTGATAAAATTTTGATTAGGTATGAAAATCAAGTCACTTCTTTATCATTTTTTATCATACACTGGTTATCAAAAATTAAGGAAAAGTCACAAAAATAGCGATTTCTCAAAAAGTTACGCGTAGAATTTAATAAAACTTATACACATTATACAACACATAGGTAGGTATAAAATCGCATAAAAAGAAATCGACAGACAATTATGGTGTTATAGAAACTAGCATATCTATACAAAGAACAACCCGAATATGTCAGTTTGGTATAGGAAAAGTACCTTTAATATGGCGTATGATCCACCCGAGAAGCAATACAGCACATACAGCGATGTGTGATGCTGTCAATTATTCGGTCTATGAGTTCTGTAGGAAGTGAGAGCCATTGCTCTTGCAAAGCAGTTGAAAGCGTGACTTGGGTCCTAGGAGGACGATTGAGAGCAGCTATACGTCTTCCTAAAGCATCCCAAACATGCTCGATAGGATTCATGTCCGGTGATCGAGTTGGCCACTCCATGCGCTGAATTGTGTACTGCTCAAGACAAGCATCCACGATGCAAGCCGTGTGCGGTCTCACGTTATCGTCCTGTAGCACGAAAGCATCACCTATTACCCCGGCATGAGGGCGCAGATAAGCATCAAGGATATCATCTCTATAGGTGTGAGCATTAACATTTCCACGGGGAAAGTCATGGAGGTCTGTGCGTCCAACCAAAGAGATACCGCCCCAAACACAGACACTGCCTGATCCGTATGCATCCCTTTCACGGATGTGGGATGGATGAAAACGAGTTCCAGGTTCTCTCCATATCAGAATACGCCTGCTATCGCTTTGGAGGCTAAACCTGGACTCATCCGTAAACAGAACAGCCCTGTATTGATCACGCGTCCAGTGGACATGTTGACTGCCCACTGCAAACGTTCCCGCCTATGGCGTGACGTGAACGGGACGCAAATGGTTGGGCGCCTCGCAAGAAGACCACCTTCGTGAATCCTTCTACGCACGGTTGATGTTGATACCAACCTTCCGGAGCTTCCAGAGAGGGAGTATCTGAGTTCAGAGTTGCGGTTCTATTCCTGCGTGCGCATAATTACAAATATCGGCCATCGGCACTTGTCGTAGCGTGTGGCCGGCCTTGGCTGAACCTCCTGGATGCCGAATAAATGGTTAGAAATTGTTTGAAAAGTCTATGAACCACAGAGACTTACATTTAGCCATCTGGCCACTTTTGTCTGATTTTGTCCTGCCTCCAGTCTCCCAATAGCTCACCATCGCAGTTCTTCGGTCAAATGATGCCTGGAGGTCATTGTTACAATTTGGCTATGTCAGATGTCTAATGTCAGCCTCGCAGCGACAATTGCCGCTTTGCTCTGAGACATTCACTTTTATGCTCCTCGCAAATTGCGTATTCTGACTTCAGCGCCACTATTTTGCATAATGTAGTATTTGTTCAGCACCTTTTACTTTAAAAAATATTCAAATTTTAAACAGACTGGCCTAGTTTTGAACGTGTTATCTCTCTTTTTGTTGTTTTTTACTTATTTTTTTATAACTAGTGTAGTTATTTTGATAAAGAAATTGGTTTAACGTATTAACTCTCTGATTTATTCTTGCACTATTTCACATATGATTATTTGTCCGTCTTATTTGTTTTTAATACCTATGCAAATGCATATGTATTGATTTAAGATACGCTCTATTGGAGTCATTTCTTCGTATGTACCATAGCATAATTTTAAATCTAATTATCGTCCAATTACACTAATAGGATCTGTTAGACAATCAATGAAACCTCTGTTAAATTAAACAATTAATGTAATATCTTCCAAGCTATAGAACGTCAAGAATTATTATGACAGGCTCATGCTACTTTAATTCTATTATGTAGCATGATGTGATATAAAATATCACATCAACGGATTTGTTATAACAGTAGCAAAAAGAATTAAATCTACCAAGAATTAAAATCGATAATGCCTGTTTGATTGATCATTTTTTAGTTGTTTTGGGAAAACTTCTCAAGGAAATTTGCATTTCAAAAAAATTTTTCATGAAATACTAAACGACGATTGTAAAAACAGCATTGTAAATTAAAAAAATCAACATAATTATCGGATTTCCTATTTTTTGCTCATTAATTAGGTTTGAAACCTATTCGAAGTAACCTTTAATGTCTTAAAATTTATAGGCATTCGTATGATAATGTTTGAGTAATTGTGTTATACTTTTTAGATAAAGGTATATATTCTAAATAAAAATATATATGTGAAAAATAGTTTTAATAAAGTAATATAACAAAAATTAATAAATAATAGCCAATTAGTGAACACTTACTCTAATCCCTTAATAGAAACAAATTGTTAATACGTCTAGGGCAAAAAGAAATTAGTATTCATTCAAAATAAAATTGCTTGTAAATAGGTTCATTGTGATGTTTATCCATAGTCGTAATTTTAAAAGCCCATTGATCTGTGTGATTACTTCAGTTCGTGTAATTTGTAATTGATTCCTATGTACCATGCCATCTCCGAACAAACGTTTTTTTAAGAATATTCTTGGTGTTTCGTACATGGGAATGCGTGTTAACCGTGAACTTTAATCTTAGCATTACTATTTATTGGTTTTAAAATTACAAAGAAATAATACTGGAAGGTAATGGAAGACATTTACTTTAAAAATCCAACCATGAGATGCATATATAGCTTAATGAATAACTGTAATTCTGTCTCTGATCATCAAACCTTTTTCGATATATTGCTGTATGATATATCTAATTAGACTGTTTTCGATAGGATAATAGTGAACTGCGAATCATAACTATTCTAACTAGTGATATTAATTGCTCTATTAAAATTTTAAACCTTCCGATAAAAATCCGAAAATGTGGTACACAAACATACAAAGTAATTGTGTTTGTCATAACCAGTAAAGACCTGTATTATAAATAAATATAATTCCTTTTGAAAAGATAGATTGAATGATTCTCTAAACGGAGATTTTGTTTGAAATTGGATACGGTAATGGCAAAAATAAATATACGCCTCTATTCTCTTGAAAACGTGCTCAGATACTAAAGCGAAAATGATCCTGGAATTTTAAAACACGCTTCTTTGCAGCAGATTTTTTTTATTATTGCTCCACCACCTTAGCTTTATAAAACATAAAAGTTCTGGTATAAGAACTATTCTTGACAAAATCTGCCATAAAGGGTATACGTTGCTATCTAAATTACAATCGAGACACACAGCCCTTAAGGGGACAGTGGACTTTCCAAATTGTGAAATTTCTCCAAAAATTCGATTTTTTTTTATTTTATTGAATTGTGAAATTACGGACGAGTAGGAATGTGTTGCAAAAAGAATTTTTAATTTCTGCGATTATTTTCCTAGTTATAGGCATTTGTATTTAATTTAGATATTATGTGGTTACTAATAGCGATAACTTTAAATGCGTTTCTCTCAAAATAAAAATATTCATGTCATACGAATATTCAAACTGCTCCAGGCGCATTTCTAATGACCGTATTGCTTTGAAGTTTTGTATACTTAACTGTATATCAAATAAATATTATTGAAAATAATTATGCTTCGTAGCTCAGAATTTCTAAATTTTGTACTTGAAAAGAGGATTTATAGGTATTTTGCGTAATAAAAAGGGTGTTTTCAATATCATTATTTTTTCTCCTTATATTTTTAATGAATGCTTAAAATAAGCAATAAAATTTATTCTTAGTTCTATAAGGTATCCTGCAAATAAAAATTACCATATTATATGCAAAGGAAATGCGCATGGAACATTTTTAATGAGGCCAATTTTTCATATAATTAATAATTCATAATTCCTAAATTATCAATATTTCATCTTTAAATTTTAACCACTTTTACATATCTATAGTACTAATCACATATTCAAATTTCAAGCAAATCCATTCAAAACAAAAAAAGTTAGGTTTGAAGGTCCACTGTCCCCTTAAAGAAAATTTGCAATTATGCGAGATAAGTTAGAGAAAATAGAGATTAATTTAGAAATAATAAGACTCTGATGCACAGTTTTCATTATAAAACTACAAATTAGGAAAGTGTAGACTTTGTTAAAGGAAATATAGGCTTGGCGGTTTATATTACATTGCCCTCTGGACATAATGCTTAAAATCGTTAAACAGTTCGTTAAGCATTGTTTGATCAAGCATATATATGAAAATCCTTCATCAAATCCCTTACAGATAACAAAAGACTGCAAAAATAAAATTGTTTTTTAATACCAAACAATATAAAAATGCATCACCTACTTAGTTCAAGTTTCATAATAATCAGAATCAGTGTTATTATGTAAAGACCTATGTCGAACAATATGTACTTTTCCCTTATTAAACGTAATTAAGATCTCATTTTAGCAGTTATAAATAATTGATAGAATTTCATTCCAAGTAAAGAAAATATTCTTAGTGGTATGAAAATGACAAAGCACAAGCTTTAATTATTTTGTCAGTTTTTGATCATGAAAGGAAAAGCAACTTCTTCCAATGAAAAAGAAACAAAATGAAAAAAAAAATTTTATATATATATATATATATATATATATATATATATATATATATATATATAAACTATGAAATAAATATATAATCATTCCATATTCCATCAAGAATACTTTATATTAATTTTCTTTTATCAGTCATAATTTTCATATTGTAACAGGCTGTATAAGAAACAAACTGCCTTATTGTTGTACACACGTATACAAAAGAAGAAAGTAAAAAGACAAATCTTTTATTACATAATTTTTTCGATCAGTCATAAATTTTATTTGGACAGAGTTAACATAAACCTGGATTTTTTTTTCAAACAAATATAACATCCATATAAAAAAGAAACAAAAACAATGATCACGTATTTTTAGTATTTTTCACTTATATTTAGCAACCGAACATTGAATTATTGAGAATTATAAGTATTTTAACTTACATAATTTATTTTAAGATTTTGAAATTAAATTAGCTTTAAATTAATTTATTTTCCTTTAATAAATGAAGGAAAAGCACAAATGAAGAAAAAAGGATTATCGGAGTTTATATGGAACTTTATGATTTAAAGATCGAATGGTAAAGCGCTGCTTGTCTTTAACACTACCATCAAGTATTCATTTCAATATTAATCAGTAAAAATTATTTGGAAGAATAATTTTTACTCATAAAATTGTTTCTTCATTAACGTAGTATAATGATGAAATATATTTGTGTCCTTAAGATTTGAAAATATACAATTATTTATAAAATGGAAAAATAGAAAAACCGTTTAGTTAAAATCCCATTGTTTGATAACCGAAAAATCTTATTAAGTATATTTCTTACTTAAAACACTATAACCGTTTATCGTACTGAAGGACTGTAAACTATAAACATCTATATATTCTACATATAGAACTAATAGAGTTTTTTTCAACATCATTCCCATTTTCTAAAATTAAAATTATTATCAATGACTTCCATATTAAATCTGTAATTAAAAAATGCAGGAATTCTTCAAAAAAAGTGTAATTTCAAAAATCTTATATAGATAAGATTAAATTAATTATTTTATCTCGTTGGTACTACTATTCAATTGCATGCAGTGTATAACAGACTAACATTGACTGAATAATTTCCGAATGTAGAATTCCTCTGTTGCATAGGTAACAGGTATTCTATTAAAGAAATTTTACACAAACGTTTTAAGGCAGCCGTGACTGCATTCTTTGCTTTCGTTCGAAATTCCTCAGGAAGAATTTTCTGAAGATTGGTTCTTTTTGACTTAATTAACGAACATGCTCTTATATTTAACGTGCAATTTTAATGATGGTCTTCAAATAGTTTATACAATTTATACTAGCTAATAGTTTATAGAGTAGCTAATTTTTTAGGAAAATGGAAAAGAAAGTGGAACTTTTGATACCTAATATCTTTTTATTTTTTATTTTATTTCCAATTACATTTATTGTTCTGACTCTCGTTGTGATAGTCACAAGTGAATCACAATACATAAGTATATAAGTTATTCCTAAATTTCTTACTAGCATATAATTTTTTATAAAAATGTATTTTATTTTACAACATTTCACATAATTTCAAAACACAAAAATGCAAATTAAAATAATTCTATTCTTTGATATATATTTCCTCTAGATGCTTATATGAAAACTTAAAGCATATATGAGTCATTTAAAAAATGGAAAACAATTAAAAAACTAACATAAAAGTAAATTTAAGACGATATAAAATGGGTAAACACTTACTTTTGAAAGGATTTTCAACAAATCTTGAGCAACAATAAAAAATTCTCCAATAAGAAACCATTCAGTAAAAGAATAAGATATCCGGCAATCAGATTAAAACCAGGTTTTAAAATTATCCGAAAATTGCATTCTGAAAAGTATAATAAAAGCTATATAAAATTTGGGTATCCGATTATGAGACCCGAACTTTAAAATTTATTTGTACAGAGGCTTAGAATCCGCCGCACGCACTAACTTTTTCACCTCCCGAAAGTTGGTTTCTCCGTCTAACTCTGTGTCCTTGCAGTGAAACACTGTGACTGGTTTCCTTCACACACAACTTTCCTCTTCCACACCATTCATCCACTTTCAAATCCTGAGTTTGTAGCGCCACCTAACGGATAAATAATGGATCAATTTAGGCTTTCTACTGAGTTCATAAATAGATCCACAGATTCGCGCACGAAAGGAATAATCTGTAAATAATGTTGGGGAATTCGATACGTGGTATAAGCTGCAGGACTGTAATATGCTATCTCTTTACCATTGTGCTTCTGTAATTTAAAACTAACTTCGTTATTCTGGACTTTATTTGCGATTTCGTTAGAATAATAAATTTCTTTTTTATTCATTGTTCAATGTAAATATTTCATCTACTAGATAAATGACGGCAATATCAATAGTTAAAAAAACTTAGGATTAGGAAATACAGTTTTTCATTTCATAACAGGATAATATACATTATAGCAATTGAAATGTACAAATTCTAATAATAACTTATATTTAATCCCACTAATTGATGATATCTCAACTGAATGACTTGACGCCCCAGTATTTGGGTATTATATCTGCGGATTATACTCGTATCTCAAATGCACAAGATTTTTTATTAGACAAAGCATATTTATTAGTTATACTAAGAATATTGATACTGTTGTTTCCTTTACTGGAACTTACGGCGAGTAAACATTTGTTTCAGAGACATCATAAGAGCTATCTTCTCAGTGGCAGCTCTTATATATCCTTATATACTAGGAAAATTTTATTGTTTCGCACAGAGAAAGGTGATCGAACAATTCCCACCATTTATGTATGGATATTTTTGCAAGAATCAATTTTGTTTACTTGAAAAAGTTTCGACAAATTATTTGTTACGTTCAAGGGAACTGATTTTTTATAAATATATATAGCTATAAAAGAGAAATTTATAAATATATCATTTGAGTTAATATATTTTATCAAACTAAAAATTAAATTAAATAATTTTAATGTTTGCACTTACGATTTCATTGAAATTTTCTGCTGGAGTAATATTTTTCGTAGATTAATTAGTAAAAACTTAAAACCAGAAAAAATGAATTTCAACAACTTTATTTAATCTAACTGCAATATACATTTATGTTTAAAAAATAAATATTCGTTCCTGATATCGGGGAACATCCCCGAGTTCCCAACATTTTGTGTTCACTGCAACTGCTCGGATTTTAAAAAAAAATTCCAAATTATACCACTTTTTACTTCAAAAATAAGCTTCCAATGACTTATCTCATTTTAAAAATCTATGCGAAAGAGATTTTTTTCTTCTCACAGGCATACATCGGGAAAATAGGAATGTTTTATTACACAAAAGTACTGTAAAATTTATTAAGATTACTTTTGTGAGAAACAATATCTGAAATAAGTCACTAATATAGACCAATATTTCATTTCTTGATTGCATATGTAACTTCTTTTTTCTGGAAATCACACTGTTAGCCCAGTAGCTATGTATATCCTACCGCGCAAAAGATCGGGTATTAGATTTTTTTTTCCTACTTGTATATGTTTAGTCCAGTTTTCGTCCACCTCTTTTCTACCAGAGGACATGACCCTAGGTACAAGACAAGATTATGGCCCTAGGTACAAGATGATGTTGTTTTTGGCAAAATGGCTTCCATAGCCAAAGACCTGAAGAAACCAAACTTTGTTTTTATATCATTTTTTCCTTTAATGATTACAAAAAATATCTGCTATACATTAAAACATAAATTTGCACTTAATTTCACAAAATAAGACTTCAAATTGAAGTGAAAAAATTTAATTTTGATCATCGAATCAAGACTTGTTTTCTATTTAACTATAGCTTCTTCTTGCTTTCATTAAAAATGGCTGTTATGATTTGAAACAATGTTGTCACTCACTCCAATGAATAAAAATACTGTAAAATAATAATTATTTAAATAAAGCATGGTGGCCCTAGGTACACGATGGCCCTAGGCACAAGGGTCTCCCCTACTTCTCTAACTTGTACAATTGCTATATATATGTCCATATTTTAGAAATTCACAATATGTGTATTACAACATATAAATTTTTTTACTGGCATATACTTGAATAGTCTGCATATTTATATAATTATCCAGCGATGCCCCCTACACTCCACGTTTATTCTTCTTGTGTTAGACCTATCCGAAGCCCGTTGTATTCAATTTTTAAAATTCTCCCCTTAGGCCAGTAGGCAGAGGGGAAAAATCCCGGATTCGGAAATAATTCAAACAAAGGTGGAAATTTTTTTAATTACTTTATTTTAGGTCAAATTTGAATATCCCGAGTTCCCCCCCCCCTCCGCTGAAGCGAGTGCTGGTGGTTAGATAAAAGAAAATTGAGTGAAAAAGAGGTATTTTTTCAGTGTTTTCAAAATAAATCAAAACCGGTCCATCCAATAAAAGAAACTGTATTATAAAACTTTTAGAGCATTAAATTCTGCTTAAAATGAGTACCAACGCATACAAATTACTTCGGTTATAAGGTTACTATCCTCTCCCGAAGTTGCCGTCATTTTTTCAACTTTTGCTAACAAGTGCGATTTTCGGTATAATTGTGTTTTTCGAAAGTACCTGTTGGAAGAAAAAATAGCTCTAACTAAATGTTGTGGAGAATTATTCAACATCCATAAAAACCAAGCAGAGATGTAATGTTGTGGAGAATCGTGCAAAAGAAACCATTGCTCAGGATCAAACAGTTCCTTCCTAACTTGCCTTATCATGTCTCTCGATCGAAAAAGCACCTCCAAAAAAAAATACTGATTAATTGTTTGATTTTCAGGAACAAATTCGTGGTGAATAAGTCCTTTGTAATAAAAAAATGCAAAATCCATGAAAGGACAGAGATTTGAAAACGTCTCGGATATTAAATCAAATGTTACGCGTATTTTGCGAACGGTGATTTCCAACGCCTGTAAACAGTGTTTCGATGACTTGAAGAAACGTCGGAAAAATTGTATAGACTTCTTTGCCGATTATTTTGAAGGAGATAAATTTATTTGAAGCTGAGTCATATTTTTCTTATTTATAAAATACTAGCTGAAAACCCGCGCTTCGCTACGGAGTACATTCAAATTAAATACAACGGTCAACGTATGCAATTTATGCCAAAAAATAAATATATATATTTATAATAAATGCGATGATCAATGTATACAATTGATGTAAAATATCTATCTATCTATATATATATATTTATAAAAAAATCGTAAGGGATATGCATTTTTTTTTTTATAATATCCAATCGTCTGCTGCATTAGAAAGAGAAAAAATATTTCTTTTGTCTATTTAGTTGTTACGCACGTGACGATAAATTTATTGAAAGTACCAGAAAAAGAAATCACGTGATCAGCATTTAATAAATTAAATTCTAAAAATTAATCTTTAAAAATTCACCAAAAATCAGGAAATGGAGGTAAAAATTCGAAAAAAAATTTCATTTTGAAGGAATTTTTAGGATCTTTCTCGTGATATAAATTTTATAACCCTCAATGTATTATTTTAAATGCAAACGTAAAAAAAGTTTAAAAAACAGCTTAAAAATTTAATTTTAAAAAATGTAAGAAGAATTTTTGAAAAATCTTTCTTAGTGCACCCCTACACTATTAGAAGAATCGCCATGCCAAATTTGAGCCCTTTAGGTCCAGCGGTTTGGTCTGTGCGTTGTATATCAGTCAGTCAGTGAATGAATGAGTCAGTTACGGAACTGTTTTATATATATAGATTATCCGGTTACTTTATGGGCGCACCTTGTATATGAATCTAATCAATTAACTTGTTTCTGTGTTTGGATTAGACAACCGTCTTGAAGAAAAGATCATCTCATAAACGGACCAACTACCTAATGCAGAAACAGTTTTAAATCTCGAGAGGATACGAGAAGAATGCATGTGTGTAAAGGTCAAAATCTTGTTTGGGCCAAGTGTATTCCTGATCGAGGGGACAGTTTTAAGTAAAACACAACAAGAAAGTTAGTGAAAAGATTTTCAGAATAAAGAATCAGTAATATAATGAGCATAATAAATAGGGGGGCGGTTCTGGGCATTCACTATTTGGGAGTTTTAAATTGGTCAATTCCTCTTCAAGATGCAATGTAATGAGTAAATACTCTCAATATTCGACAATGGCCTACGTTACATTCAGTGTTCCCTTCTATGAATTATTTGAAAAGTATTTATCAACTCGAAAATGAGGATTATAATGCATGTCAACGATATTTAGCTGCTCTCACAACTATTCATCAAATTTTCCCAACAAAACTCACAATATTTTAATGATTGAATATGATTATCAAATATCATATAAAGTTACTCTAACATCTGTAGTGGTTTCGGTGAAAAAGTACCTTTTTTAACCATTTTCTGTACTATTCGTATATTTTTCTTTAATTTTAAAAATTTAGCGTTACAGTCTTTCACATTTTTAAATTAAGTTTCTCTCACTTTCGAATATCTTTAGAGATTTATTCATCAATTTCTGTGGAATTCACGAATTGAGAGAACCCAGCAGGACAATGAAAGTGAAAATTGATTTTTTTTACTTATCTAAAAGCTCAGTTCTCTCTCATTTTGCACGATAAAAACTACTGAAGGCATTCTTTTAGCTAAACGCAGTTGAAATGTGCAGTAAATTTAATATTTTGGAAAAACGGTTTTGTAGTTTGTTTTCAGCACTTTTTCTTTTCGTGTTGAAAGCTTGAAATGGATTTAGGTTTTGTTATTATCAAAGAATAAATCTATAGATAAAATGGCTATATACTAAGTACCATCGAAAATAAATTTATTATTAAACAGAGATATGAAATCATGCTTCTGTACAGAGAAAAATGTGGAAGGTATGCAAGGCAAATGATTATGTGCTAATTATAAGAATATTTATCTTCTAGTATGTCGAGACAAACATTGTGATTATTTCACACAGGTTTCCCATGAATTTCAATAAATTTAGTAGTTGTGTACATAAGCTAATACTGAATCCATTGAAAATACATTTTTATTTGAATAAAATTCTACACATCTTTATTCCTTGTACAGAAGCTCGTTCGCACTTTATAGAAACTATTTTGAAATTTATTTTAGTCGTCTGAATTTTGAGATAAATATTTGGCAACTTCGGAATAATCGTCTCCTAATGTTTTGTTTTGATTAGAATGAAAAATAAAAGATTTATTTTAAAAATGGCTCCTAAAATTGAAAGATGGCCTGAAGGTTACGTAACTGCGCTTTCCGAGGAGAAATATTAGTATCAACAAATAATAAAGCGGTGTAAAAATTGCGGTTATGGCATTTCAAAAAAAAGTATTTATAATATATTAAATTTGAAAGGAAAAACGCCTAACTGAATGTAAAAATGAAAACATGACCGCGAAACCTCATTCTAAGACAGTTCGAACGCAGGTAAATATCAAGAAAGTGAAGTCTCTCATCCTAAAAGAAAATCAGCCGACTCAAAGATCCATTGCATCGAAACAATTGTAAATGACCGTACCAATGTCTTCTGGCACTGTAAGTAAAATAATCTATATATATAAAACGCGTAGGTATGCGGCACAAAAATCGACGATATTTCTACACTTCGAATGGCAACGGCTGCCACTACCAGATGTAAACATTAGCGGTCGTCCGCAATTTGCATCCGCGTGTCAACATGGATTTACTCACTGAAATCAGGAATGTTCGAAAGCGCGCTGCACGATCAATTGAAAATTGGGAACAGTCTTAAGAAAAAAAGCGAAGAAATAATTCATTAAGAGAGAGGCGTGAAAGAGAGAGCATAAATAATCGCGAGGTTAGGCTTAACCGTCACCAGCATAGCAATCAACAACTAGTAATAGTTAATTTTCTACACTCTTTTCAGTACTTGCTGAATTTTTACTCCATTTTATAAGTGAAGAAATTTTCTCAACAATTTATAATTTGATATTATTAAGTGTAGATATCTGAATTGTGAACAGTAATACATACAGAGAGTGATGCAATCAACACTATATTACAAATTTTTCCTCAACAATTTCTTATTTGTTGTAATGATAAAGTGTAGATATCTTAATTTTGAAAAATTACTGAATTTTTGCTCCATTTTATAAGTGAAGAATTTTTCCCAACAATTTATAATTTTAATATGATTAAGTGTAGATATCTGAATTGTGAACAGTAATACATACAGAGAGTGATGTAATCAACACAATAGTTTAAATATTTCCCCAAAAATTTCTTATTTGTTGTAATGATAAGGTATAGATATCTTAATTTTGAAAAATAGTACATACAAAGAGGGGTGTAATTTTTAAAATCATTGATGTTGGGTTTTAAAGTCTTATCTTTAACTCTGTTCTGAAGTAATGGAAATTTACATTTTTTGATTACGATGTCCGAGAATCATCCTTATAGAGAATACCCCTTAACAACGGAAATTTATGATGACAGGTAATGGTAACATTCCTTACATATGTTACTTTCAGTTACGTTGTTTTGCAAAAGAAAATATAAAACTAAAAGCGACCATGCTGGTCGCGCAGCGGCTAGTTCATAAAGATTTGGAGTTAAAAAAGATGTTTAAACCTAAAGTTCATCTGCTTTTGCCAAAGCATATTGCTGAAAGAAAAACAAATTGTAGAAAATTATATGAGAAACACCTAACTGCTGAAAAATGGAAATTTGTGCTAACACTAGATGAGGCATGGAATAAAAAAAGATCAATTTTCTATTGCTCAACTGACGGGAATGGCCGTACGAAATGGCTTCGTCAGTGTAGAGAAAAGTTCTCAAATGGATTCGTGATAGTTGAAGGATTTTGTTACAACAGCAAATCAAAAATCAAAAAAGTCTCTTGTAAAGCCAAAATTAATTGACTCTACTATCAGCAGAATATTTTAAAACCAATTTTTGCAGAAGAAATTCCAACCTTATATGGAAAGGACATTAATAAAGTTGAACTTCATATGGATAAAGCCTCTAGTCACACGTCTAAATCAACTGCCGCTTATTTAGCAAGGAAAGAATAAGAAACAGGAATAAAGTGTATCCCATTTAAAGAAATACCTGTAAAATCATCTGACGCTTCTCCAATAGACTTTTGCACTTTCGGTTTATTAAAACGGGCCTTAGGAAAACGGCATTCAAGAACACTGAACGGACTTCGGAAAACGGTCCAAGAGGAATGGGGTAAAATTGATGACATGACAGTACTAAGAAAAAGTTTACTTTCATGGAAAATTAGAGCTGTTGTCAAGAACCATGGCTATCAGTTAGAAGCGAATCGCCGCAAAAAATACGGTATTTAAAGATAAAACTTAAAATCGTTTCCATAAAGTGCGAACGACCTTCTGTATATAAAAAATTTTTGAGACAACAGGTTACAATAACTGGATTGATTTGAGCGTCATAGCTTTTAATGGTACTAAAATTGCTTGACATTTCTCATTCGTCAAGAATAATGCAAATTTACATAAATATCTTGTCTGACTTTTTTTATGACAGTGCCATACGCAGAGTTAATTTTGATTTCAGCTGTCTTATTAAAAGATCAGTTCTTTGCATATTGTATAGAGAATTTTATTTCAACACTGTATCTCTTTTTTGCTCTTTTTACTTCTATGTTTTTTTAAAATTTACTTCAGACGTCGTTCTTTATATTCTAATCCTTTATATTTTAAGAAGTCCTTTTAAAATGGTTTTCCGTGAATTGTTAGAATTTAGTGATATTAGACGCTGAAGATAAATGGATTGCAAAATAAAGAAAAATACATGCACCGTGAAAGGCTTATTTTAAATTTATTATTCTTGTAACTAATTATTTTCAAATCAATAAAAGTTGCAATGTATATGTCGTAGGCGATTTGACAAATCCGGCTTATGGCAAAGCACACCGTCATTTCCAATGCACCTGGCTAATTGGAAAATTATCGACAACTTTCTAATTAGCCTGATATTTTTGTGCTTGTTGTAATGAGCCCATACACCTTTAGGCTAGTTCGAAATTGCTGAATAGTTTACTCAGACAGCCTGGTCTCCTACAGGCTTATTGCAATAAGACCAAAGAAGTACAGGCTTATTAAAAATTACAAACAAAGAGATTGTTACTTAAGTACTTCCTTTAATGAACATTTGAATTAGTTGGGAGTTACTTAAGTTAAACAGAGGTAGCTTAAGAACTGAACAACAATCATCATTGTTTGAAAAATTTTAATTACTATTAAAAAATTGTATTATGATTATTATTAAATAATTGTAATAAACAAGTTATAAAAATGACAAACCTTTCGACTTTATATTTTTGGACTTGGGTGCACCTCACTACTTGCAGAGCGACAACGGGTGTAAATTTACCGTTAAAGTGATCGGACTTGATACATTTTAACTTTATTTATTTCCACATGGGGAACTTTTATGATGAACACAGTTGATTTGCCTAGCACAGGCACTTATTTCCTTGACACTGAGCATTTGCAGCAGCTGGCTTCTGAATTTTGATTCATTTGCTAAAGCTTTACGAACATACATATATTTTTCTGGGACGTCTTCAAGGATTTATGCGCCAGAAATCTGGAAGTCACATCTAGAAAACCAAGTTTTAAAAATGCCACTTTTTTTTCTTACCTGATAAACATGTACTCAACAACATCGTAGCATTGTTGTATGACCATTCACTACAAAATATTTTAGTCTTCCAAGTCAAGGTTATTTGGTGGATTTTCAATCAAATAACTGAGGAGAACACGATTGGTTAATGAACAACCAAGATTATGCAACAAAATGTTGTCTTCTTCGTCCTTTGAAAATAAAGGTTGCGGCTGAAGTTGCTTTGGAATTGCTAAAGATATTTTTGGTCTTTGATGCACCTCAATCTCATGCCTCAGAGACAATGGGCATGAATTTACCGCTAACAGGATCGAAGAACTTTCAGCTATGTGGCCTGATTGAAAAGACCAAAACATTCTCAATCACAGGGGATCCTGGAGCGCTGCAATTAGGATATTAAAAATATGTTAAGTGCTTGGATGAACGACAATGGAAGTACAAATTGGATAATAGTCTGCCTTTTGTTCTGTGGCAAAACAACTCATCAAAACATAGTTATAGGACGAAGTCCGAACTCCTCACTTTTAGGAACAGAACCAAAATTAGGAATAGGTTCAACGACTATTCCGCCCACAATATTAGAAAATATTAACACTGAAGACGATTTGGAATGGTTTAAAGAGAGTTACAGGCAAAGAGAAATGGCAAAAGAAAGAGGATTTCCCCTCTTTCTTTTACAATTTCTCTTTTGCCATTCCTCTTTCTTTTGTCATTTCTCATCAAGTTGCCAATTTAGAACAAGATATGTGTTCTGTATTTTTCACGCAGTTTGAATGAAACATCTTTTTCATCATGTTCTTCATGTTCTATGAAGATTTCGATAACTTGTTGCTAAAGCGTTGCCAAAACTTCTGAGGAGAATAATTTCGTATATCATTATGTCATTTGCAACAAAAAAAATAAAAAATACTAACGAAGCGTCAAAAAGCACACAAAGGCCAGAAGAGAGCAGTGAAAAAAATGATTGAAACTAGTGGAAAGAAACTGAAATCGATTGCAGTTGGAGGCTTTATACTGTTAAATGTTTCGAAAGCAAACCATGACCGTTTAGACTGTCAAATTTAATTAATAAAAATCTTAATGTCGAAAATAATTTATTACAATTCTTTAATAATAATGCCAAGTAGATGTTAAGTGATTGGAATAACGAATCGTAGATAATGGGAACACGAGTTTTATTAGTGAGCAACTCTCAGTACAGACTGCTTCTAACTGGCGAGATACAGAGTTATATACTCTCCATGGAAGGACCTAGAGAATGGTTAAACCGGAAGGAAAGATCATACAAATTTTAGGGGCGCATTCCTATAGAAGTTCCAGAAACGTCTCGAACCGGAAACAAAGGTTACAGAAATTAAATTAATTTAAGTGGTCAATTTAAGTGGTAATTTAAAATAACTTAAGTTCCCGTCGGGGACGGGAGTCCAACGTCGGAACTTCCGATTAGTAACGCAAGACGCTACCTCTCGGCCACGGGTGCTTCGATGAGAACGTTGTGTGGTGATCACGCTTTGCAATCTGAGGCGTGACGTAACGGTTTCTACAAACCATCTGCGGTGCATCCAAACCCGGCACAGCTCTGTTCGCTAATTTTCGAGGCATGCACCGTATAAGAGGCTAAAGCATTTTTATCCAGGACGAGGAGGAAGTCGACAGCAGCTTCCATTCTGTGACAGGTGAAAGAAGATTGACTCTCACTCGTTATTTTGTGTTATGTCCGGTAATTTATAATGTTTCTTTCATCATCTTAATTTTTTGTTATCTATATATATAAAACAGTTCCGTAACTGACTCATTCATTCACTGACTGACTGACATACAACGCACAGACCAAACCGCTGGACCTAAAGGGCTGAAATTTTGCATGGCGATTCTTCTAATAGTGTAAGGGTGCACTAAGAAAGATTTTTCAAAAATTCTTCTTACATTTTTTTAAATTAAATTTTTAAGCTGTTTTTTAAACTTTTTTTACGTTTGCATTTAAAATAATACATTGAGGGTTATAAAATTTATATCTCGAGAAAGATCATAAAAATTCCTTCAAAATGAAATTTTTTTCGAATTTTTACCTCCATTTCCTGATTTTTGGTGAATTTTTAATGATTAATTTTTAGAATTTAATTTATTAAATGCTGATCACGTGATTTCTTTTTCTGGTACTTTCAATAAATTTATCGTCACGTGCGTAACAACTAAATAGACAAAAAAAACATTTTTTCTTTCTAATGCAGCAGACGATTGGATATTATCCAAAAAAAATAAATATCCCATATGTTTTTTTTACAAATATATATATATAAATATGTTTTTACATCAATTGTATATATTGATCGTCTCATTTATTATAAATATATATATTTATTTTTTTGGCATTAATTGCATACATTTACCGTTGTATTTAATTTGATTGTACTCAGTAGCGAAGCGCGGGTTTTCAGCTAGTTTTTAAATAAAAGACCAAGGTTTGGTTGAACTGCTTTTGTAATCACTCAAACAGTGAGATTGGGGTGGGGGACAGTTTTACCTAACATATGGTCGCCAAACGAGAATGCAGCGAAGGAGAGTAAGGGCCTGTTCACATAAGAGTCCGTTGCGTAGCGTTAAGGGAAAGATGACATTGAGACGAAAATAAACCAATCATAGGCGTTAAAAATTTCATTGCTAAGCGTTTTGAGGCCTATGATTGGTTTATTTTCCTCAACGCAACGCAACGGACTCCTATGTGAACAGGCCCTTAGTATGCAGACAGCCCTACAGCGAGTGAGGAGAGAGCCAGTAGACACCGTGATGAGCAGATGTGCTCTGTTAGACATGCCATAGGTTTCATTCGTTGTTAATATCATAAGTGTTATGTATGTATGTTCGTTGGTCTAGTAATAAATGTTGTAGTTGTCTTAAAGAAATGGAACTTATTGAAAGAGTCAGAGCCAATTAATGGTACGGTTTACCACCCCCTTTGCCTTCCCTGATGGCGTTTTTTTAACATATCAGAAGTGCTATTTGACCCATGCGACCATTATTTGTTTTTCATCGTGCTACGACTATTCTATTCAGCACATAGATAAAGGTAAGCAAATAATACCTTATTATTAAAATGTCTTTGGTGAAATTGAAACATAAGCGGGCTGTTGTTCGAACTGCTATAACGAAATTGTTAAATGATTTGGAACGAAAAATATGCGATCCGGAAAGTTGTTCTGATGATATTGAAGAAGATGAAAAGCAGTTATATGAGAAAGAAAATGTTTTGAACGAGTTAAATTCTATTATTGATTCCTTAATTACTTATTTAGAAGAAACAGAATCCGAAATGGAAACTGTATTAGACTATCAAGAGAAAATATGTAAGGGAAAATTTAAGATTAAAAATATTTTAAACGAAACCAAAATGAATCTTTGGTAACTACATCTAATGTATCTACTACTCCCCAAATTTTACCAATAAAACTTCCAAAATTAACTACCAATAAGTATTATGGAAATAAGACCGAATGACAAAATTTTTGGAATACTTTCAATACATCAATAAACAAAAACTATACCTTGTCTAAAGTAGATAAATTGAAGAATTTAAAGAGTTTGTTGATTGGTAATACAGCGACTCCAATTGAAGGCTTAGAGTTGTCGGAATAAAATAACGACATGGCTTTAGAATTACTAAAAGAACGATTTCGTATACAGATTTGATCATCTACATTGACATGGACTCTCTGATGAATTTACATCCTGTTAAGAAATTGGGCGATATAATTTCACTTCGAAAACTTTATGATGAATGTAATGTACGAGTGCAAAGTTTAGAATCCTTAGGTGTAAAACCAGAGACTTATTGAAATATGTTGTGTCCATTATTAATATAATGTATCCCTAACGAAATTGCCCTGGAAATTACTAAAAAGGGGTTGAATTCAAGCAAATGGAACGTAAACAAATTCTTACTACTTTTAAAAACGGAAGTGCATTCCCGAGAACAAGTTCATTTACTAGTACGCTGCGAGGAATCTAAAATTCATCTCCCCGCGGCCTTGGGTGGCACTGTTATCAGACACTAGACATAACACATGCATAGGAGACAGAGAAAGCAAAATTACGATTTTAGAGTATTTAATATAAATAAGAATAATGATAGCGCATCAGGGTTCGACACTCCTTTCCAGCCACATAAAAGAGAGAAAATTTGGTGGAATAGAAAAAAACCATTAAAATGTTTCCGTTGCAATAATTTTAGGCATTTTTCGAAAGACTGTGATAAAGCAAAAAATAATCTGTCGTATATGTAGGTCAGAGAGACATATAGAAAAAGACTGCATCGTAAAATCCAAAACTAAAGAATCTGATACGAATTTAAATGTTAATAGTTTGAGTATAGTTGAAGATAAATTATATATGAAAAAAGTAAAAATTAACAACGTTCGTGTTGTCTGATGAAACAGTTCGTTGCTGAAAGACTCGAATTAAAGACGGAACCAGTTGAGAGCGAATTGTATGGTTTTCGTAATCAAAACCAGCCTGCAACGATAACGATGGAAAAAACTATTATTAGCCTGGAAATAGAAGATGTTATAAGAAACGATATTACATTACTTATAGTAAAAAATTGTACATTGTAGGTGGATTTAATTGTAGGTGGAACGTGGACTGACTTGTCACATATCCTGTATGCTAAAATAGGAAATGAATTACGTATTAGACACGCAAGCGAAAATCCTTACGAGATACTCAATGACGTAGAGATTCAAAGTAAGTTTAAATTAAAAGCTACAATCGAAATAGATATAGAAGGTAATTCAGAAAATTGCGTAAAAGCGAAAACAGAAGATTTCGATTACGGGATGATCGAAATTGATCATCAAATTTCGATCATCAAAATTGATCAAAATTTTCGATCGAAATTGATCGAAGTTTTGATCATCAAAATATGATCGAAAGTTCAACTGATGGTTGTGGGGCATTGCTAGAAATAAGGAATAGAGAAACGATGGTACCAATCACTAATTCTAAAAATGGAAAACATTGTTTAAAGAAGGATCAGTGTATCGGTAGAGCAGAAATAGTCGTAAAAATAGTATTATATTAAGAAAATTAGAACCTTGATAATTTAGAACTAGAGAAGGCTTACATGGTAAACTAAGTTTCAGAACTTAAGAAATCAATCAGTTTAGAGAACATTAAAATCGATAATAATGTTAATCCAGATAAAAGTCAGGAAATTTTTAATTTAATTAATGAGTATCGACGAGACTGTTTTGCATTGAATATAATGGAGTTAGGTTGCACAAAATTCACAGAAATGAACATCGTAGAAGTTGAAGGAACTAAACTAGTCTGCATGAAACCGTGCAAAACCAATGCTGAAGATCGTACCGCGGTAAGGACAATAGTGGATGAGTGGAAAAAGTGCGGAATTGTTACTGAAACGAGATCTCCTTATGCTAGTCCAGTTTTACTCGTGAAGAAAAAGACAGGAGAACTTCGATTAGTGATAGATTATAGAAAATTAAATTCGCAAACTGTCAAAGATAAATTTCCACTTCCTAGAACAGACGACCTTTTAGAATACCTTAGTGCATGCAAATTATTCACTACACTAGATTTAGCGTATGGGTACTTACAAATCCAATTAACTGAAGATGCAAAATTGAAAACAGCTTTTATAACACCAGACGATAGTGGTCAGTTTGAACGAATGACTTTCGGTTTAGTTTATTCATCAATCTCTGAAATTCAGATGGAGCATTAAGTTTCAGGTTCTTTACTAAACAAAGAAGTTTTGTGCTACTTAGACGATTACCTTATACCAGCAAGATCGTGGACTGAAATGATAGACAAACTCAGAAAAGTTTTTCAGTGCTTACGTAGGGCTAACTTGTCGTTGAAATTGATGAAATGCGAATTCGGTAAAACCGAAGTCGAATATTTAAGGTTTTTGATAAAATCGAACGGTATGAATCCTGGACCAAGAAAAGTAAGAGCGGTATCAAATTTTCCTAAACCAACAAATGAACGTGAAATGAGACAGTTTTTAGGACTAACGAGTTTTTTCGACTCTTTGTACCAAAATATGCAGAGAAAGCAGAATCATTGACAAAGTTGACTAGAAAGAATCAGATATTCCAGTGGACGGAAGCTCAACAAAAAGCGTTTGATATCCTAAAAAGCCATTTGACCAGTCAACCGGTATTAGCATTATATGATCCAGATTCAGAAACTGAAGTCCAGACAGATACAAGCAGAAGAGGGTTAGCGGGAATGTTATTACAGAAAGGCAGAGATAATAAATGGCATTTAGTGTATTGTGTCAGCAAAGGAATGACAGAAATAGAAAAGAACTATCATTCGAGCAAATTAGAACTAATGGCCATAGTTTGGACGCTGACAAGACTTAGACAATTTATGATAAGAATTAAAATTACGATAATCACAGATTGCCAGGCTTTATTGTATTTAACCCTATATGACTCAAGAACTTTCTAATCGTAAAATGCTTCAACTGGTTTCAAGTAAGAGCACACAAAAAAGCAGAAGGTCCAATCCAGTTTTCTCAAAAGCGTACCCCCTTTCGCAGGAGAAAATACAATTCCGAGAGGGTGACTCCTTTTGTTAGCTAGCCTCCGTTCTTCATTATCTCTCTACGTCGTCAAATCTGGGCTGGTTTTTGCAGGCATGGCATTTTGGCTCCAAGATTGGACTACAATTTAGCCTTCTTCCTTCAAATTTGATTCCTTTATATTCCAAGTTATTCAGAATATTTGTTTAGTCCTTACATTCATATAAAAATTAAAACTTTTCTATTAGAAAAATAATTTGTACATGTAAGCACCAATATGGAAGAAATCCAGGAAAAAATAAAATTTATTTTATTTCGTCAAGTTAAGGTAAACTTGTTTATTTTCTCTGAGATTTACTGAAGTCATAAAATTAAGCCAATTAAAAATATAATTTAGTCTGAATTTTAGAATTTGACGTTTATTTTCTAACGATCAAAAGTAAGAGTAATTACCCTTGTTGCGGATCGAGTGGAATGTGTGGGTGGAGTTCAACGCCCTCACCAATACCACGTGACCCCCTGATTCCCGGAGACTCCCGGGAGAACGCTGTAAAACTTTGTTGTTCATGTTTTCACTTGTCTTGCTAGGTTTTGATATGTATGGAGCACATCTTGGCAGTGCTCTCTACGTTTCACTAATTTCAGTCTAATTAAATTGTTATGTTTTATTATGTGTGGTATTAAATTAAATTTATAAAACGACATATATGGACTCTTCGGGTTATTTAGCACCTTACACATTTAGTACTCTAGGATATGCATTTCATTTTCTTCAATCAATTTTTTTCTTCAGGCGACAGCAATGAGGACAGTGGTATCAAATGGGACAAAATATGTAAACAAAGTCTAACTTAATAGATATGCACAGTTCCAAGGATTTATCCGATTGTTCAATATCTAAACTTTATAACTAAACTATTGTCTCAGATCCTTCAAGATTTCTTGGTGAGACAAAAGTAAAATTAAATATTAAAAATTCTAAATCTCAAAATCATGTTCACTTGATCCTATATTTTAAAACCTATTTAAAATTATCCATATTTAGAAATAAAAGAAAAAGAATACTGAAGATCGTCGCATTTTATGGGAACGATTTTAATAGTTAAGTTTTATATATAAACTAGCCGCTGTACGACGAGCATGGTCGCTCTTAGTTTTATATTTTCTTTTGCAAAACAACTCAACTGAAAGTAACACAAGTAAAGAATGTTACCATTACTTATCATCATAAATATACGTTATTAAGGGGACATTGGACTTTCGAAATTGTGAAATTTGCCCAAAAATTCGATTTTTTTATTTTATTGAATTGTGAAACTACAGACGAGTAGGAATGTGCGGCAAAAAAATTTTTAATTTCTGTGATTACTTTCCTAGTTATAGGCATTTGTATTTAATTTAGATATTATGTGGTTACTAATAGCAATAACTTTAAATGTGTTTTTCTCAAAATAAAAATTTTCATGTCATACGAATATCCAAACTGCTCCAGGCGCATTTCTAATTATCGTATTGCTTTGAAATTTAAGTTTTATATACTTAACTGTATATCAAATAAATCTGATTGAAAAAAATTATGCTTCGTAGCTCAGAATTTCTAAATTTTGTACTCGAAAAGATTATTTATAGGTATTTTGCGTAATAAAAAGGGTGTTTTCACTATTATTTTTTTCTCTTTACATTTTTAATGAACGCTAAAAATAAGCGATAAGTTTCATTGTTAGTTCTATAAGGTATCCTGTAAATAAAAATTTCCGTATTATATGCAAAAGAAATGCGCATGGAACATTTTTAATTAGGCCAATTTTTTATATAATTCATAATTCATAAATTATTAATATTTCATCATTAAATTTTAACCACTTTTACTTATCTGTGGTACTAATCACATATTCAAATTTGAAGCAAATCCATTCAAAACAAAAAAAGTTAGGTTTGAAGGTCGACTGTCTCCTTAAGGAGTATTCTCCCTAAGGTTGATTCTAAAACATCGTTATTAAAAAATATGAATTTCCATTACATCAGAACAGAGAAGACCGAGAAACCCAACACCAATGATTTTAAAAATTACATCCTTCTCTGTATGTACTATTTTTCAAAATTAAGATATATACACTGTATCATTACATCAAATAAGAAATTGTTGGGGAAAAATATTTTCACTTAAAAAATTTAGTAAAAATTCAGCAAGTACTAAATTATAGTGCGAATTACATCACTCTCTGTATGTGCTATTGTTCACAATTCAGATATCTACACTTACTCATATCAAATAATAAATTGTTGGGAAAGTTTCTTCACTTATAAAATGGAGTAAAAATTCATCAAATACTGAAAAAAGTTTAGAAAATTAACTATTACTGCCTGTCGGTTGCATTCCATCAACGGTTAAGCCTAACCTCGCAATCATTTATATTCTCTGTCTCCTAATGAATTATTTCTTCTTCGCTTTCTTTCTTGAGACTGTTCCCAATTTTCACTTGATCGTGCAGCTCGCTTTCGAGCATTTCTGATTTCAGTTCGTAAATCCATGTTGACAGGCGGTTGCAAATTGCGGACAGCCGCTAATGTTTACATCTGGTAGTTGCAGCTGTTGCCATTCGGAGTGTAGAAATATCGTCGATTTTTGTGCCGAATACCTACGCGTTTTATATATATAGATGACATATTTTTTGCGGCGATTTGCTTTTATCTGATAGCCATATTTCTTGAAAGTAGCTCTAGCTTGAATTTTATATGAAAGTAAACTTTTTTTAGTACTATCATGTCCATTTTACCCCATTCCTCTTGGACCGTTTCCCCAAAGTCCGTTCAGTGTTCTTGAATGCCGTTTTCCTAAGGCTCGTTTTGAAAAACCGAAAGCGTAAAAGTCCATTGGAAAAGCGTCAAGTGATTTTCCAGGTAGTTCGTTAAATGGGATACTTTATTCCTGTTTCCGATTTTTTTCTTTGCTAAATAAGCGGCAGTTGATTTAGACGTGTGACTAGAGGTTTTTTCCATATTAATCTCAAATTTATCAATGGATTTTCCATACAAGGCTGGAATATCTTTTTAAAAAATTTAATCTAAAATATTCTGCTGACAGTATAGTGAATTAATTTTGGCTTTACTTGAGACTTTTCCCGTTGTAACAAAATTTCGAGTTCCGCCTCTCCTCCCGAAATCCGAAGCAGTGATAAACTTAGCCAGATAAAGGGAATTTTAGCATGTATCAAAGGATCATTTTCTTTCTTATTCATATTTGACTCAGAAAATAAGTTTTTCTGTTCTTCTTGATTTCTTAACCCATTAATCCGTCTAAATGGCGCATTAGAAATTGCTTAAGTATACTTGTCAAGTATACTTAACAAAAGCTGCAATGTCAAACTTTTTGCCTTCAGTCGATTAATGTTACCAGGGGACCCTTCTTCTGACGTCATTTATCTCACGCTGTAGTCTGTTTTGATGCCAAAAAATGTGTTTATGAAACTTGAATTTTATTATTTCTCTGTCTTTTCACAGTTTACAGTTCAATTTCGACATCTCACACTATGGTTCGTGGATCCATAACTGAATTTGTGGCTAAATATGATGGTTGTGAGAATTGAAGTAAAATCTCAAATTTTACTTCAATTCTCACAACCGTCGTGTAAAATTGAAGTAAATCTGAATTTTCACAGCTATAGATAAAGCAAACTGGTCCAAATTTTTACCTGACATTTTAATAACTGTCTTACATCTGTAGTAGCAATTGGAGCGCACTGGCTGCATTCATAAAAAAATATATATACATAAATAATAGCCAACCTGACCAAGAAATATTTGTATGAGTTTAATGCATTATGATTTGTAACTTTTAAAATTCTTTTTACCATTGTTTTTATTCATTTTTATATTTTTTATCCTATGTCCTAGTAAAAATGTTCGTCTCTATAAATGCGCAAGGCAATTTATTAAAATAACCAGCGATACATTTTTACCAATATTTATTATAACGTAGTGACTATGAGATTATTGAGCCAGAAATTAAGTCTCAAAAACGACTTAAAATGCCTAGAGTTGGGATGGGATCCGCAAAAAGAAATGTTGTTCAAGAGGGGGTCCTCGGACTACATAAGTTTAAGAACCCCTGGTCTAGGCAATGATCATGAAGGTAATGTTTTCTATAAATGATGAATAACGATGAGTAGAGGAGGATGAAAATTGGTTGGTTATATTACCAAAAATGTAAAGTAGTGTATGAAAGAAAGGAATGTTTTTTGTGAAACTCAGCTAGTGTGAAATCGCAAAAAGTCAGCTGATTATTTAGCAGATGAAAAGAAAGAGGGTTATTAATTTCCTGTTATTGTCGAAGAGGGATTTTTTTGTTAAGGCAACATACTATTTGGATGATCTCGTTCATGGAAGGGATGTGCTGAAACATAGTCCGTCGAGGACATTCTAGGGATAAGTTTGACATATCGTATTCTTGAAAAGCTACATGCTAAATTTAAAAGAAATTCTCAATCAATTTTTTGTATTTCATCCATTTATATCTTTGATCCGTTTAAACCTCTCTCCCACAAAGTTATCTCATTCTTTAAGAGGTCACGATAGCACAGGTAAATATATACAAAACTACTTGAGAATTTGTCTAATATATTTGTCTTCACAGGATGTAGAATTTTTAAAGATTGATATATGATTTTAGCGCTGAGAACTTTCAACTGTTGAAAAATGTTTGAAATTTCCTTAAGTTTTCCGTCCAACTAAAAACACCCTTAAAACAAATAAATCGCTTATAATAAATGAATCAAAATAAAAGAAAAATGGAAATGGCTTGCAACTAAATATACTGATTATTTACAAGAAAATAATCGTAGTGACACATTTTTAAATACTGATAGGAATCCTTTTTCATTATTTTGAATATTTATGCCACTATCATAATGAATTTTTACGCAGACAGATGCACGAATAAATAGTAAAGTTAACGTAAATTATGTTCACAGACAAGCCAGAATATTTATAGTTTGAGAGGACGAAAACCATTATAGATTTTTAAAAACAATTCTTTCGTGTTCAACAGACCGTTGTATTAAACTCATATTTTATCCATATATGGCAAGACATATTTCAAGTATATCTTGTAAAACTGGAATTGTATACATTTTTAAAAGTATAAAAAATAGATTTAAGTGCTAGACGAATATTTTCTTTCTACTGTTATCTTTCTACTTCTATAAACACAAGTTTTGAAAATGAGGAAAATTAACGTTATTTAAGCTAGACGTGTTTAGATTATACGTAGAAAACCTACACGTTAAGTTACAAAAATTCCCAATCAGTTTCCAGTCATTCCTCCGTTTCAAAATTTTCAAATTTCTTCAAGGAAATTTTCCGAGAATATTCAAGCAATTCCTACCTGAATACTTCAGGCGAAATAAACTCAAATTCAGAAATTGAGTTTTATGTGAGACATTGTAACTCCAAACGATTTCATTAACAGTCTGTTAGCAACTGAAACAACATACTAATTTTTCCGCATTAAAAACTTTTTATATAAGCACCGAATTCCCATTCGCCATAATTTCTTATTATTGTTTCATGGTCGGTTTTTCCCCGTTATAGAAAATCAATCACAATGGAAAATAATTTACGATTCTAAAATACATAACAGGCAATTAACTGTTATATAACCCGTACAGTTGACAAAAACATTTTAACACCTTCATAAAATCACTACCTAAACCTACCTTTTAATAAATCAGATTATCACACAGCATCAAACTGTAAAATGGTCTTCTCAAAGTACTCATAAAAAGAAAACTTTGACAGATGGAGTAAACAATTTTTATTTGATTTATAAAATGGGGATGATATCAAAACACTATTCAAATACAAAATATTTCATATATAAAATAAAATAATCTGCTTACGTGTAGATATGATAGATTATACATTTTAAAATAATCGAGCCAATCTTACTTCAAATGTTAAACGATATTCAAAGGTGCAATAACTGCGAAATATGCTAATAACAGAATTCATTAGCAATACATGAGCACTTCAGATTGATGAACCTGTAAATATGCTTCGAAATGAAAGCGTTTGTTTAAAAGTTCAAATGATGTATTTTTACACAACATTTGAACAAATAGGGGCAGTTTTACACAATCCTTGATATTATATCAGTAAGAATATTTCCTTCTCTTAAACATTTGAAGCGTTATTCACTAGGGGCAAATATTTAACCATATATAGCCCTAATATTTGACAAAATGACTCAAAATTTTTGTTTCCGTTAATAATTTTCAAATTAATGAACATACGAATGTGTTATGAGGGGTACCAGAGATACCCCATTGCGCTGTGTACAAAATTGGGAGATGAACTTGATATGTTGGTTCTTACGAGAAAAAATGTTCTTATTTTACTTATAAAAACCTATCATTACAATGGTAACGATACATTTTTAAAAGTAAAATAAGAACATTTTTTTGCAAATAATTTACAGAGATTAGTTTACATAGTACAATTAAATTCTTCGCTATATGTATTATATGTATAAAAAAACATGTATCCGCTTCCTGCAAAAGAACAATTACGGATCGAGCGAAGTAAAATCAATTTACGAAATTTGATAAAATTCCAGTTCCTTGTCATGCATTATTTGAAAGGGGAGAAATGGCCAACATGGGGAGCGTTGAGGAGGCAGCAACACATAGCACAGGTAGGGTAAACGCACCAGTAATGGGCCGGTTAAGAAAAAAATTGAAGTAAATCTGCATTTTCCCAGCTATAGATAAAGCAAACTGGTCCAAAATTTTACCTGCCATTTTAATAACTGTCTTACATCTGTAGTAGCGATTGGAGCGCACTGGCTGCATTCATAAAATATATATATATACATAAATAATAACCAATCTGATGCACCTATAATGGGCCACCCAATAATGGACCATCAATATCGCCCATCACAACATTAATGGGCCATCTATTTAATCGGGTCATTACGCAGCAGTCAGAGGTTTTTACCGCAGCTCGCAAATATCGAATCTCCGTCCTTCTGTATTACAAATCTTACCGCAACTACGACGTTAAGTTATCGCCTTTCAGAACTTCGGCAATAAGCTTTAGCGGTTACGTAACGCTAGTTTCCTAAACATCGGAAATTCGTACACGTGCGTATCGTTCACTTTAACCTCCCTCGTGTTCTTTATACTGTTCCTTAATTTTTGTTATTTTAAGTTAACCGGTCATTGTATTGTATGACGTCATTCACGATCGGATTAATCGGGATTGTTTCCCGTGTTTACGTCACTCTTTTATATTTGCATTTTCCCATTAAATAAAGTGTTTTGAGGAAGAAGACACCCTGCCTTATGTAAAATATCCTTGTTATTTATACTGCGTGGCAGAAGCACTGCGGTGTTCTGTAGCTAGTGCAGCCGTAGGTGCGGTTGCTGCTATAGGATTTTACCTTATTTTATTTTACAATGTTTTATCTTATTATTTTTGTAAATAAACCGTCGAATATTTTAAAATTAAGTCTGCTTATTTATGGAGTTTTTCATCAACGGTGAAATATACCGCACTCTGCATTTCGGAAGTCATTTCCGAGATAATATTCTGCCTCCGGTCTTGCCGTCCATTCTCTCGAAAAAACTCCGGGTTCATTTTCCCCCTTTTCGTATTGGACACTCCCCACGCTGGTCTTCCAAATAAATTTATTTCTGTGCATTTTATTTGTGGGCAGGATGATACGACATCCCTACGTTTGAATCACGTGGTATTTTTATTTCCGTGAAAATTGGAGGGCCCTTGTATCTCCGTGGAATTTTGCTTCCTCTCTTCCTAAGGAATTTTGGGGTGTGTTAATTCCTAAAAGATGATGTCCCTACCCCTTCGGAACAGGTGCGCGACAGGCCCCTTCCAATATGGCCGTTTTACGACCTATAAATGTGTTAACGGAAAAAATGTCGATACTGCTCGAAGGAGTCAAAATGTCCCAATTGCGAATCCCTCGCAACAATCTCTCCCCTCCTTTTGTAGGCAACAGCCTGTAGGGGTTGAAGAATGGGTTGGCTCCCTTAAGTGGATGGAGCGTCTGCAAATGTACAAACCCCAAACTGACAGTAAAAATTCATGAATGCCGTCACATATACAAGGTGAGCCCATAAAGAAACCGGATAATTTTTTATAAATAAGAAAAATATTACTCACTTTCAAATAAATTTATCTTCTTCAAAATAATCGCCAAAGGAGTCTATAGAATTTTTCCGACGTTTCTTCAAGTCATCGAAACACTGTTTACAGGCGTTGGAAATCACCGTTCGTAAAATACGCGTAACATTTCATTTAATATCCGAGACGTTTTCAAATCTCTGTCCTTTGATGGATTTTGCATTTTTTGATTACAAAGGACTTATTCACCGCGAATTTGTTCCTGAAAATCAAACAATCAGTATTTTTTCAAGTAGGTGCTTTTTCGATTAAAAAACAGGATAAGGCGAGTTAGGAAGGAACTGTTTGATTCTGGGCAATGGATCCTTTTACAAGATAATGCTAGGCCCCATACAGCAAATTCTATACAACAATATCTTGCTAAGCATTCAATTGCAGTGATAAATCACCCACCATATTCTCCCGACTTAGCCAGCTGATTTTTTTCCTTTTTCCGAAGCTTAAGGTGGCCATGAAAGGACAGAGATTTGAAAACGTCTCGGATATTAAATCAAATGTTACGCTTATTTTGCGAACGGTTAGTTCCAACGCTTATAAACAGTGTTTCGATGACTTGAAGGAACGTCGGAAAAATTGTATAGACTCCTTTGGCGATTATTTTGAAGGATATAAATTTATTTGAAGGTGAGTAATATATTACTTATTTATAAAAACGTTGTCCGGTTACTTTATGGGCGCACCTTGTATAAAAAGTTCAGGAGGTCAAAAGCTCCCCTTACAGTTCTGCAAGGTTTACTGGTTAAAATAAATTTCAAAAGTTATAAAGTTCTCTTTAATCTTAAGCTTACATTAACTATAATCTGCATTAACTAACATCATAGAAATGGTATGCTTGCATCTTAAAACAAATAATAACAGTGACTCGATCAACACTTGTGATCGGAGATGAACATGAAAAGAAAAGGCTACCTTAAACTACTCTTATATCGGTCTTATACCGGCCTATCTTATACCGGTTACCTGTCATAGTCGTCTCTAGACGTATCAGGGGTCCCATATAACGCCAACTGCACACACCCCCAGACCATCAGAGAGGCTTCACGAGCTTGAAAAGTCTCCTGTTGATATGTACGGTCCATAAAATTAAATAGTGGCGTACGTATCAACCTGGTACCCTGAGACCTCACACCATTTGAGATGAAACTAGGAATGAATTACAAAATAAAATACTTCTTTAATCATAAGAAATATTACCGCGATTCAGTTGAAAGTCATCTACATTCTTGTAGGCTTGCGAAAGTTAAAACGTATCAAAATGTAAAACTTTTTGTGTAGCAAAGTATGTAAACGGTTGGATGAAAGTCGCAGGATTAGACAAAAGACCACAACAACTCAAAATACATTGATTCAAAACTGGCATCTTAAAATATGGGGATCAGTTGTTTGGAGGGCAAATTCAGGTTTCAGAATCCGACACAATAGCAGAAAAAACGCTGTAAATTCATTTGTCCCCATAAATTCATGAGGTTGTCTCCATACCTGTACATACACCAGTACCCGTAAGCTCGATACAACTGAAAACAAGACTCGTCAGACCAGGCAACATGTTTCCAGTCATCAACAGTCCAATGGAGGTGTTGCCAGGCCCAGGCGAGGTGTAATCTTTGTGATGCACAGTTAACAACAATACACGAATGGGCCTGAATCGTCGAAAGTCCATATGAATGACGGTCTGTTGAACAATTCGCATGCTGACACATCTTGATGCCCTAGCAATGAAATCCGCAGCAATGAACAATTCCGCAGGAAGTGTTGCACGTCCATTTCGTTTAAAGATTCTTGTCAGTCGTCGACGGTCCAGTTCTTTCAATGTCTTTTTCCAGCCGCAGCGCTGTCGGCGATTTGATATTTTACCGGATACCTGATATCCACGGTACACTCGTGAAATGGTCGTGTGCGAAAATCCAAATTGCATCGCTACCTCGGAGATGCTATGCCCCATCTCTCGAGCACCGACTACAACACCACGTTCAAAGTCACATAAATCATGGTAACTTGCTATTATAGCAGCAGGAACCAAACTAACAGCTTCACCAGCCACTTGTTTTCTTATATAGGCGCTGCCGACCGCATCGCGTTACGCTGATTGGTTGCATATCTGCGTTATTTATACTCCGTTATTCATGAGTACACCTGTACTAGTTTTTTGGGGGTTTTCAGTGTTTAGGATTTCCTAGGCCAGTATTAATCAACGAATTTTTTAAACACAAATTAAAACTAATTAATTGCTTTTTACAAACATATTTTCTACACTTTCTTTTAATTTAGGTTAAAAAAATACTATTTATTAAAACAAATTCAAAACTTACAAAATTAAGGTTTTATCCATATTAATTAATCGTTTCTTTATTACTAACCTTTGAATTGAAAATCCAGTTTGTTTCTATGAAAGCAATACCTCGATATAATGTTTCTGGAACACCAGCGGTAGTCTACTTACATTTTAGAAATTTAACCTCGGCTGTTTTCTCTCATCGTGACTGGGATGACAAAACCTTTTTTATACTTAAGAAGAGAGAAACAACTCTCGATATATCAACTTTATGGAGGCGAATTCTTGTGAAACAAAAAACTCTTATACTTATTTTTATTTTAGTATTTTCTGAAGGAAAATACATGTTTTAACCTTTTTTCTAATAATACAGAGAGCTTTTCATCACTTGTGAGAAAAAAATATTTCGAAAACGTATATCTGTTTCCGAACACGTAATGTATATTCTTGTTTTTACATTTAAATTTCCCCCCGGGATAAGAGTGTGATATTCACTGGTTGGGATTTTTTGAAGCTTTTGAACTTTATTAAATGCGTATAACTACAGTGTTTAAACAATTGTAGTTTAATTCCCCAGTCGCACTTTTGATGAGATAACCCTTTAAACGTTTAATAAAGAATTTACAATAGAAGGGATAAATAAAATTTTTCTATGTAGGATTTTAAAGAAATTGTTCAATCCAGTTTTATCATTTTTAATCTTTGGAATATAATATTTTAAAAATTTTAAGTATATTATAAACTATTTTTTAATCTCTTAAAAGAGCGAAACATGCACACAGAATATAAAAACAAAAAGCAAAAAAAATGCTTTATGAAATAATAAAACCAACGAAATTACTAAATGCATATATTGATAAACTATGTTTGTCTTCTAGTTATAGCCGAAAAAGGAGATTCATTCCTGTTTATTTTCATAGAGTAAAAAAAAGAAGGCTGGTATCCCCACTCTAATTATAGGAACGAGAATGAAATGAACATAAAGAATTCTTAGGGTATTTAGTCCACTATTTTTCATTAAAATATTTCATGTCTGACATCAGTTGCAATTACTGCATTGTACTTTTTGTGTCGCTATTATTTCTTTCATTTTTCATTTCTTTTAATTTACTTACAATATGTTTTCTATACTAAACACTCTCTATACTAACGAAGAAATCTGTCTGAGAAATCTCAATTTGCTTAAGAAATTCGATTAGAAATTAATTTACTGCTATTTATAACAAATTTATTAAAATTTTTCTATTCTCTGACCTGCCTTGTTGCGAATCTGACTATATTTTAAAGACTAATTTATAATATATTTTAATATTTTACTCCAATGTCATAATGCTGAAAACATAGATCTGTCTCATAGAAGTTATCACTAGTCAGTAGGATTTATTAATTTTCCTGCACAGTATGTGTAAAAAATACTAATTCAATTCCTCGCTGTACTGACTGGTAAGCTTTCCCGTATCATATATTTTAAACTACCATTCCTAATGTTTAGAACACCAAAGATTCAGACCAAAGGTGTCTAAATAAGCCTTTTTAGGTCAAAATGAATCAATAACGTCGGAGCTTTAAAAGAAATTTGCATTTATTAAAAATATTTGAGCTTAGATATGAATTAAGGTGACATCCACAGTTCAGTAGAAGATGTGGAATATCTTGTTGCCCTTTAGGAGCAAGATATCTCTTGTTGGAAAACTTGTTTATCGTAGATTCTCTTGCAACCCTAAAATGATGCCTAAAATACAGTCTCTTGTTATTTTAAAGCTTTTTTTATATTGCATGATAAGTTATTTAAAAATTGTTTCTGGATTTCTTACTAAACGTAGACGATGTTGGCATACTGCAATGCGAATTTCTCTTACTGAGTTTAAAACTATTCTGTAGTAGAAATGTGTTTTTTTTTTCACTATTTTTGTGAATGTTGGATATGCAATCAGTAGAAATTCTTCCAAAATTCTTATTACATCACAATTTGCATCTCATCAGTTTTTACGTCTAAGGCCGTCTGCATCGGAGCAACTCAAAAGAAACTGATAACTGACTCCAATCACCAACCATTCCGTGATGAGTCGTAACCTATGTAATTGAATGGAGCCACGCACACGGCGCAACTGGTTACAAACCCGTGTCAGCAACGCGTTTGTAATCAGTCGCAGGCAACTCAACATGTCGAGTCGCTGGCTTAACTTCAGTCGCCAGTTTCTCTTGGGTTGTGCGTGTTATTACACAATCAATGTTACAGACGATCATTTGGCAAGCTGCCAAATGACGAACACGAGAGTCACGTGACTTCTGCCTAGCGATGAAATGAAATTCTAACGTTTTTTGTTGTATGGAATATGTGCGCCCATATGCACAGTCCATTTTTAAACGATTGATCAAAGACAATCTATTTTGACAATTTTTTAAAATAAATATAATTTCTGATAATAAATTAAGGGGACGGTGGACCTTCAAACCTAACTTTTTTTGTTTTGAATGGATTTGCTTGAAATTTGAATATGGGATTAGTACCATATATATGTAAAAGTGGTTAAAATTTAAATATGAAATATTAATAATTTATAAATTATTAATTATTAATTATATCAAAAATTGGCCTCATTAAAAATGTTCCAGGCGTATTTCTTTTGCATATAATATGGGAATTTTTATTTACAGGATACCTTATAGAACTAACAATGAAATTCATTGCTTATTTTAAGAATTCATTAAAAATGTAAAGAGAAAAAAATAATAATAGCGAAAAGACCCTTTTTATGACGCAAAATACCTATAAATCATCTTTTCGAGTACAAAATTTAGAAATTCTGAGCTACGAAGCATCATTTTTTTCAATAAGATTTATTTGATATACAGTTAAGTATATAAAACTTAAATTTCAAAGCAATACGATAATTAGAAATGTGTCTGGAGCAGTTTGAATATTCGTATGACACGAAAATTTTTATTTTGAGAAAAACACATTTGAAGTCATTGCTATTAGTAACCGCATAATATCTAAATTAAATACAAATGCCTATAACTAGGAAAGTAATCACAGAAAATAAAAATTCTTTTGCAACACATTCCTACTCGTCTGTAGTTTCAAAATTCAATTTTTTTTTAAATCGAATTTTTGGACAAATGTCACAATTTTGAAAGTCCACTGTCCACTTAAAGATAGTAAAATTGAAATGCATTCTTTAAGTTTTGTGGAAGAATAACACTTGTTAATTTGAAACATATGAGCAAGTGCTGTTAATGGATTATTTTTATATATTTTGAAGGGCTTAGAAAATATTTTAAATGTCCATGCTCCGGTGAGCCATGACAAATGATTTTATGAGAAGAGAAATTTCTAGATAGGTGGCTAAAACTTTACTCCTACTCCTATTTATTGAAAAACCATGACTTTATGGATCATTGAAAGATATTTAATTTCTCGTTTGCTGGCATGTTAGGTTTCGGGTCCTTTCGTGATAGGTGAACATCCGATAACATCCCCCGTTTAGCACCATCAAATTATTTGTTCTGCCCTCTTGGGAGTTTTTTGCTTTAGAAGAGTTCCTCTTAAATATATCTCTTCAGCTACTATTCATTTCCTACGGACTAGACGATACTGCTTATTTTGCGAGCCTAAATGTTAGATGACTAATATAAAGAATCCCTATAACATCGTACTCTATCATAAAGTTATTGGTTCTCTTGATAATGATTGTTGCTTCCTATTATGTTTTATACTGTTTTGATTTTCTTCCTTATCAGTTATTTGTTATTACGTAGCTTATATGTAATTTGAATTTATAATAGTAAAAAGTGGAAGATACGTAAGAGATGCCATTAAATTACTCCATGTTCTACATATTAGCATGTATTTAAAACTAAGCATAGGAATAAATACACATATTCAGCATATTTGTTCTACATGTATTAACGCCTATTTTAGGAGATTAACAATATTTTAAGTTATCCTGCTGTTGGTAGCAATTTTTTGTCTGTTACATTACTGTTATAGAGAATTAATGTTGGTATTCAGAATATATGATCTTGTAATCATAGTTTCTGTTACTATAAATAATACACCATTCATCATATTGTATATGAGGTGGCTTTGAATCCTTTCTTTTGTCATTTGTACCGATTAAGGATTGGTTGATTGGTTTCGAGAGTGCTATGGCCGTTTTATACCAATGAATGAGTTAGTCCCGAACTTAAACAAGCGAATATAAATCTGACATTTGTGTAAATATTCCATGGCGAAAATTGAAAGGCTACAGGAATCATAATTAAATATAATGAACTTTAATATTTGGTTGTCATGAAACTACTTTCGGTTTTCCGTAAGGTAGCCGTTTTTTTAGAATGCTTTGTCGTAACTGATATATCAGCGTTTGTTTTAAATAAAAGTTACTGAAATCGTGGAAAAATAAAGTAGGAATTTAATGTTGAAGGATGGAAGATAAAAATCAATATTTTCGTCCCATTTTACTATTTTTTTTACTCAAAGGTAAAAGAGCTGCAGATGCAAACAAAAAGATTTGTGCTGTTTACGAGGATGATTCACTAAAAGTATGAATATGCTGTGCGCTCCCAAGAGCTATTTCCTCCTTGGTTGATTGCCTTGTCAACCACTACGTGCTGCTCTAGCGCGTAACTTTTAATATACCAAGAAATGACGTTGTTGTTGTTCTAAAGATATTGAGATTTTATGATGTATTTCCTGATCTATTATAAATAAACTATTAACACAGTGTGTCCATTTTCGTTCCTGCGAACGACGAGTGCCCTGCACTCTTCTCTTTCTTATAGATAAGCAATTTATACAGCCCTACGGCATTTTACTATTATTTTTGCAGTCCACTGCTTGTGAAGCTCGACATATGCTAGAATTGATCTGCAAAAATTCTTTCTGAGAATTTTCAGTTCAAGATGTACCACTCTCTGACAGACCAACTGAGAGTGATGATGACAAATTAAAAACACTGACTGAAGCTGATCATCTCATAACTGTACGTGAACTTGCTGAGAGTCTAAATTAATCCAAAACGACCATTGAAGACCATTTGAAAAAGCTTGGTTACGAAGAATACTTGATGTTTCGATCCCACATGAACTTAATAAAACTCATTTAACACAACGTATCAGCATATATGATTTGCTATTAAACGTAACCAAAATGATTGATAACTGGTGATGGAAAATGGATTATTTACAGTAACACTCAACGCGAAAGATCATGGTTCAAACCTGGTGAGCCAGCTCAAGCAACATCAAAAGCCGATGATCATCAAAAAAAGGTCATGTTATCAATTGGGTGGATTATAAGGGAATTGATTATTTAAAAAAGGTGACAGATGCTTTGCAACAAAAACCTCCAGAATAAGGGAATTGTAGTGGTACTGTGTTCCGTCATGACAGTGCTAAACGACATAAATCTTTAGAAACTATTGGAACGTGGTTGGGATGTAATCCCACATCCACCATATAGCTCTGACATTGTACTATGGGACTACCATTTACGCTTTTCGACTTTGAGCAACTTTTTTAAAACCCGGGTTTCGGGTTTGACGGGTTTTTTTTTATTTAAAACCCGGGTTTTCCCGGGTTTACTTGGTTGGTGCCAAGGGGTCAATAGCAAAGAACTAAAATAATAAATAATTTATTAGAAGCATTTAATTTATTTCAGAATTTCAAATATAAAAAATAACAGTAAATAAATTTAATGTTAATAAACATATACATATATGTATAACATAAATAAATGTGGTACAAATATCTCATACTTTTTTTAATTGCCTTACAACCATCATTGCACTCAACGTATCATCATTGAGTTGGCTTCTGAGTTTATTAGCAAAGAGACCCATTACAGAAAATGAACGTTCTGTTTCCCCCGAAGTTGGTCGAATTGTTGTTCAAGACCTGAAAAGCTTATCTAGCATTTTAGGTCGGCCTTTTTGTTGCCCGAAACAACCCAATTTCTTTTCTTATGATATATGAACCAAATTTTGATTTTTTTCCTTATTATCATTCTCCTGAATAAATAAAAGCTCATCAGAAAGGGACATTTGTTTAGTACAAGCACCAATACTCGTAGCATCATCTTCAATTCCATCTTTAACTCTCACCTCAACTGCTACTTCTGGTTCAGACTCTGACCCATTATCATTTACGTTGAATAATCGCTTTATTAAGGTTGTTGCCAGATCAAATATTTTGTTTTAAAAAATTTTACTACCAAACTCATCATATGATTGGTCTTGGTTCCAAATTAAGGAATATAATTGGTATTCTACTGTATTAGATAAATAACTAATTCCCCGGATTTACATTAAAGATTCCCCGGGTTTCGGGTTCGTAAAATCTTTGAAAAACCCGGGTTTTCGGGTTCGGGGAAACCCGGGTCAAAAACCCTACTACCATTTGTTACATGGTCTGCAAACTCCTTGTCAGCTAAAACCTTCATTTTAGATTACAGTGTCAAATCCTACTTGCAAAACATTTTTGCACGAAATTACTAGAAGTTCTTTGTAAGTATAATCATGAAATTGCCTGGAAAACAACAAATGTTTATTGATCAAAATGGTCAATAAAATTCTGATTAAAATTATTTCTTTGTAAAAAAAATCGTCGTTTATTTTAATGAAAAAACGAAAGTAGTTTCCTGACAACCCAGTCTAATGAAATATATTTTCATTGAGCGCATTGGGAAAACTTCGAAAAGAAAATAAATGTTTGGGTTTTCACAAAAATTTTCTTAAACGAATTATTAAATTAATACAAATCTTATAACAATAACCAAATATTTCAGAGCTGTATGAATGCAATTCATTGAAACTTAGGGATTTATCAAAGCGTAACAAGTTGTAAGGTCGATATAAGATTCGACTGACAATAATCGAACTTTTAAGTACATAAATTTAAAGAAGCCGCTTAAGTTATACTAATTTCAGCATAGACCGTTGGTATAAATACCGAGCAGCTAGACTACAGAAGAGGGTCTGGTTTGTTTTTATTTTTCTTAATATTAAGACCAAGTTAAGTACATGCAAAATGCTGTCAATGCTGGCTATTTTACCATTAAAAACATGACTAATGTCGTAAATCTAAAACAGTTTCATTGTTATATTATAGATGATACTTGTTTTTTAGTAGTTTAGTTTACTTCATGATCTCACATTTTTGTTCCTCTTTTTATGCAAACTGTACTGTATTGTATTGTGATGTATTGTATTGTACTGTCATGTATTGTGATTCGCAAGAGCTAGTTCATAATAGTGATGCGACATCGATAACAAAACATCGATGTTTTGAAACATCGATATTCAATATTAAAACATTGATGATAATAAAACATCGCCCAAAAACCATCGATGTTATTAAACATCGATGTTTTAGAACATCCATTTTTTAAAACTGGTTTAGTAACCTCTAACATTAATGTTACTTCCGTTAGTCGTGGGGGGAGGGGGTTATTTAATTTTACTATCTGATTGTGCAGACACAAATGATAAAAAATTCGTTGCTTTCGGCTACTTTGATGACTCAAAATTCTCGTTGTAAATACCGCCATGTTTTTCCTTCAAATTCCAGATAAATTCGTGGTATTGCCAGAAGTTTTGAGGGACTTAAAGCAAATATTGCATTTCGCCAATTTGTCAGAGGTTTTGTAAAAATATTTCCAAACGGTACTTTTAGGAGGCATCTTAATAATAATACTAACGTCAACTTATATAAAACCAGAACAAAACAAAAACTTAAATGGATGCACTCGTGTATATACTATTTGTAAAATAAAACCCCATGGAAGGTTCTGGAGTGTGAGGAACATTCCAAGCGCTCTGATTGGTTCATTGGTTGTTAATTGCCATTTGTCTGTTTGCTAAGGAATCATTCCCCCTTTTGTATTCGTCCTTTTCAGAATTCAGACATACATTTACTGAGTGTGAAAATTATGCTACGTGGTAATTTTTTTTTATTACGGTACTTTTTCATTAAAAAAAAACATCGAGACAACATAAAACATCGAGCACAAAACATCGATGTTAAAAAAACATCGGCTTCAATAAATCGATGTTTAAAACATCGATGTTTTTATCAAAACATCGATGTTTTGAAAACATCGACATCGATGTAGCATCCCTAGTTCATAACTAAAATTTTTAGAGAAAAAAAGTATTTTTCTGTTGCTCTATATTTATCTGCTCTGGTTGATTACAGGTTAGGAAAGGCACAAAATCTGCATGTATAAAGTGAATACTTTGAAAGACACAATTATTCTAAGTCGTCAAATATTTATATTACATTTTATAATGATGTCCATATTTGGATAGCAGTCAAAATTATACCACCATTGACTCTTTTAAAAAATTTTTAGTATGTCAGATCTGGAACTATGAAATACATCAAATGTTCAAATGTTTGATTTGTCATTCGTAATATCAAAATAATTTTATTAAGTACATAGATAAAATAATTTAGAATTATCAGTTTTCAAGCTAATTTAATCATAGTTAAATTACGAAATATATGAATTCTCTGTCAAGTAGAAATATGTTATGTTTTTAGGGAAACTCATTTAATAATTAAAATCATGCACTTAAAAATTATTAATAAAGAAGTGACTTGATATTTTTGGTCTCATTTAAATTAATCTCTTTGCCTACAACTGTTTTTTTTCAGTTACAAACAAATGAGACTGAAATACTTTTATTTTAGTTTCAATGCATTACAAGTAAGTAATATTTCAATGCAAATGGGATTTTTTTTCTAAATTTAGAGCTGTCTTTAATTAGACAGTGACATTTTAATGAAACTCAAGAATTTTAATTACCGTTGTTATTTATTTATCAAATATTTTTATTTTCTAATTTAAAATTGTGTTAAAAAGGAATACATTAAGAAGAAGTTCCAATTATAAGAAGAAATTTTTAGTTTTCGGTGATATGAAATTTAAAATAAATGTTTTATGTCTAAATTATTCGAATAAATTATTTGCTTAATTGTGGTTTCGGTTTCCTTTGGTGACAAGTAACTTCATTTTATTTAATTTAGATTTGTATTTAATTTAGATATTATGTGGTTACTAATAGCAATAACTTTAAATATGTTTTTCTCAAAATAAAAATTTTCACGTCATACGAATATTCAAACTGCTCCAGGCGCATTTCTAATTATCGTATTGCTTTGAAATTTAAGTTTTATATACTTAACTGTATATTAAATAAATCTGATTGAAAAAAATTATGCTTCGTAGCTCAAAATTTCTAAATTTTGTACTTGAAAAGATGATTTATAGGTATTTTGCGTCATAAAAAGGGTCTTTTCGCTATTATTATTTTTTCTCTTTATATTTTTGATGAATGCTTAAAATAAGCAATAAGTTTTATTGTTAGTTCTATAAGGTATCCTGTAAATGAAAATTACCATATTATATGCAAAAGAAATGCGCATGGAACATTTTTAATTAGGCCAGTTTTTGATATAATTCCTAATTCATAAATTATGAGTATTTCATCTTTAAATTTTAACCACTTTTACATATCTATAGTACTAATGACATATTGAAATTTCAAGCAAATCAAAAAAAGTTAGGTATGAAGGTCCCCTAATGTGGGATAAAAGTTATTTCGCTATACTAAAGGTTTTATATTTTTTTCTGGAAGGAAGAGTTAAAGAAAACTTAAAGCTTGTTGAAATCAAAAGGTCTCTTTTTCTCAAACATTTTCTATTAAATTGATTAATTGGCACTAACAAGGCACTTGTAGTGGACAAATTATTTGAAGATAAAAGCTTCTTAAATCCACAACAACCACCTTAATAACTATTGTGGATTTAAGAAACTTTTATCTTTAGTTTGCCGCTATCAAATGTTTTCGAATTATTGTTGTGATTTATTATTCCTTCCTTCTCCACAGGAACTCTATATTATTTAACTGATGAGTTGCGGATTTCGAGATTTTATGGAATTCGTTAAACTGTGGGTTTAACATCGTTTGAACTTGTTGCCTTGTATGGAAAATATTATTCATTTAGAAATTAGGATTTTGTGCATTTTTCCACCCAACTGGAAAATGCTTATTAAGCATTTTCCAGCTCCAAGGTGTGTTCGTTTTGCGACATACCTTCCAGAATCCCTCATTAGCTATTCCCAATCCTCTCGTAATGCATGCCAATTCAAAATATCGTCCACAATGTTGCTACGACCACAAATCCTGGTCGCAAATCCTGGTAATATGTCGAAAAACGGCATTTGGTCCGACGAATCATTGTTCCCATTGTTGCTCGCAACAGAACGTGCGTATGTCTGGAGAACACCTACACAAGCGTAAGATTCTTGCTGTCTCATCTCAACTGTCAATTATGGAGGTAGATTTATCAGGGTTTGGGATGGCATCTCATGGTTTTCTTCAGGCCCTATTGTAACCCTAAAAGGGAGATTGAATGAGAAGGCCTATGTCGAAATTTTAGCTTACTAGTCCATCCTATGGGGAAAACATTGCTTCTTGCAGGAGATGCCGTTGTCCGGCATGATAATCCCCGTATACATACTGCTAAATCTATCAAGTATTGGTTTGAAGAGCAGGAAAAAGGAATCAAATATCTTATATTGCCGTGTACAATCCCCCCTGACTATAAATCATCCAACCACTGTGATCTGTATAATCGGATAGATAAAGGTATCGATATCCACCACAGCATCTCTATAGGAACTTTCATGATTTTTCCCTGAAGAATGGTATAATATATTCTTAACCACTATTTATGACTTATATAATCCAATTCCAAGGTGAATCAGGTTGCATTACATGACATAGGTGCTCGGAATTAATAAAGGTTTCCATGATGTTTCTTAGTGTTTCCATTATTTTGATAACCACCTGTATATATATATATATATATATATATATATATATATATATATATATATATATATATATATATATATATATATACATTTAAAAACTCACGTAACATTATCTCAAATTTATCTGGAGTAGCTGAAAATTGTATAAATATTCCCATTCATAAAAGTTAATGTTTTGTTTAAGTTTTATATAAAGTAACGTTTTAAATGATCACACTGTACAAAAAAAATAATTTTCCATTAGCAAAGACTATTTTATAAATCTGGTTTTAGAGCGCGCAAATTCTTCAAAATGGAATTTAAAGTCAAAGAAAAGTTTTTCACTACGAATAAAAATAAATACTTTAGGATTTTAAAACCTTTTACTTTGAGTTTTCTATAAATAAGCAAACAATTCTTCTATCCTACGTTGTATTCCATTTCTTAAGAGCAAGCACAGTTGTTACATTGTTTTTCCAAACAGAAGATATAGGGAAAAAGGTTTTCGGCTTCCTACGAGACAATTTTTCTTTTTTTTTTTACAATATTTCACTGGATACCTCTGGACGATGGTTTAAAAAGACTGTTTTTAAACAATATATCGTGAAAAAGTATTTTCGGGATATAGTTTTAAGGTAAACAGTAAAACTTCAGTATAAGTAGGTCGTAATTTGATTTCTTTCTGCTTTTCATGTAGTTTTGTTCGTCATTTAACATTGGTTCATATGTCTTTACGTACGTTTTACTTCCCCACTTTATTAAACAGTAATAAATCCCAAAATTATGGTTTGACATCAGTTTTAATAAGTGGATCGGACAGAATATTTTAATATATAGATTAATTTTGAAGAGGATTTATTGGAACTCGTATAGTATACACAAAGACTGTCTCAGCAGAAAGGATAAACTAAAAAGCGCAGCTGAGTAGAATGAAGGATTTGGTTACATCATGATATCAAAGGAAAGAATTTCAGGGTCTAATTTAGAGACCTAATAATCTATGTACCGGAGTTCGTATTTAATTTTTGATTAATTTGATCATAATATATTAAATTCATCAAAAATTAAATAACTTTATTATACGAAGATCTCAGAATTAGATTTAAAAGTATAAAATTAGAAACAAACACAATTTTTTTGGTTGAACAAGAACGAGGGAATTTTTTGATTAAAAAAAACTGAGTTTGATGTGTAAAGAATTTCAAGTCTAAAATCGTAGTTTTGAGAAGAACGAGATTGAATAAAACGGCTTTTGTAAAGTCAGATTTTCAAGTTTAATTTTTAATTTTTTTAAAGTAAATTTTCAGAATTTTATTTTTGTTCAGTAAAAAGTGTTAAGTCCTTGATAAGTACATAACCTCTTTAACACTGACACGTTTGTGTTCCCAAATTTTCCCTCGTGAATCAAAACATTTCGGAGTGGAATTGGACTTAGCTTTCTGTACCCTTGATTTTTCAAACATGCCCGGTTTGATAACTCATTTTAGCCCATTTTGGACATAACACTCTTTGCACAGCAAATTATATATATAATAGCCGTTGTCTCTGTATAACAATTCCGGTCTGTACTCATCTTTCAATTGAAGCCCTCAGTAAACAAACGGCCGGTTAGGCTTAATTTCAATTTCAGTTGTGGATCAGAATTTTTTCTTACCTAAACACTAATATCTTCTCCATCAAATCACGTTTGTTCAGCCTATTTCTCTATAAAACATTCAGAACTAAAAAAAATTGGATGCTTTTAGCTGTATGTTTAAAAGTTTTTAAATATCTGTTTACTTTTGCGATGAATTCTGAAAGTAAACAAACTTGAATGTGAATGAATCAAGTAGCTCAAGTATTCATATCACGTAGTGAGCTGTAAAAAACTGGATGGCAGTCTACTACTCCAGTCGCATGAAAAACTAAATAAATAAAAAATAATGAAAGGGTTTGCTTTTACAAGGTGTGGATTAAATGCAATATTGTTAGATAATTCGGGATATTTTTTAACTTTCATATACTTTTTCCATTATGACGTCATTATTAGTATTATGACGTCAAAATGACGGGTTGGATGGCAGTCTACTACTCCAATCGCATGAAAAATTAAATAAATAAAAAATAATGAAAGGGTTTGTCCAAGGTGTGGATTAAATGCAATATTGTTGGATAATTCGGGATATTTTTTAACTTTCATATACTTTTTCCATTATGACGTCATTATTAGTATTATGACGTCAAAATGACGGGTTGGATGGCAGTCTACTACTCCAATCGCATGAAAAACTAAATAAATAAAAAATAATGAAAGGGTTTGCTTTTACAAGGTGTGGATTAAATGCAATATTGTTAGATAACTCGGGATATTGTTTAACGTTCATATACTTTTTCCATTATGACGTCATTATTAGTATTATGACATCAAAATGACGGGTTACCTTCTAGTACAGAAATAAACATGAGTACTCAAGAGTATCTGCATGGGGCTTTTGCCAAAAGACTGGTGTTTACTTATTAATTTTCCTATGAGTATCTCTCACAAGTAATAGAACTGAGTAATATTTAAATTTAATAAACTAAACCAGAACACATTGGATAATATTGAATCTTATCTGCATTAATTCTACACTACTTTATTAATTATTTTCCATTGTTTTATAACTACTAGTCGTAGAAATATACATACAAATCAAAAATTTGAAACGGAAATTCAACGAAGAAGGATTCTTGAAAATAAAAAATGCAATTGTTCAATTTCGTCTCCAGGACTATCCAGCATTACCATTAAACAAACGATTGTCTCTAAACAATGTGAACGGAAAAAATTTCACTGTACAACTCAATGCGAAAATTGGAAACTTCGTCTTTAAGAGGGGCAAAGGCTACAGATAAAGAAGCGTCGCAGTAAATATGATGAGTACAGACAAGATTTCTTCAATATATTTCTGCCATTATGAAACAGTTTAAAATAAAAATCGAGACCATGAAGACTCTTTAAATTCTTCTACATACAGAATCGCATAAATAATCCCACTTTATTTTTATAATGTTCGTGCACAGCTATTCAATTCACTCTTACAGTAAAGTCACTGTAAATAATAATCTCAAATAAGTAAAATTCCGTGTAAATTTCTTTTCGTTCCGAAAATCAAACAGAAAATAAAAAAATTTCAAGTTGAATAGCAGCTTCGTTTTTGTAGAAATAACGTCATAAAATACGTCTCTATAGTGAAAGAGATTTGACTAGGAGCTAGAATATCCTATGAGCGAAAATTAGATTTTCTCCCAACACCAGGACAACTCAATAAAGAGGGCATCCGTTTTTAGGAAATTCCCCGGATTCGGGACCCGAATGATGATGACACATATGTCAAATTGTTTGACATTACATATATGCCTGTCAAGCAAGACATACATACCTGCATAAATACTTTATAAATAAATATACAGTAAAAACTGTTTATAAGAACACCGGTTATAAAAACGTATCGCTTAAAAGAACGGAATTATTAGTTCCCGGCCAATTCTCCTGTGTAATAATGGATATAAAATCCGGTTATAATAACATCGTTAATAAGAACATATCGCTTTTAGTGACTAAAAATTAATTTGTTTCTGGAAAAATAAATCGCTTATAAGAACATGTTAATTGGGAAGTAGCAGCACGTTGTTCTTCAACCATTTTATCCATTTTTTATCTAAACAAAACGGACTAAAATTAAGAAACTTCGAAAAAGTCCACAAGCTGACATAGAAGAAGCCCTTTTGCAATGGTTTAAGATTCAAAGGAGTGTCAACATTCTCCTAAGTGGACCGATTTTGCAAGCGAAAGCAAATGAATTTGCGAAGCTCTTTAAAAAACATGATTTCGTTTATTCAACTTCGCGGATCCAGAGATTTCGGGAGAGGCATTCCATTGTGTTCAGAAGAATCAGTGGAGAATCGAAGGCCGTGCCACCAGGTTTGGTTTGGAGAGCTATGGTCAACTTTTCGCTACACGAGGGCTAATTAGACTGGGAGCTACAGTTTAAAGCCGATTCCGACCGGCTACAAACAGCCATGCCAACAGTGGGACTCGAACGCATAGGATCTGAACCGAATGCCAGTGCCCTAGCCATTCGGTCATCACCTGGCCGCCGTGCCACCAGGAGTTTCTGATAACCTGCTTAAAACAGTTTGGACTACGTCAAGAGAAGGTTATGAAGACCATAAAATCTTCAATCTTCAGAAAAAAAAGAAATCGAATTGTTTACTGCATGCTGGTTGTCTTAGGGTTGAAAATCCTCCCATTTTTTAAACTCTGTTATTGAAGTCTCTGTTATTTTGACTTCTGTTTTTAGAGTTTTCTGTTGTATAGAAGACAGTTGTTATGTGTTTTCTGTTTCAAATTTGTGTATACGCCTGAAGAATTTAGAAAATAATAAATTTTATTTTGTGTGCACTTTCTGAAGAGATTTTATTCAATCCTATCGCACTCAGGAAAACGGAACAATATATATAAATAAATATATATATATATATATATATACAGTAAAAATCGTTTATAAGAGCATCCAGTGGACTTTAAAAAATGGTTCTTATAATCGATAGTTTTTATATCCGATAGATAACTTAAAACTGCTGGAAATACCAAATTCATTGTCACATAATTTCTATTTACAAAATTATGTGACAATGAATTATGTGACATTGTCAAATAACAGAGACTCCAGAGATGAAACTCTTCAAGACTGGGTTCGAGATTTGCTATTTGAACAAGATTCACTTCAGGAATTTGAAGACATAGATTTGGCTCTTGCAACTCATGGGAATGTAACGGATGAAGATATTGTTGCAGGCATAAATGCAGAGATTTCTGGCAGAGATGATGATATTGACGACAGTGCCAGTTCAAAAGATCTTTTGAACGAGTTTCCTTGTCCGGGTTTAAAAGAAATGTTTTCAGCAATCAATACTTTAAATAAATTTTTAGCTTGCAATGATTATTTTATGAAGGATGCGATAAAAAATGCTGTCAAAGAACTTGTCGCGATAACCGAAAATTATTTTTAATTACAAAAAAAAATAACTAAACAAACAAATATTACTGACTATTTTTCAGAAAATGAATAAATATGTAAAAACAAAATATTGCATTATGTATGTGCATTCATAATAGCTACATAATTTTATTCATTTTTCTTTTAATTGCTTTTAGAACTATGTATTTGAAAAAGTTCAAAAATACATACTTATAGGAAAATGAGCGGTGTGTTTTTCCTTGATTGAAGTTGAACCTTTTAACCATTTTTTGAACGTCATGTTTCAGGTGTAAATAGAAATTATGTGACAATGAATTTGGTATTTCCAGCAGTTTTAAGTTATCTATCGGATATAAAAACTATCGATTATAAGAACCATTTTTTAAAGTCCACTGGATGCTCTTATAAACGATTTTTACTGTATATATATATATATATATATTTATTTATATATATTGTTCCGTTTTCCTGAGTGCGATAGGATTGAATAAAATCTCTTCAGAAAGTGCACACAAAATAAAATTTATTATTTTCTAAATTCTTCAGGCGTATACACAAATTTGAAACAGAAAACACATAACAACTGTCTTCTATACAACAGAAAACTCTAAAAACAGAAGTCAAAATAACAGAGACTTCAATACAATAATCACCTACCGCGCTTTCAATATATTCAATTCTCAGCAGAAAAGAGCACTGAGTTCCAATGCCAATCACACGTATATTTATAGACTTCCACACCGCCCCCTATCGGCCGGCCATTTAGAAATAACTGGAACATACAAGAAAGGCCTAGAAGGTTGGCGACCATTTGGTGACCAAAATAAGCCCCCAAATTCATCGCTAATTTGGCGATAACTCTCATATTTGGCGAGATTACAGTAGACTCGCAAAATTCGCAACATTGCTCCCTCCTGAAGGACTGCACGTCCCGGCCAGTACAGTTCTTGACCAGGAAGCCTTACTTACAATACATAATAGAAAACTGAACTATAAAATCACAACTAAAATTAATACAAAATTAACACGCATACAGACAAATACATACTTCATAAAACTAATAAATACGTACAAGGAACATCTAATTACTTTAAACAACATTAATAAAACTAAAACTTCCTGAAGGAGATAACAAAACTTACTTACGGATTATTTACACTAAATAAAACGTTATATGGAAGGAAACGTATCATGGTCTGTACATTCCTTTAATCTATTAACTATGGCCATAGTGAGGTGCTAGCCTATCATAATGTACTATTCTAGGCTTAGAATTGGACGATTTTCTTAAACGAACCACGACGTTATTCAGTCTTTTTAAGACTGTATACATACCACCCCAAGACGACTGTAACTTGGGAGAAAGTCCTTTACGTCGAATCGGGTTCCAGAACCATACCTTGTCACCTTCATAGAATTCATGTCCTGTTGCTTTCGTTTCGTACCGGGTCTTCATCCTCTCCGTCGCAATGTTGATCTGCTCATGGGCGAAATTATGGAAGTCTTCAAAACGGGCCTCGAGTTCACTGATGTACTCTTCAGGCGATGAAGATGTATCTGGAGGGCGTCCACACAGGAGATCACATGACAGACGGAGGTCACGACCGAAAAGCATCTGGGATGGTGTATAACCAGTAGTTTCGTTGACAGCACTGCGGTAAGCAAGTAGAAACAGACATAACTTTCGGTCCCAGTCTTTTTGGTTTCTTGAAACTAAGAGAGGTTATTCAGGATGGTTCGATTAAACCTCTCAACGAGGCCGTCCGATTGTGGATGTAGAAGAGTTGTTTTGGTTTTCTTGATTCCAAGTAGCTGACACGGTCCCTTAAAGACAGCAGAGGTGATATTCGTTCCTTGATCGGAATGAATCTCAAGTGATGTTCCGTATCTTGATATCCAATTTTGAACTAGTGCCTCTGCTACTGTCGACGATTCTTGATCGGCGATTGCATAAGCCTCAGGCCACTTCGTGAAGTAGTCCATGACAACAAGGATGTATCTGTAGCCATCAGTAGTTCGTGGAAGAGGACCTAGAATGTCGAGAGCAATTCGTTCAAAGGTTGCTCCTACATTATAACAATAAAGCTTTCCTCGACTGCATGTCTTCGTTCCTTTACGGGCCACACAGGCGTCACAGGATTGACACCACTTCTCGACGTCATTTCTCGCTTTGTTCCAGGAAAAGCATTCCCGAACTTCTGCAAGGTTTTAGTCACTCCGAAATGGCCTCCGGTTGCACTACTACGAAGATCCTTAAGAACGTTAGGTATCCTTTCTCTTGGGAGAAGCTGCCACCTAGATGTTTTACCGTCATCAGATTCCCATTTTCTGTACAAAACGCCATTCCGAATGATAAGTGAGTCCCACAGAGACCAATAACGCTTTGTTGCTGGACTCAAGTTTGATATATCCTACCAGGTAGGTCTTGTGCTGGATGACTCCATAAATTCTAAAATGGGCTTTAGTTCAGGATCTTCCAGTTGATCTTTTCGAACCTCGTCATCCCTCCATGGATCTGGCTCTGATGATGCAAAAGCTGTAGTTTGTCTTGCTACGGGATTTCTAGCATCGAATTTCTTTTCCATTCTGGAACAGTAATGGCATCTTCCGGAACAGGGTTTTCGTCATAAGGCGTCTGCATTCCCGTGCAAAGAACCTACATGATGACGAATCTCAATGTCGTATTTCTGGAGTCTTTGTATCCATCTGGCTATCTGTCCTTCTGGGTTCTTAAAATTTAATATCCAGGTCAAAAACGCATAGTCAGTTCGTAGCAGAAACTTTCGGCTGTACAGATAGTGATGGAAGTGTTCCACGGCTTTTACAATTGCGAGCGATTCTTTTCTGGTGATGCAATAATTTCGTTCCGCTTTCGGAAAGCATTTGCTCCAATATGCGATGACATGTTCTTGAGCTTAAATTTACTGGGATAGTACGGCGCCAACACTCTCGTTGCTCGCATCTGTATCCAGGATGAATTGCTTCTGCGTTTGAGGATACGACAGGATAGGCGCATATGTTAATGCCTCCTTTAGTTTCTTAAATCCATCCTTAAATTCTTCTGACCACACGAACTTTTGTTTACTCCAAGTGAGTCTATGAAGGGGTCGTGCGATGTTAGAAAATCCCTTCACGAATCTTCTACAGTATGTGCAGAACCCAAGAAAACTTCTTAGTTTATGGAAATCTTCAGGACGACTCCAATTCTTTACTACTGACACTTTTTCTGGATCAGTTCTGACACCTTCAGCAGAGATGATATGACCGAGATACTTCATGACGAAACAGGTGACATTTGGAGGGGCTTAACTTTAAGTTAGCATCTCTAAGTTTCTCCAGCACCTTTCGGATGTTTCTTAGAAGTTCCTCGAAACTGCGCCCCAATGATGATGTCATCCAAGTAAACTAGACAATCTTCATAAGAGAGTCCCCTTAACACTGTCTCCATGAGGATCTCGAAAGTAGCAGGAGCGTTACACAGGACAAACGGCATAACCTTAAACTGCGAAAATATTGTCCAGTAGTAAAAGCAGTCTTTTCTCGGTCGTCAGGATGTATCTCTACCTGCCAGTAACCACTCTTTAGAAATCCACTTGTGCCCAGAGAGTGTGTCCAGTGTGTCGTCAAATCGAGGAAGAGGGTAGCTGTTTTTCTTTGAGACATCGTTCAACCGACGATAGTCTACACAAACCCTTGTAGAGCCTACCTTCTTTGGGACCAATGCGATGGGGAAGGCCCAAGGACTTGAAGACGGCTCGATGACGTCATTCTGTTGCATTTCTTTTAGAAGTTTTGCCACCTCTTCCTGCTTAGCAAATGGAAGTCTTCTCGGGTTCTGTTTCATAGGGGAATGATTTCCTGTATCAATCCTGTGCTGCGTCAAATTAGTTCTACCGACATCGTGAGATGTTCTTTAAATTATTCAATTAGTTCTTCTGCAACTTTTTTCTATTCATCTCTTAACTGTGCACTCTGGAGTAATCCCGTTTTTGACATTTCAGAAGACTCGGCCAAATCTGTGTTTTGTTTCCGTTTGATGCAGGTAACTGGAGTACAAGTTGCTATCACTTCACCTTTCCGAATAATTTTCGCCTTTCCGGTAACATTCACAATCCTCACAGGCACACTGCTTCTCGAAAGGTCGACAGGTGTGGAAGCTTCGGGTCATTTTCAAGATTAGGGTATTCGATGACGCCAAATCAGAAACCGTTGTCTTCAGCTATTGTTCCAGGAAATAATATTTCTGTTCTTGAAGGTAAAGTGGTGTCATCTTTGGCTATTATTTGATGAACAGATTTAATTCCTTCATTTTTCATATCAAATAATGCAATGTCTTCTGATGAAGAGCGCAGCTCATTGTTATTAAAGTCCAAAGTAAAGTTATGTTTTTTTAAAAAGTCCAGTCGTATAATAAAAGCGTCCGTCATATCTGCCACATATGCCGTATGTATGCAAACGGCATTCCCGAATGCGATGTTAATATGTGTCTTTCTGTGAATCGGAATTTTGTCACCAGTCACAGTTTGCAGGGTAACGCATGGCGGGGTCCAGAGAAGATAGATCCCCAAACGCTTAGCCAAATCTTCTTGAATGATCGTCACGTTGGCTTCTGTGTCCATTTTCATGCGGCAGGGAAATCTATTAACATGTCCTAAGACAAAAAGTCCGTGATCACCGCCGCTCATGGAAGAAATTTGTAGTACTTTGAACTGGGGCCTTTTAATCTCCTGCAACCTCCGCCCCTCGAGAAGGCCAGACTCTAGTTTCCCTGCTCCTGTTTCTTGGGAGTGTTCTTGGTTCCCGAATCTTGGCACAATTGGCAGTTTCTTCGGTTGTGGCCTTCGCCGCTGCAACTTCAGCATTTTATGACTTGTCGTCTGTCAGGCTTAACTGATCATATAGCACTGACCTGTTTTGACAACTCGTCCATTCTTTCCATCAAATGCTCCCTTGTAGTTTCGGGAGATTCTGTAACATTCGCAACCCTAATAGACCCTAATTCGCAACCCTTTCCCGTACTTCCACAGGGCTGTCTGACCAAGCGAGATGGGAGAACCTTTCGACGTCTGTTGCAAGTTCTTGTAGTGATTCCTTTGGCTTCTGTTGGCGAGATTTGAGCTGGATCCAGCTATAGTCCTTCAAACTCTTCTCGCCAAAGCGTAACTGCAAAGAACTTGAAAGTGCACCAAAGTCTAACCGCTGCTCTTTTGGGATCGTCTACAAAATTTTCGCCGCTTCAGCTCGCAGAGATGCAGCCAATTGACACTCTTTTGTTACAGAGTCCCATCCGCTGGCGTCCGCCACAATGCAGAATTGAGCTTTGTAAACTTGCCAAGATTTTCCATCATAGGTTGACAGTTTAATGGGTGGCTGGGAGGTAACAGATATACAGTTAGAATCTTCAGTAACATAAGTATTTGACAATTTCTGTTCTAAAATCTGTACTTTTCTTGAAACATCGGTAAATTTTTCCTCCATAGTTTCAAATTTGTTGTGAAAATTTTTCCCATAGTTTTAAATTTGTTGCCAAATTTCTTTAAATATGTTGCCAAATTTGTTGTCTACTTTATCAAATTTTTCCTCCATATTTTCAAATTTGTTGTCAATTTTATCAAATCTTTCTTCTAAATTTTTTTTATAACGCCAATATTTGCTACAAAAATATTAAATGTGTTTTCCACATTCTGGAATTTTTCTTCAAATTTATCTTCCATTTTTGTCACTCTTTCATTCACAGTAGATAGAATTCCACACTTTAATTCTTCCCGACCAGCCGACATTTCCTTCTTTATCTGTTCTTGACCTGCAGACATTTCTTTCTTTATCTCTTCTTGACCTGCACATACTTTCGCAATGTTGTTTTGCATAGCAGTCATCGCAGCAATATTCTGTTGGAATTTATCTTCCAAATCTTGAGCTATAAAAGTCTGTTCAGCCATCGATCTTGTAATAGGCATTCAATCCCTACACCTATGAAACCAAAATGTTCCGTTTTCCTAAGTTCGATAGGATTGAAGAAAGTGCACACAAATCCCCCATTGATGTTCATGATTCTTTATCTTCTCCAAGACTAAAGCTATGGTGTCATATCCTTCTTTCATTTTTGTTGAGTGAGCAATTGGTATTGAACCATATGTGTTCCCATTGTGTAGAAGGACACATTTCAAACTTCGCTTTCAGCTGTCAATAAATAGGCGCAAATCATCTGGAAAGTATTCAGGAAGACTAATTTTCCAGGAGTTCAGTTTCCCAGGAGGGCAAATTGCCCATACTTTAATGTATTGAATAAAAAAAATATTGATAAATAAGTGGATATACAGTAAAACCTCGTTTATCCGGATCTCCGGATCAGATTTGTAGACATTTTTATTTAATGTTCCCATTAGATAATAATTTTTCACTATGATAGAAAGAACGCCACTACAAGTACGCCAAATATTCGCTTTTTAGTTTGATTCGATGTACAGTTCCTCCATAGATTGCACAATAAATTGTGGTAATAAAATACTCATTGTTCAGTTTAAGAAAACTTCACTAGACTTACCAATTCTTTGTTAAGAAATTATGTGAAAATATTTTATTTTTTAATGTTTTGTAAACATCACTATGTAATTTTGTTACAAAATAAAGTAAGTCTTCCTAGCTAAGGATTTTATATTGTTTATTACCCATATTACCCGGATTATCTGGATTGCCTATGGCCCCAGTTAGTCCGGATAAACGAGCTTTTACTGTATGTATAAAAGTGGAGCTGATAGAGAAAAACTGATTTCATATTTAGATTCAGCGCCCCAAATATAGCTAAAATCAGTTTTAAAATCCTAGGCACCAAAAAATTTTTTGTAGCCCTGTGTTATTACCCCATGGTAGACGCTGAGCGTGCAAAATTATCGTTTTCGTTTATCGTAAATTCAAAACATCGCGTGTTGGCTACAACACGCCAAGTTGGCCCTACACTCGTAACATTATATACATACTCTTATACATGAATATATAAGTAATATTCATATTTATAATAGAGTGAATGGATGTTTATAATGCATCATAATGTTTTTTTTTGTAAACGTTCATGTTTAAAACCTCATGTAGTTAATGAAAAAAGTAAACCTCAATTTTTAATTATTCTTCTGAATCGAACCTGTTTAATATAAACGCGTAAATTTGAAAAATTTTCAATATAAAAATAACGAAATTTATGAATAAATAAAATGTAAAAACAATTGTCTTCTTAATTGGTTTCAAGTGTATGCTAATTCCTTAAATGTAAAATAAAAACAAATCAAATAAACAAAAAATAAAAAGCAAGCATAGATTGCTAAAGTCGCTGCTAGCAAGACTTTAGCAGTCTTGGCGACTGCTAAAGTCGCCAAGAGCATGGATCATCTTGAGAATTGGCGACGTACACGTGCTTGTGTATTTAGTCAACCTGTTGCACTGTTCGAAGTCAGTTAGTAGTGTTTTGCGAACTATCGTGCCCTCGCTTTTCGAGCTATCGTGCTCTGGTGTAGTGAGTTGTCGTGCTCACTTTTATTATTGAGCCTTGGGTCTCCATTTTATTGTATAAGACGAAATATTATATGTTTAACAAATTTTTAATACAGTCCATTTTTGAGGGATTATTTGAAAATCCTTAACATAGGTCACGATCTTACCGCTATCGAATTACGACACGTGCTGATAATCGTTTCTCCTTCTTATGCGAGGCATAACACTATACTCTCACAAACAACGAACATTCAAATGCGATTTCCGAATGAGATACCCGCTACGTAACTTTCCTTTTATACAGAGTTTGAGATGCCGTTTCTCCCCCCTGCGTGTTCCGATTGCTCTTAAGGTGACTGCCTACGTTAGGAGCCAATTTTTTTTAAAAATATTTTTTAAAGGATTTTTTGGTCTTTTATGGTAAAATAGCAGTTAAAAATTAAAAAAAGGAACAAAAACTTACCTGTAAATAGTATACTTTTTATAAATTGGTCAATTTGAAAAAACGCCTATCACTCTGCACAAAATCTTAGTGCTACAATTTTAATTTCCTTTTCACACATGATATATATGACAGTTATCTTCAAAATGACCTATAATCTAAAGAAATTTTAAAATGCAAAAATAATACACGCAATTTTATGTCCAATATGAAAAATTTCCCCGATTCGTCATTCCTTTCCTTATAAAAACAGCCCCAAATAAAAAAAATCATTTATTATACATCAATTATTGTGTGTCATTTCATTAACAATAGTATCTAAAACATTTCCTGAAAATTTTATCAAATTATGTACAGAATTTTATCAAATTATGTGAGATATCATGATAACCGTAGAGATTTGTGCTAAAAAATATAATTTTGAGAAAAACTCATTTAAAGTTGTTTGAGACTTCAATTTTGTAGCAGAATATGTTTTTTTAAATAGCTATAACTCTGCTGCTAATTGATGTAGAATGAAAATCAAAACAGTTTTGAAAAGAGAAAAAACTGAATGACACGATTCTTGCAAAAAATGAAATTGACAAAAATAGTAAAAAAAATAATAATTTCAACGTAGGCAGTCGCCTTAAATGCATTTGCATATCCCAGAATCTTCTTCCTTTCATGTGTATTTGACGTTTGTATCATCTCTCCTCCAAGGGGTCGCAATTTCAATGGTCAATGGTGTAATTTGAGTCGTTATTTGATTTTTTTTTAAAAACTATATCTCATACTTGTACATAAACCCTTTTTTCTCAGTCATATGTAAAAAGAAAATGCAAAATATTTTCATTTACTATTAATTCTAAAAGCGATGCTGCATAACTAACATTATTTTTTAAGACAAGTTGGAAGTTGGAAGAATTGCTAAGATGCACTTCGCATGAAAAGTATGTGCGAGAGGTAAAAAACATTTGGGTAAATTTCTGTAAAAAGGGATTTGGAGTGGTAAAAAAGGTAATGGAGTAAAATTTTAAACTCATCATATAAGGTAAAAATGAAAATTATTACCATTTTTTAAAACAGAAGAATTTATCATCCGAGTCTGAAGTTATAATAGTAAACTTTACTTGTAATACATGCATGTTTTGATGTCTTTTTACTTGTCATGGGAAAAGGTATTTAAACTGTTATGTATTATCATAATAACAATCAAATAAGTATTTGAATGCGTTTGAACCTAAGGAGATACTATCATAGTCCTTTAGCAAAACAGAAATTCAATTCATATTAAAAACTGATAGCTTAAAATCTTAAAATTGAAATTATAAGAAAAAAATATTACATTCCTTTTCAAAGTATAAGTAATTGTATTTTAATGTGTTTCAAATATAGTTATAATACAGTTTCACTTATTTCTCTCACAAAAGCAATTTATTTCTCTTTAATCTTACTACGATTTTAAAAAACTAAAAAAAACTCTGTTCTTGATACGTTTTAAAAACGAAGATTATAAATATAAACTGTAAAAGAGAAGCGAAACACATTATGTCAGTCACTTAAAAAAATAGGAATGTGGAAATATACTTTTCGGAAAGTAGAAGGTTGTATTTTTCTCTGTCATAAATGAAAGCGGCTTTAATTTAACGTTCAAATACTTTTCATCAATTTTCATTATTTTTTTATCTATAATATAACATACTTCTGAGAAGGTCAATTCAATTTTAAATTCTGAATATTTTAATTATATCTTCGACATCTTAATGACATACTGGGAGTAACTTTAATTATTTATGTTAATTTACTCGTTAATTGCAAGTAATAATTAATCATAAATAGGAGTTTTTCTACAGTCTTTCTGTTGAAACTCTGCTAAAATTATATTTATGCTTTTTACATTTATCGAACATATCTAAGAATCAAAATGCAAGAATCAAAATAATAAGGAAATTTCATGTACAAACATCGGGAACCTAAATGATAACTAGGAGAAGTGAGGAAAATTTCCACTTATTTACTCGCTGACTTACACAGAAAAGGTAAAATTGAAAGTATTTAAGAGAAATTACCTTATGTGAAGTACAATTATTTCAATAATTTTATTATTATACATAGCTGATAAAATACTAGAATTCTTACTAAGCCCGATCTCCCCAAGGATTTCAAAAATAGAAGCCATTTGAATATGCCTGGGCCTCGGGGACACAGGACAGAGAATCGTCTCAGTTCTTTTCAGATCGGTAGAGTGAAAATACTCTAACGTCGCTGTTTTCCTAAATAATTCAGAGCATGCGTCCTTAAATAATTTTATTGTTCTTTCAAATTAATCATGCGTAACACGAAAACTCTACCATAATAATTTCTCTCCTTTAATTTAGTAATAATTTCAGGTGTAGTTTAACATAAATAGTCTCAATATACCAAAAATATATATATAATATATATATAAAACAATGTTTTCAAAATAACCACCGATTGCAGCAACAACGGGGCGCAGTCTGAGGTCAAAATTCGCAGACGCCCGTGCAATCATTTCAGTTTGAATGTTCTGACAAACAGCGGAGATGTATTGTTCCAGTTCATCTACAGTTTGTGGATTGTGACGATACACCTTGTCTTTGAAGTACCCGCAAAGAAAAAAATCGAATGGCGTCAAATCTGGTGAATAGGGAGGCCAATCCATGCCACTTTGCTTATGCTTCTTGCTTTGAAAACATTGTTTTACAGTTTTTCCCAGTCGGTAGCGCCATCTGTTGACGAACTTTGTAACTAATTTTGAAAATTGGTGAGAATAAATTCCCTGGTTACCTAAGCAGAATACAGCAAACCGTACAATTTTATCACCATCCGTTTATCTTTAATTAATTTTTCAAATCGTCGGTCATTTTTGGGACACCCGGTAAAAAATACGTTTTGAATAAAAGTTTGTTCCCTACATATTTTCTTAACAGTTGTCAAGTTTTGGAAATTCCCATGATCTTAAGGAATAACCACAAATGAGATTTCAAAATAAGGCAATTTGTCATAAGCCTTCAGAACGTATTTGTTCATCAATCACGGTGTATACTTCATTAATCAAACGCCCTTAACCTCTTTAGTAAATTCATTCTATCAACTAATATTTCATCAGCTAACAACAAAACATTATGCTGATTATTTAAATTCATTATTACATTATATTTCGTGATAGATTTCTCGAGTAACACTCAATTGGTATCATTTGAAGAATAATATTTAAATAATAGTAACTAAATAAATTGTACTTAAATGGGAAATTTATTCCTCTATTTCGAAGTTTACTTTTGTGAAACTCTTACCATTTATATTTCAGTATCTAAAGTTTTAGCCGCCAAAAATCATACATGAACTACCCTGATTTTAAAAGCATAGCAAATATTAATTAATAGAATAGGGAGGAATAGAAGAAAAAGTAATCATTCAAAATAGATAGCTCTGATTTCTGGAAAACTTTATTTTTGGGAAAAAGGAGTGAAATTAAAATATATCAAGGAAGGGAGTTTTGTATTATAAATTCCTGAGTTATGATCAAACAAAATCTCGAAATACTGAGAGTAGCTCTTTCAAACTGTAATGCTCTTTCAGACTTCATACTCTTTCAGTCTATGGTTTATTGAAATCCCTGTAAAATATTTGAAAATCAGCAAACATTCGATTAGTACAGGGTGATCCAAAAGTAACAGTTAAAGTAAAAATTCAATAATTCGAAAAGTGTAGGCAGTAGCACAATGCGGTTTTCACAGAAATGCACAGAAAGACATGGTTTTTTTTTTAACAACGAAAACTTTTATTGCCAAAATAGCTCCATCTGTCACCGACAGATGGCACTTTAGTTGTGTCAATAGTTTGTACTGTGGCAAACACACGTAGGCTTACAAATATTCAGTGTGAATGGCCGTCAGACGTAGCATGACTGCACAACATCAGCGGTAATTTCTGTCCCGTGATAGCGAATAGCTTCTTTCAACATGGCCAAGGACGTTGGCCGACCTCCGTACATCATGTGTCTTCAAGCAGGCCCATACCGAAAAGTCCCAAGGTGCAAGGTCTGGAGACCTTGGTGGCCATTCGTGTGGGAAAAAGTATATGTCACATATATTGTGATATGTTTTGTATAATTTATTATTCTAAGTGGATTGAGATACAGGAGCTAAATAATAAAACAGTATCAGAAATCAATGAACGACTTAAAGTTTGTTTTTCTAAGTATGGGATTCATTCAATAGATGTTACAGATAATGTTCCATTCAATAGTTTTGAATGTAAAGCCTTTGTCAAGGAGTGGGACTTTGAATGTATCTTTTCAAGTCCTCGCTATCCTAAAAGTAATGGTATGGCAGAAAGAGCAGTTCGAATTTCTAAGTCTATAATCAAAAAAGCTCATGAGGACCACAAAGAGTGGATAGTGGGATTAATGGAATATAGGAGTACACCCATTTCTGGTCTGAATTTATCCCCAGCACAGTTATTGTTTGGTCGCAGATTTAGAGCAAAACTTCCCATTCATATTAAATTACTTAATGCAAAAGTGTTTGAGAATTTAGAGGAAAAATTTGCAAAAATACAAGAAAATCAAAAGGGTTATTATGATAGGGGTAGCACTGCACTAAAGCCTTTTAGTCCTGGTGATAGTGTAACTGTTTGTAATTTCAGTAATAAGACTTGGGAACCAGCTCCGATAGTTTCTAAAGGACGGAATCCTAGATCGTATGTCATTGAAAATTGCTCGGAAAAAACATTTGTGAGAAACCGAGTTCGTTTAAGACCATCAAGAATTCCCTTTAAACTTGAAATGGAAGTTGATTTTGAAATTCCTTCAGAGCCTGAGTCTCGATCCACTAGTATGCAAAACAATGATACTGCTACTGTAACAGCAAGACTCAGGGGCTAAGAACACAAACAAAATCAGGTCGTTTGGCCTCAATATCTGAATGATTATTATTGTAATTAAGAAAAAAAATCTTCAAAGGGGGATGTCACATATGTTGTGATATGTAACTGTATTGTAACTGTATTGTAACTGTATGTGTAATTATATATGTAACTGTATGTGTAACTGTATGTGTAACTATATATGTAACTGTAAGTGTAACTGATTTTTAGATATAAGCTGGTGTGAAGTGCTGAAGGAATGTAGCGGTGGAGCAAAATTCATCTGTACTATTTTAACTCAACATGCTTTTAATAAATATAACTAAAATCTTAAAACAGGTGCTTATTATTGCCGTACAGGACCAGCAAATGACACCTTGGTGGCCATTCGTGTGGGAAAAAGGGATTGAGGATACGATCATCCCAAATGTCGATCACATCAGATGCTGGACAGGACAAGTGGTGTGCGGAAGCGCTCCATCCTGCTGGAATGTTACAATGTGGAGGGTTTCCCTTCATATGATGAAATGAGGGAATGATGCTGTCTCTTAAAAGCTTTGAATAACTCTCGCTTGGGACAGAAAAAGGTCGAAGAGTATCAACAGGATTCAATGGGTAGCGACGTCATCTGGGCCACGCTTTCGGACGCCGATCTTGAGAAACGTTGCAGTGGTAATCTAATTTGTCGAAATGTACCAGCCGGTGGATCTGTTCAAATAGCGACAAGCAGCAGCTCCGGGACCAGTACAGTGCCACCTGTCGTTGACAAATGTAACTATTCTGGAAATAATTTTTTCCATTATTTTAAAACAAAATTCCATATCTACATTTGTGTGAAAACCTCATCGTCTAAGCCGGCTTGATGAACATGGACTTTATTCCACAGGACATCTCGGCACAAAACACATATACAACACATATACAACAGACGTTCACATATTTTAAGTTCACACATTTTAAGAGTTATCGCATACTTAAAGCAGAGCTCCGCAACCTTTTATCTTCCACGGTACAACAACGTTTTTTTCAATAATTCCGCGGCACACCACAAGAAAAAGCTTGCAAATATATAAATTACAATAAATTCGAATATATGTTTTTATTAGATAAAAATACACAACAAAATTGCTCTATGTATCAATATAATTATAATCATTTAAGTTTTATATAAATCATTTTGAACTGTACACCAACACAAGAACAAAAATATAAAATTATAGTTTACAAGTAAAAAAATTTTCTCTTTAAATTTTTATGTTAAAATTTGTTTTTTGGTCTTTACTTAAGCCTAATAAATCAAAGTTAATTTAAACATAACTAATTTATTAATGATATATTTGAAATTGTTTTGATATATGTACGTTTTATATTTGCACGTTTTATATTTGGCTCTATAATAGAAAGAGCTACAGTTCATGGTCAAGGCCCTTTAAATTTGATCGTTTGTCATTTTCAATTAGAACCAGTGTCGAAAAACTTTGTTCGCATAAGTATGTCGTCGAAAATGGGAGCAAAATTGCAATGGCCTAATCAGAAATGTGTGGATATTCTTTCTTAACTGAAATCCAGATATATGACACTCGAGCATACGTACAATGTATGGCTAACAACATGTTTTTGTTTTGTGCAAAATTTCGACCCAGAAAAATTACATATTAACAAAAAGTTAGAGGAATATTTTACTTAGAAAAATTTCTATTTAATGCGGTGATTATTTTTTTTATTATCATAATCGATAAAATCACCACGGCACAGTCAAGATCACCTCGCGCACAGTGGTTGCGGAGCACTGGTCTATAGAGGAGAAGGGGGGATTATGGACCCCTTTTGTTTTTGGCTCACTGTGGTCATACTAAAGACCGATTTTCATATTTTGGGGTTCTAACCTCTTCGATAACTCATCATCTAAACATCCTTAAGTGGATTTGCCATTAAATCAAATTTTAAGATGTATACAATCACATAAGTGAAAAAAGTCAAAACTTGCAGGTGACCAAAAGTGGAAGGTAATATGGACCCCATCTTTTTTACCGAAAAAAATCATTTATCTATCTATTAAACAGCTGGAAACAAATAAGAGAAAAGTTTTCAAGTGAAAAAGTGAAAGAAATATTATATATTATTAAACAGCTGGATCATCAAATATTATCTATATAAAAAAACTTCAATTTTGGCGACAAAAGTCGCAAATATGAAACTCAGCTTCGGCTCCGGTGCACACAGAATGAGTCCAGTATAGACTCATGCCACAACGAATACAAAGTTCTATGTGTCATCTTTGAATGCACCTTCACAGAAGATGCACGATGCTTTTTGCTGGTCTGGGCCATCTCTGTAAGCATATGGGCTTGTATCCACCCATAGGGATGAGCTCTTCCAATTGGATGGGGCTCCATTCATAAGCTGAGCCGTTAAGATTTTACGAGGAAATATCATCATTGGTAGAAAATATTTTCCCCCAGCACTACTCATGCAGCAAACCACAGTTACCAGATAACCACGTTCCGCTGTAGACAGAGATCCCACCTGACGTTTTCTCTTCAACCCCATGACTTGGGAAACTTTTGACTGAACCACACTTAAACCAGTCACATCTACATTGAAGATTCTGGAATTTATTCCCTGAACACAAGCTCTCCAGCGAATAAAAATAACCCAGCCACCTTTAATCAGCTTTAAATTATAGGTCTCGGTCAAATTAGCCCTTGTATAACAAAAGTTGACCGTAGCGCTCCAAACCAAAACCAAACTCTAGTTTTTGTATAACCAAATCTGCTGCTGGCTTATCCACTTGTGAAGCCAATAATCTCAAAGTTATTCTTGATACACCAAACACTCTGGCAGCCTACTTTAGTCCCATTTCTCCGCATCTTAGCTTCTGGATAGCCTCAACCATCTTCACCCTATCCCAACTTCTTCTGCGCACTACAGCGTCCTTACTAGCGGGAGATTTCTTCTCAACTTTCATTCTTAGCTTCCAGAATAACCGAGAAGGATTACAAAACATGAAAATAAAATGTATCACAATGAAATCAACTGTGGAATTACATTTTCTCACGGAAACATTATTATTACATTATCGAAACCGGTTGTTGGTAATATGGACCTGGGTCCATAATACCAGCACACATGGGGTCGATATTTCAAACAACGCCATCTTGGAAACAAACTCATTTTTCACATTATGAATTACATCGAATTTAATTTCGAACTAGCTCAAAAGGAACTCCATTTCGTGTAGAATAAGGCACAGGAATCAGTTTTTACAAAACATAGTAGTAGATATGAAAAATATTCGCTTTTACTTTTCTCAGAAAAAGTTTGAAAACTCGAAAAACAAACAATTGGCCACAGGACATCATTCGCGAGTGAACTGGGGTCAATGACCTTTACTATCCATTACAGCCCCCTAGGGGGTCTAGATCACAGCTATAATTAACGGCTGCACCTGCGCATAAGACAGATATTAAGGGGGTCCGTAATAAATGCAGGGTCCATAATCCCACCTTCTCCTCTACATTTCGAATTATCAAATTGTTACTTTTTCTGTTACTTTTGGATCACCCGATATATACCGACGGCAACTCAAAACACACATTCAAAAATTCTGTTAAAAATAACAAACTGGCTCGTGAACTGACACCAGAACCTTCAGTTGTTTGGACAGATGTGTTAAAATACTCACTTTAAAAACACGAAGCCCTTTATAATTAACGTCATAAAGCTTCTATAACATCTTTCAACTTTTCAAATGAATTTAATGAAGAAAAACAATCCTTTGAGGTCATGAGTTAATGTTTCATAACTAAAGCTTGTCAATTCAAATTAATTAATTCCTTTCAAGAAAAATACTAACAATAAGGTCAATACTTGACTAGAAAGGGAAATTGAAAATGAAATTTGTCAGAAACATTTTTGATTGTGGCAAGATATTTTAAAATAACGAACGAAGACTACTTAAGACAATGTTCTAATAACATAAGAAATTACTCTGATGTTGTTACAGAAAGATTGTAAATGTTCAGAACATATTTGCGTGCATATTCTTTGTACTATATCATTCTATATGACAGGATAATTTCACAACTTCCTGAACAACTCCCTAGCGAAATGCATTCAACTGAGTTGATTACCAAGTTTGAAATTTACATAGAAATAATTTCTCATAGTTTAAAAAAATCAAATGTAAAATAAATATTTTTTCAAATATTTATCATTAATACATTTTAATATACATAAATTTTCAAATATGTAGTGGCTCTCAAAAATGGCAAAAATTCAGGAAAAAATATGAAATTCGAATTTTCCCCCGAACGATCGATCCTTACCTCAAACTCTCCTTCAACTAAATTCACTTTATTTTCATCTTTCAACGTCTACCTTTATAAATTCCAAGCCAAGAGAAAATGTTTCATTGGCTTTTTTAAGAGACAAAGGGAGATTATTACGTTTTCGCATCAGAGAGAGAATCTGTTCATTCTATTTCAAGTACTTCATATTGAAATACGAAACTAGCAAGATGGGAGAAGTGATTTTATGATGATAAAAGGAGTTACATCTCATCTTCCCTCCTTACACTGCAATACGTTGCTTTTAATAATAAGGTAACATTAGAGAAGAGACAGAGTAGCAATTCCTATTCATAAAGCATGAAACATCTCATAATACGTAAATATTTGACGCCAAAACTTAGAATAAAGGAAGCGTGAATGAGATTAATATTTGTGTGCATTTAATATTGCATTCATAATGTAACGTTGCATATTCAAAAGAGAAATGAAGCATTCTGAGCGTAGAGGCTAAATATTTTCCGTTATTGTATTGAGAAGATACAACTGCTTTCACAGAGTCGGCTTGAGATACAAAGGCAATAGAAATAGCACTTACTCGCATCGTTCGGTCAGTTCAGTTATTTCAATACAAGCTCAATCTTTCAAGACGCTAGTTTAATTCTTGCTCCTGGCATTCGAGTGCTGAAAAAGAGAGATTAATAACGATTTAATATCTTAAGTATTCGATTTTTAACATCTTAACTAAAATATCTTTAATAACTGAAAGGTTTATTTTTTAAATTATTGTAAAATATACCGCTATCTTTGTTTTTCTCAATTTTCTCAACAGCGCTGAGAAAATTTCGGTGTTACCATCTTACTAGTGCCATTTTTATGTTCTCTTCAAAGTATCCTTACTTAAATAAAATTTTACAAAGTTAAAAAATGGCAAATGCATCTCTAAAAATAAATTCCTACATGGATCCATCTTTATCCTTTCCTTATTTGTCGCTTTTAAACTTTCTGTTATGTGAGTCCCGTGCTACACACTCTCCAGTTATACCACCATTGCCCGTCAAGCACGACTACTTGTTACATTTGATGAGGCACCTCTAGAATGAGAGTTTGACTCTAACAAAGAACGTTAATTCGATAGAAAATAAAATATTTTTCTGTTGTCACCTACGAAAAATCCGTATGTGTGAGTTTAGTCATGTATAATTGAAATTATCCTATGTCATTTTCAAATATATAGCATTTCGGTAATTATATATATAATAGCCGCTGTCTTTGTATAACACTTCACATGATTCTTTTGTGATTTTTATCGTGATAAAATATGTCACACATATGACCGTACTGTAATTATGCTGTATGCTGAAATCTATATATACGACAGACGTCGGCAGTTGATTGTATGCTGTCTGAAAAATATGCTCACTTGAACAGAACCTCTCTCCCATAATAATAGTAGCAATAGAAAATAAATATAGAACGCAATATTTAGTATAAAAAAAGTAAATTAAATTAAACAATAAATTAAAAATATTACTTCTAATTTTTATTTTGAGTGTTTAGATAGTTTCTGTATTATATATATAATAGCCGTTGTCTCTGTATAACACTTCCGGGCTGTACTCATCTGTCAATTGAAGCCCTCAGTAAACAAATGGCCGGTTAGGCTTAATTTCAATTTCAGATGTGGATCAGAATTTTTTCTTACCTAAAAACTCATATCTTCTCCATTAAATCATGTTTGTTCAGCCTATTTTTCTATAAAACATTCAGAACTAAAAAAATGGATGTTTTTAGCTGCATATTTAACAGTTTTTAAAAATCTGTTTACTTTTGCGATGAATTCTGAAAGTAAACAAACTTGAATGTGAATGAATCAAGCAGCTCAAGTATTCATATCGCGTAGTGAGCTGTAAAAAACTGGATGGCAGTCTACTACTCCAGTCGCATGAAAAACTAAATAAATAAAAAATAATGAAAGGGTTTGCTTTTACAAGGTGTGGATTAAATGCAATATTGTTAGATAATTCGGGACATTTTTTTAACTTTCATATACTTTTTCCATTATGACGTCATTATTAGTATTATGACGTCAAAATGACGGGTTGGATGTCAGTCTACTACTCCAATCGCATGAAAAACTGAATAAATAAAAAATAATGAAAGGGTTTGCTTTTACAAGGTGTGGATTAAATGCAATATTGTTAGATAATTCGGAATATTTTTTAACTTTCATATACTTTTTCCATTATGACGTCATTATTAGTATTATGACGTCAAAATGACGGGTTACCTTTTAGTTTAAAATATTTAGGTGTAACTGGGAAAGACATTCTACAGTAATTTTAATCTTGACGTACAATTTCCTCGTTCTTGGCAATGAAGGAAAAGCTTGAAGTTCTCCACGCTTATTACTCGTCAGCACCAAGAAAAGCAACATCTGTTATAGAGTGTATTGTGCTTACCTATTGCAGCAAAAATTATGGCAGAGACATCCTTTCTACGCAGTCTTTCAAACGCAGTAATATGCCAGCTGAACAATATTTGATAGAAAAAACTTCCAGATGGGGAGGGGAGACATGGGAAGGTTGTTGAGGTTGAAGTGTCAAACTCATCGTTCAGATCTTTTCCAGGTGTATTCAGCCACATTCATATCTGAACAACCGGATGGTAAATTTAACATTTTAGCCTCATCATCACCATACCACTTCATACACTTTGCCATTTTTAAGGCATCTTTCTCGTGCTAGTAAAAGGTTTACCCTGTTCCGTAATAATACCACAATATTGGAAAGGCTAGAGCAGCTAGATACATGCATACATGCGGGTAAAACAACTGACAAATCGAACCTTTCTAGTAGTGTCAAACTACTAGATAAGGTTTGATCAAACCTTAATCCTTAAAGTTTGATCAAACCTTATCTAGAGATGTCTCTGCCATAATTTTTCTCACCGTGAAAGAGCCATTTACGTACCATGTAACGTGGGCTTGGCCTGTTGGAAAATAAGTTCCGTACAAAACATTATTCGGACTAATTCAACACTCAAATGCACCGTCAGAAGTAAAATGTGTAATTCTCCATATCCAATTCCTCATTTTAATTATCTAGGTACGATGGGCATCGGTCCAAACGTCCTTTCGAATCCCTTATCTGTTATGTGGCTTATGAGGAATAACCAACGAAGTGAAACTCTCTCTTGATGGCTACGATACCGTCAGGGGTACCATAAAAAAGTAATCCCTCTGACAGTAAAACTCTGTCAAAATTTTAAATTCAAATTACGTAAATCTTTATTTTAAAGAGAAAATATATATCGTATTTAGATCAACATAAAATTCATTGAAACTTTGTAAGGTAAACAAAAATAGTGTTGTTCATGCTAGAATATTTCAATATTTACTTCGAGAAATACTCAGGTGTTCCTTCTCACAGGTTGTTGCTGCTAGAAGCGATCACAAGCCCTGGTATGTCCATGTCCATGATATTCCTGAGTAGCCTAGAGGTAAATCTGAGGCAATGCTACGGCTTTTTTCTGGCCATCATTGCCTTCGCAAGCACCTCCACAGAATTAATTTGCCTCCCGACCCTCATTGTCTCCTGTGGGATAACCAGGAAGAAATGGACATGCTTCACCTTGCTTCTTGCCCCGCTCTACCTTCCGTTTCTTTATGGGGGCGCTATTGGATTGCCAGACACAAGTTGATGGATTAACGGATGTCATTTTATTCAAGTTTTTTAGACATTTGTGATGTTTGGTTGATGAAATTTTGAAGAATCATTAACCTTTAGGGTTAATCGGAAGAATTTGGGACTGCCGCCAACTTGGCGATTGTTTACTTCCTGTTATGATGTACCCCCTTTTCTGGCTACCCCTACGATTCCGTGTGAATGCGCCATTTATAGCAACCCTGTGTACAGAGAGCAATTTAATCCCAACATCAGTTTTGCTCCTGCTGCCATCTGTTGACCGATATACGAATCTATTATAAGTTGTTTTTTTCCCGCTTCTACTTACTTTAGTATGTTTTAAAATCAGAATTACATATATAACACAGGATTTAAAGAGATTTTAACAAAATAAATTGCTGAAATTTAAATTTTCCTTCTTGAAATATCCACAATCATTTTAATTTGAAAAATTTTAGTTTGTTAATTAGAAAATAAATCTATTGAATAATAAGCTTAAATTTAAAAAAATTAAAGTTTTAAATTGTAATAATTTAAATTTATTTTAATATATAATTTTTTTTAAATCAATTTTTAGAATATTTAAAGTTTTAAATTGTAATAATTGAAATTTATTTTAATGTATAATTTTTTAAAAATCAAATTTTAAAATATTTAAAGTTTTAAATTGTAATAATTAAATTTATTTTAATAGATAATTCTTTAAAAACTAAATTTTAAAAAAATTATTTTAATGTGGTTACATTTGTGTATTTACATATTTACATAATTAAAAGATTAACAGAAGAAATGTTATTATCAAGACCTGAAAAGATTGCATTTTTCATTTGTTTGTATATAACAATACTATTGAACTTTGTATTCATTAACCTCAATAGCCAGAATAAAAACATTTTTGTTGGGTATAAATTGAAGGATGCTAAGTACATTTTTGTGATTACCAAAGGGAGCAAAAGGAAACACTGTAATTCTGTAACACTTTTGAGTAATAGAGATAAAAATTTTATGTTTCTTGGGATTCCATGAGATCTAATTGTAAGAAAAGTTATGGACTTATTATACTAGATAACCCAACAAGCAGAAAGCCATATTTAACTCCCTGAATAGTAGCGATAATTACTACCCTTATAATCTTCAACCATTGAATCCATTTAGTAGCTAAAATTTACACCTGAATTTTAATGCATGTTGATGATAATGATTAAATCATTTTTAAAGACCAAGATATTTTTTACCTCTAATTCTGCTAACCTTTATTTAGAAGACTGTTTTATTAGAAATTGACAAAAATAACAAAGACAATATTAAATTCGGACTATTGGGTCGGTTGGTTGATTTATGGCTTTATGGTCAATTTTGCTCATGAGGGCTAATTAGACTGGGCGTATGGTTTAAAGTGGATTCCGCACCATTACAACATCCGTGCCAACCTAAGATTGAAGCCTGTCACTTTTGATACATTAATCCAGAACACTAACCATTATACAACTTAAAATTTAATGAGGAGATAGGTAAAGAGCTCACAATCATATATTACATATTCAGTGATCAAAGATTTTGTTTTTCTTGGGCTGTTCGAGTTCAAAGAGTATGTGTTATATTATCCACAGACGATCTAAAATATTCTCACTTTGGCCAAGTTTATATCTTGGATATATAAATTTACTGATGCCCGTATCACATTAAAGATTTAGCACAAGCTTTTAGCGCAACTGTTTCACTAAACCTGTTCTACCTGCAACTGTTGCACTAAAATACTGTGTGATAGAGTGTTTTTCTATCAATCTTTAACTGCAACTTTTCCCATTCTACATGGGAAAAGTTTCACGAAAAGCTTGTGTTGCACATAATTGTCCAATAGCAGGGCAGGTTTTTGGCTCACGTGACTCGCGATCGAGCAAGGAAGATCACGTGATCGAGCAAGGAATAAAATATGGCCTCCAACATGGATCCGTGGACTAAAGAAGAAATTTTAAATTATTTCTTCGACGAAGTTACAATTCGTGAAATCTGTGGAACCACAGTCATGACTATTACAAGAACAGGACGTTAAAGCGGTTGACTTTTAAAGAGATAGGGGAGATAATGAGTGAGAAATGGCCTCATTACCAATCTTCTTTTACTAGCGGTAAGTAAGATTTTGCATGTCTTTCATACATTTCTTATCCGTAACAACTTAATATTTATTTATAGTATTGCCACGTATGATATAATTTCAAAATAATTCTATTCAATTGTGGATCTTTCGGAACTTTTCGGATCATTGATATGGATTCATATCAATTGTCATTTTTATCGCCAAACTTCGCCAATGTTTGTCAACAGAAATAATCTTCGTGCATAGGATATTGCACTGAAACAAGTTACACTTTTTTTTCTGTATTCGGAAAACAATCAATCATAATTTTTAATCATGTAGTAATAACTTCTTATTTAACAAAGTTAATTATATTGAAAGCCATTAATAGTCTACCCTGCTTTACCATTATTGTTCAATAATGCAAGAGATATTTTTAATGCTAAGATTTTAAGTATTGTGGTTGCATTGATTTACTGTACTGACACTAGTATTTATCGTAAGCTAAATTTACGAACTTATGGATCACTTATGATAGTAAACATTCAGTTTACATGCAACCGATTAACAACAATAATAACACTTACATTTTTGTTTAAATTTTTGAACAAAAATAAATAAATTTCATTTTGTGTTTAAAGTTTTGTTAAAGAAATAAAACATTCTTAAAATTTGAGAGTTTTATAGTTTGTGTTTTGAAAGAGAAAAATGTTTAACTTAAAATTTTGTTACAAGTGCTTAAAAAAAAGATAAAAAAATTATTTTATTTATAATTATTATATAAAATTAAGTACTATTTTATATTAGAATAATGTTTTATATTAGTTTTTATATAATGTGTAATATGTATTGGTGTTTAAGTTGTATTAAATCTGTAAATATTTATCATCAGCAATAAGTTGACAATTTTGAAAATATTGGATATATATCAAAATATCGGATATTTTCGATATTTTGGAACCCTGATCACAGCTCTCATTTTTTAATTTATTATTACATTTCAATATTTCATTTTAATGTCTATTTTTTACAGGATACAGAAAGTGAATTTGGGGAATTTACCCAAGAATCGGTTACTGCAGTCAATGAAAATGCAGTAATGAATAGCCCCCAGACCTATAAAAGGAAAGTGATGGAAACTTCATTAATTCCCCCTAAAAAAAAGGGAAAGTGTGGATAAGCAAATATCCAGCACGTTGGAGCAAGTCAAGAAATTAATGGCATCTATAAATGAGGATAAAGACAATGTCGATGATGCCTTTTTTAATTATCTGAGATGTACATTTAAAAGTTTAAAAGATGTAAACTTAAAAGAAAAGGCAAGAGTTGAAATCCAAGGTGTTATCAATAAATATTGCATGGCAGACTTGAATAATAATAAATAATTTTTTTAATAAATTTTTTACTTCATGTTTCATTTCATTGATTTCATTGACCATAATTTAATTTTACAAATAGCTGGTATGTTGCATATAACTGGTATTTATAGGTATTTTGGCATTTGAAAAATATATAGCAGTAGTATACAGCTCAGATTAAAAAAATTATAATAATTGAGAAAAAGTAATAAGAAAGAAATTATTTTCCATTTATTTATTTATGATACTATTCCAAAATTTATTGATATATCTGAGAGTTAACCTTTTCGTAGATGTCCATTTTTTTAATATTGTGTTAGTATTTTATGTAATGTAATTATTCTAATATTTTGAACATGAGCTGTACTAAAATCTGAATGTAATTTATCTGAATTTTTTTTATTTCACACTTTTTTGTGCTAAGAATGTTGCTAGAAACTAATCTTTCCATTTGTACCACAAAAGATCAGATCCATATGGGTAACCCAATTTATATGGGTACAGAAAAAAGAAATCAAATTATTTTGGTACTTGGCAAAGTTATGTTCTAACATAAAATAATAATGGTCGTTCTAACCCCTCTTTTGAGACTAAGTTTTCGTATGCTGTTTTCATAATTGAAACCAGTGTAGTTATTATTTACAAGTTATACAGAACAAAAAAATTTTCAATCTTAACTTTGAACAAGGTACATTTATTAAAAATTAAATTCAATGTAAATTGCACATTTGCTCTTGCCATGGAACAGGTTCCACATTCTATTGAAGTCAGCAGCTAATGCTTTCCATTCAGTTTCATTACTGGGGCAATTTAGATAATCATCTTTTAAAACTGTAAAAATTGCCTTGCATACTAGTGGCAAGATTCCAGAAATGGTGTTTTGAGCAATGCGAAAGTGAAAACTTAATGATTGCTGCGTTTCACCTGAAAAATAAAGATAAATACTGTCAGTAAAGAATCAGACACAGGTAATGCTTAAAAGAAAAACATTTTAGCAATTCTCTTTTAATGATCCATAGGTGTATGTTTTCATCTAAAGATCTTAGTTCAAAACAGAATAGTACAGAAAACATAAACAATAAAACATCAGTTTCTAATGTGCCTAACATGCCAAATCTAACATCTAATTACAGTAGGCTCTCTGTAATTGACACAGCTTGGGACCAATGCTAGTGTGGATTATAGGTCATTCTATTGTTTATGTTTTGAAAATTGTTAGTAAAACTAATCAACAGTTTTTTTTTACAATTAATGACAAATTAAAATAACAGAAATATTATAATAAATATTGTACAATGATTTTATTTGAATTTATTTAAATATACAATTAATGATTTTAAAAAAAAATGTCACAATATATATTTTTACATGCTATCTATTGAATTGTCAATGATTGGCATTGAAACTTAACATCAAATTTCAATGCTTACATCTGTTATGATGTGTGGATTATAGGTGCTTGCGAATTAAAGAGAGTCTACTATATTATATTAATTAACTATCAAATATAATATTTTCAATTTTTGCACAGTAAGCACCCACATAATAAAATGTTTATTTTAATGCAAATACATTTGTCAATTTCATGATTATAGATTTTGTGTGACCAACTTGGTCACTTCTGGGGTAATTATCGATCAGCAACAAATTTGATTAAAATAGATTGCCATAATATATATTATATAAATCAAAGTATTAAAACCGAAATACACTAGAATATGTAAAAGTACATGTGTATGTTAGTATCGACCATATTTATACTACCTAAAATAATTAATCCTACTTATACTTTATTGTATGCAACTGTGTTTATATTCTACAGTCCTGCCCATCATATTCATTAAATCATGATAATGATAATCTTGTACTAGTCTTTAATATCAATATTAGGATTTTAAAAAAAGCAATGTTTATAAAAAGTCTATATCTTTACTTGTAGCTAAATATCTGAGAGTGAGTGCCAAACGTTCACCAGGAGGAATACTGTCTCTCATTTGTGTATTTCTTTTTTGTATCAAAGGTGATACTTTTTCAAGCAAATACTCAAAAGATGCTGTATCCATCCTAATCCACCTTCTATAGCCTTCAGTATCCTAGTATTAAAAAAATAAGATATGTTTAATTTTTCATAATTGTATTTCATGTATAGAAAATTTCTATGAGCAAGTTATTACAGCAAACATTTCACTAAAACCAAACAGTTGGGGGAAAAAGAAATAATCCTCTTTTAGGGGACTTAAAGAAGGGTCAAATATTCTGCATAATAATTCTATAAATATTATTTCTATAATAATTTATTAATTCTAGCAAAATTTAAAAGAAAATATCTTACCTGAAGTTCCAGTTCCCTCATCAAATTCTCATAACATCCTAGTTTATTTCTTTTTTTTAACCATTCCCTTGTCCAAATTTTTCTTTCAGATTTTTTTCTTCTTGCAATTAATGCTGCTGTAAGGCAAATTATTGTAGCACATATCGTTTTTTTAGATGATATGCTCATAAAATTGGATGGAGCCATGATTTGAATAGGTTATGTCCGACTGAGCAATCGATTCGTAGTACATGCGCTAAGAAATTTGTATGCTATGCCTAAAGCCTAATGGTCGATAACAGGATTGGTACGGTAACCCGTCCGCTTCGGTTTGCGAATCCGTTTGTCAAACTCCAGCAACCCTTCACAGACACTCCGCGAGGAGAAATGCTTGACGAAAAGCTTAAAGTTTCACCTAATTCTTCAGTGTGATACGGGTTTGAGAAAGCTGAAACTATAACCTTCACAGCTTAAAATATGTCGTCAAGAGTAAGTGGTAATAATGAATATGTAGATAGACAATAAGTCTCACCTCACAATGATAACCTGTAAAGCTACAATCAACTAAATATAATGTTGCACTTCCCTGTGAAGTGTTTTATATGATTACACAATTGAATTCAATGAAATAGATTCATTTATTGTTGAAATGCAAAATTAAACACAAAATGTCTGTTTGAATTAGATATTGTACAGTACCACATTATGAACTTTATAAATAGAGAATAGATGGCGCCACCCTAAAACCCAAAGGGTGCAATGTTGAGATTGATTTCTGATTGGTCGCCCTAAATTGAAATTTGAATCCGCGGACAGTTAAATAATTTACCATCTCCTTTCAGTTCCCGCTCTTGCCTGGATGAACACTGATTTTTATGCTTATGCGACGCCTTTCATAATCGCCAACGGATACCGGTAAATTTTTGTTGTTTTTCCTTTATGATCTTGAGTGAAAGGGGCAAAAGTGCAGCAGGATTATTAAAATAATATAACTGATGAAAAGGAATTCGAAACTGAATAAAAATCAGTTCAAGAATTCAAAGTAAAGGCCTTTAGAGTTTCAATGAGAGCTTAAAGAATTTTAGATAAATTTACTGAACTTTGATAGTAATTACAACCCTACGGTTGATGAAAAGATATGTAAAACGTTTAGTGAACGTCTAGCGAAAATTACGGCGATTGTGAAGGCATCTCCCTGCCCCCTAAATAATAAAAAAAGCAAATTTACTGAATCTGAAAACTTTGATAGATTTCACAAAGTTACGGGTGATGAAAATATATGTTTAACGTTTAGTCAACGTCTACTAAAAATTACGGCGATTATGAAGGCATCCCCCCTCCTCCCCAGTCAAAAAAACAATCCTAGTACGTACGAATCTAGATCAAGGTAAGTCAATTTTCATAATTTTTATGTTTGTTATTTAAGGTATCTGGCTACGTTTAAAACGTCGATTTTGAACAAATGATTTCATTAAAAATGTAATTATTCATATGTATTTTACATTTAAAATTGGCTATAGTTCGTCCCAGCACTAAAAATTTGAATGAAATTATTAAAATTATTTTTCATTAAAAATTTGCTATAGCTAGAACCAAAACTGTACAATTTTGTAAAAAAGTTGTATAGTTAGGGACTATTTTTTCATCATATTCCTACATTGATACTATATTCCGGCGAAAAATAGCACAGAAATTTTCTCATGTTTTTGTAAAAAAAGGCACCGAACGTAGTCGGATACCTTAAACTTTTCTGGTGTTTTAAACTTTTAAAAACAACAAACAACAAAATATGAGCGGGGGAAAAAATGGCGGACTCAGAAACGCAAATTTGGCGACTTTAAAAAAAATCGCCAAAAAGTCGCCAGCCGTCCTAGCTTCTTCCGATTTATCAAAATGGGGTTAAAATATTATCGTTCATATCAAAATAAAGTTAATTTTCTGTTTCATTTACATACCGTTCTCTAATTGCACAGATTTAATTTATTGTGTTTTAATATAAGATAAAATGAGTACAGTGATACTGAATGTGTAATGAGTAAAGCACCATACCAAAATATTAACAGAATTGGCATAATTTATGAAATTTCTAAAAAGGGATTCCGAAAATAATCAGTTGTTAAAGACCCTTTAATTACGGTAATTAAAAACTTTTGGGTCCCTGATTTAACTGAATATCAAAGATAACTTTAAAAATTATAAAAATCAAAGAAATGTTTGAGAGATAGCCTAAAGCGGCAAAAAAAAAATATTTTTTTCCTTTAAAGACATGACAAAAAATTGTTTCGTATTCGCTGAAAGTGTTTCGCATGAATTAAATGGTATTTGGAACGTACAACTCTTTTTACGTTGTTTTAATGTAGTTTTAACATTTCAAAAGAACTATTTTTACAAGTCAGATTGATATTTACAATTTCTTTGCACCTTGCAATTATGTGTTAATCAGTCAACCATTATGACATAATTTCTTAGAGTGCGTTTTTAAATTATTTTTAGAAAGCATTTTTTAATTTTAATCAAGACTATACGCCCTACCTGCGTAAAGATCGCAGGTCACTAAAAACTTTAATGGTATAGGTAGATAAAATAAAAATTTTATTGTATAATTTTGTAAGATAAATTTTATAAGGAAAGTCAATAGGAACTCTTTCTTTGTATGATAATGTTTAGACTATGAAAGATCACTTTGTTGTGAAAAAAGTAAATATATATCATTAGATTATTCAATATGTATTGAAAATATTTCTTGTTTGACATCGTAGACACTGTTATAAGCTTCATATGATTTAAGCTGTTACTCTGGTTAATATTTTGTATGTTTTATTTTCTATTTAATAAATAGTTTATTGCAAATCCTAGTAAATAAAGTATATGTTGAAAAGAAGAAAAATTACGCCATAAAGCTATCGAAGTATGTGAGGAACATGTCAAATTACATAATCTTCGATATCGACTTTGTGGGGATAAGCATTCTGCTCACATAACAAAGTCATTAGAATCGCATTAGTAGTCTTAAAAAATTTCTCTAAACACCTAGCAAGTCTCTTACCGCCTGATAGGATATTTTTTAGTACGCAATATATCATACATATTGCATCATATAATGAAGCTAAACACGAAAAAATATATGCTGGAATGTTAGTAAAAGTAACAAATATTTCAAGAGTAAAATGTTCAAAAAAATAAATTAATTCCTGTAACCAAATTATATTAATATAGACATCATTTGCATACACGGTGCAAATAAACTCTGCATTTTAACAGAAATGTCATCGTTACGATTTGAGAAAAGTCATTCTTATGGTATATAATAGCATTGTTCCAGTCTGATCATCTCCGGACTTTTCCTTCTTCGATTATTATTTACTCTTTTTTATTTTTAATCATAAACTGTTCCCAATGTAATTCTACTACTAGCTGCTGTAGTGAATTGTAGCGCGAGATTTCTATAAATAGATGACTTCCTGTATAGCGCGCATGCACATTGATTTTCAACATTTCGATTCCCGCGTTAAGTAAATTTTTGTCACTTCGAAAGGGTGCTTCTTACTAAGAGCACATTCTATTTTCATTAAATGTTATTCTTAATATTAATTCTGTTGACTTTCGTTTCTTTTGTCGTTTGATTTAGAAACTTTTAACCACTGAACCTCATGTTGACTACTTCCAAGCATGATACATCCAACACTTGCATTTTGCAGAAAACTTACCTAAATCATTCTTCATTCTTAATGTATTACCCATCATAAATACGAGAAGTCAATAAAATGGTTACAAAGAGTTATGGGTAGCAAAGAGTAATATCTGCTAACAGTGGTCATTAACTTTCAAATGGGTTTTCGAGGGACATCGCAATCCAACTTACCGATTGTCTAGTTTAGAAGACGCTAGTTGTCACTTGTGCCTACCTAGCTCAATTTCAAAATGGATACTTTGAGGATAGAATGGACAGAAGGAAAAGGAAGTGGGCTTGCAAAAGACAGTCATGGGAGTATATTTCTCACGAAAACCAGTTTACGAATGGTGAAAAATGGAAGAAAAAGAAGAAAGACACTTAGAGCGAGAATGGGAAGAAAAAGGGACTGGTCAATCTCATCAAACTGCGCGTAAAAAAATAATTTTCTTCTCAGGAAAAACAGTTTCTTAGATTGGTTAAAAAGTTACTGATGTAAAAGCTTGTAGGTTACTATTTTCTCTAGCTCTTTAAAGATACTTCTACAAAGAAAAGAACCAAAATTATTTGTCCTATAATTCCCTTGCTATTACTCAAAGGCTGAAGATCAGTATCGAATGGGTCATTCTTCTCTCTCGCTGATGGTCGAACCCTTTGGTCACTTTGTCGACAGTGTGTCATACGCTGGCTAGCAGGCATTGATCGGCAGATAATATTGTAACTGCAACTGATTCTTGATCCCCCTGCTCAAATCTACAGTACCAGGCAAAATTTTGATGGATAACGAGAAGTTTAAACTTGACGAGCAAATTGGTTTGACAGCGCACCTGTTTAGGGTGTCGAGCAATAATCAAGATAAATACGAAAATTGAGGGAAATGGGAAAAAGATAAAGAAAAGATTTGAAATCAAATATCACGTTTAGAATTTTTTATAATTATTCGTAATGCAGTTAAGTATTGAGCACATCTTTTCAAATCAGTAGAAACATTGAAACGGTATTGTCGATAGTCTAACAAATCAATTTCATTTTTCATCATCTATTCCGTATATATGTAAGAGTTTTGTATGGCTGTTTGTTTCTTCTTTTGATAATGCAAAATTGCGGGACCCTAATAATGGGCTATTAGAACAGGATAGTCTTTAGGCTAGTAAGCACAGTATTCTGGTGCAGTTATTAGAATAAGATGGGTATTTTGTATTGAGATTTTAGCGTTTCAAATTTGATGTCTATTTTTTTTATCTCTTACATTATCAAATGTGAAGACACATAAATAACACCCTCACAGGGATCACATTAGTTACGTTAATGAGGAATTACTTCTAAAACACTCACTACTTAAATAAGGAAACTTTATCTGAAAATCTATCCATGCAAGACTTTATAAATAATTTCTACACTAGTTATATTCGTAAATAAAATTTATATGCAATCTCATAACACAATTTATACTACAAATGAAATAAAATCTTTAATAAAATTCCATAGACTATTTATTCTATGGAAGGCGGAGTTTAAAAGGCGGAAAAATAAACTGTTGGCTATTTTCATGTAACATAATAAAGATAATACCTCATATACGTATTGACTGGGTATTATAGGAAGTCATACGGAACCGTATGGAACAGCGAGCAAAGAATTTTATGAGTGTTTATCAGATAATTCATTGAATAAGTTTCTTTGGCTTACGAATTTGTTGATAACTGGATCATTAGAAAATTATACTCTGATTAAAAATGACCAGGGATGGACATTTTTGTAGTTTTATAAATCTAAAGTCAAAAGCATGATTTCTTAAAGTGATAAACTATACGAGGTGAATAAAATTTATAGTAAAAATTTAGAGGAAAAAAATTGATTATCATCAGTATCATCAAATTACACGTAGTAAAATAATTTTCTTCTCTGGAAATAATAAAGTTTGATTACAAGTCTTTTCTCAAACATTTGTTGTTTGATTGGGGAAAAAAAGTTGCTGATGTTCAAGATCACATGTTACTATTCTCTCTATCTCATTAAAGATACATAAGACACAAGGAAAAAAGGACAAAAATGTTATATAATTCTCTTGCAACTACTCAAAGGCCAAAGATCACTATTGCAATGAATGAGAACAAAATCACCCTTTACATTCAAGATTATATCACAAGATTCACATACTTAATATTTTTTCGGCAGGATGTCTTTTTAAATGTTCAACAACAAGCATCAAACTACATTTAATAATGGAAAAATCACAATAATTTTAATTTATGTCCTAATTATACAGGGTGGTTATAAAAACTTATATGGACATCTGCCGATATACGGACATCTAGCGGTCGTTGTTCAACCGATCGAGATGAGATTTCAGATATAGTTATTCAGAGGTAGAAGCTCGAGATTTTGTGAACAACAACAAAATGGAGCTCACGGTTACGGTTATAGGTACAGAAACGCGAAATTTTCGAAACGGGATTTCGAGAAAAAGTGGCCGCAACGCCCACTTTTTCCCGTCATAAAATGCTCAGCGCATGCAAAATCCCTAAAGAGCGTTGGGACGGTACGTGTATAACAAAAAACGAATGCGTTATGCGCGCACAAAAAACAGCTCTGAGAACGGCCAACAAAAACACGATCGGGGCCCCACGGAGGAAATTTACATATGACAGAGGCAAGGCACCAATCCCAGAATGCCGTTCGCCAGATATTCAGCGTAGAAAACCGATAAAAAGCGGGGTGGGAATGTTGGTTCTTCGCCCCGATCCTGTTTAATTTGTACTTAAATGATATTCCTAAAGGAATTAATACTCTTCTTGCCCTCTATGCGGACGATACAGCTATTCTCTCTACCTCTCACAACATTAATTATCTTGCCAGTCAGATACAACGGCATATCGACACTTTAGAGAGATGGTTCACGCGATGGAAAATTCGAATCAACCCCTCTAAGTGCCACGCGATTTTCTTTTCCAATCGTTACTGTAATCCCCCCGGCTTTACCTTTACATTTCGCCTATTGACTGGGAGAACACTGTGACCTATCTTGGTGTGACCCTTGATCGCAGGCTGACATGGAAATTCCATGTCGATAAACTAGTACAAAAATGTAACGCTGTTACCATGCAACTTCGCTCATTAATATACGGCAGCCATCTTTCCATGAGAAACAAAGTCCTTCTTTTTAAACAAGTTATTCTCCCCGTAGCTCTTTATGCAATACCGGTCTGGTTCTACGCCGCGAAAACTCATATCCATAAACTGGAGGTCATCCAGAACTTGACTCTCAGACGTATTCACCGAGCGATCCGTTATATGTCTAATGAAACCATACGACGAGACTTCAGCATCCTTTCCCTCAAGGAAACTGCACTTAAACTCTCTAAGAATTTTTTGATAATATTCCTAACATTCGCAATGAGATTATAGCTGAGTTTCCCGACTAGGACTACTCCCACCGTGCTAACCGCAAACGCCCTCGGGCGTGTCTTCTTAAGAGATAACACTGTCTCTTCTATCTTGCTTACTTATTCTTATTTTTATACTCCTTCCTCTTGTATTTTTACCAACCCCCTAGAACTTTACTATATTCTCAGTGCGAATATCTTCCTCATTTTTCTTAAATAACTGTGGCAACTCTAGCCCAGTGGTTGCGCGTGCGCCTTGTTCTTTTTCTCCAGGGTGCGATTCCCGGCGTTTGCTTTTATTTTACTATTACTTATTTTACTTGTGTTATTTTTTACTGATAAGGGTCAATTTATGATATTTAATTACCTGCTGAGCATATTTCTGATGCATAATGTTACAATTGGAGATAAAGTCCTAAAGACCTTGGAGCTTCGACAAGTTGATATACCTGAACCTAAACCTGAACCTGGTTCTTCAGTCGGGAGCTCGCACATGCCAACGAAATGACTCTGGCAGCGAAAGTTCGTGGTGAATTGGTCAAACTCTATCATCAAAATGGGATTAATGGCGCGGACACCTTGCGCGTTTACCGTCCAAACATCGCCAAATCCGTAGCCCAAGTTCTGCGTGATTTAGCAAAGAAATTCGAAAAAACTTGCTGCACTTGTGATAGACCGTGATCTGGACGACCAACTGTTCCTGAGGACGCTGATACGGAAGTGCATGACATAGTGACTTCAGGACACATGCAAACTGCAAGAGGTACAGCTCCTGTATTGGATATACCGAAAACAACGGTCCTAAAGGTACTGCGCTCTATACTCCGCATGTTCCCATACCGGTACGAGCGCGTCCAGAGGTTTCATGCGGGGGACCATCTACAACGTATAGACTTTGCAAAGGAATTCCTTATACGATATGACGGCAATAACGACTGACCTCTTCGTATATTATAGATGGACGAGGCGCACTTCACCTTAACTGGCAACGTCAACACCAAAAATTGTGTGCACTGGGCAGACACGAATCCGCACGCTGTGGCACCAGTACCTTTATACGACGCCAAAGATACAGTGTGGTGCGGAATTGCAGGCACAATTGTTCCCGGCCCGTACTTCTTTGAGGAAGCGACACCAACGGGGTTTGTAAGATGCATGCTCTGTGACAGGCTCTCGCTATACAGCCATGCTTCTAAATTACGTCATACCAGAATTGCTGCAGCGAAATGCACTGAATGACATCGTTTGGATGCAGGATGGCGCACCTCCACATATAGCGATGTCTGTTCGCAGGGTCCTGGAACAGCAATTTGGCGACAGCGTCATCTCATGCCATTTTCCATTTCCGTGGCCTCCGCGATTCCCCCGACCTCACTCCTATGGATTTCTGGTTCTCAGGATATCTCAAATCTAGAGTGTACATGTGAAATCCGCAAAATTTGTCGGATTTGAAAGACTCTATCAAACGTGAAATTGCAAACATCCCTCATGCTATGTTACGTTCGGCTTTATTGTCCACAGTCTCCCGCATGCAATATGTAATTGCCTGTGATGGTACCCATGTGGAAAATGTATTAATGTGAAAAAATGTGAAAATGTGTTCACGCCCCGATCGTGTTTTTGTTGGCCGTTCGCAGAGCTGTTTTTTGTGCCCGCATAACGCGTCCGTTTTTTGTGATACACGTACCGTCTCGACGCTCTTTAGGGATTTCGCACGAGCTGAACATTTTGTGAAGGGAAAAAGTGAGCGTTGCCATTCGAAAATTTCGAGTTTCTGTACCTTTAACCATAACCATGAGTGCCATTTTATTGCCGTTCACAGAATCCCGAGCTCATACTTCTGAATAACTATATCTGAAATCTCATCTCGATCGGTTGAACGGAACAACCGCTAGAGGTCAATATATCGGCAAAGTTTTTTTTATGACCACACTGTATATTATTAATTCTCTGTTACTAAAATTTTCTGTCTTTAAAGCATTATTTATGTACTATATATTTACAGTGTAATTGATGAACAACAAAGAAATTTGCTTATCATAAGGAAATTGCTTTAAAGGGGTACATGATTCCCTCCTCTAAATTCTTTCTCCTTAATAAATCTCAGACAAAGGTAATTATGTAACCAGGTGAGAATTAATACTTTGGAAGAAAAATTAATTATAACGTTACTTTGTAGTAGAAACTTGTATGTTTTTTAGAGAAAAAGCGATGTCAGCGTCTTCAGCTAATTTGAAGAGTATTTTATCTAGCTATGAGCTAATTATTTGTTAAAAATATCTTTAAATGGCTAAAATACTATAGTTGATATTTTGCATTTAATTAAAATTACGCATGGTGTATTATAAAAACATTTGTGATTTTTGACTTGTAAGGCTGATCCGTGAAGATCGTGACTTTGTGGTTCGATACCTGTACAGAGAAGAGGTGATTATTCCCTATTCAGCCTGGAAAGAAGTGGATATTATAGAGTAGCACACACAAACTGAATAACAACAATAAAATGTCAGTATTCTCCTATATCAATGAAGTGGGGTAAAAAGTGAGGCTCATCAGACAGGATGTATTGTCATTAGAACTAGGCAAATAACTGTAAAATTTATGATTTCCCACTTCAGCCTGGGTATTTAAAGTGAAAGAAGTGGATATTATAGAGTAGCACACACAAACTGAATAAAAACAATACAATGTCAGCATTCTCCTATACCAATGAAGTGGGGTAAAAAGTGAGGCTCATCAGAGAGGATGTATTGTCATTAGAACTAGGCATATAACGGTAAAATTTATGATGAGGTGTTGTGGTTGTTTGGTAAAATTGTGTTTCTTGAATAACGCAAAATTTGTAATATCAGTATTGATACGATTATTAAATGTCTCTTGAGGAGGTGTAAAGGAAAATGTAATGTGAACACAACGCTTACTTATGAAAGATTATGATTTAGTATGGGTGCGGGAGCAAACTTTTATTTTAGATAACAAATCAGATGCTGAAGTAAGACTAAAAACGACAGTAAAAATACTGAAAGAACCTGGACATCTTGAAGACTACCAAACCGTATTTCGAGAAAGGTTGAATGAGAATATCATTGACGAAGTAATAGAAACTAAAATTGAACTTTCTCAGTGCTATTAAAATACCTAGATACCAAGTCAGCAGATTCCTGGACAGAGGAATGTCGCCGATTGCGTAAGATTCGTGAGGCTGGGAATAATTTTCCGCCATAAAGAGGAAATTGGTAATACCAGTGTTTGGCAATAACAAAAAACAATATTTTGACATTAAACGGAGTTGAATCACCAGCATGAATAGTCCCACACAGAGAACGCGTTACACTAAACAAGACTTGCACAGGGAATCCTAAATTACTAAATCAAAAAAAGGCTAGCTTTCTCTCCTGTGTCTCCCATTCAAAATGCTTGAATATAAATCCTAGTATCCTTTTGATTCTAACATCTGATAGGATTCCTGTTCTATTCAATAGCTGGGTTAAGCAGCAGATTAGCTAACACTGTGAGAGATCGCCCACATCACTTGAGCGCTTTTTGTTTGTACCTCTGCTATGACAAGAAATTTAAATACCTACATTTTGATTAGGATTACCCATAAACCTCCCTACGCATTATTCGCCGTTTTGGAAAGGAAAATAGAACGAGCAGACATACGAAAGCAGGAAAATAAGATATTAGATACTTTTATTTTAATACCCCATCTACCATGCCTACTACTGGTATATTAACCCCCATCTACAAATGTATTAAAGAATTTTATCTTCGGTATTTAAACGTTACTTTATATATTATACATTTTTACTCTGCGTATACACAAATATATTGCACTTTACACTATGTATTACATAAAAAATTTTCCCTCACCCTTCTTCAATATTTGAGAAAGAATTTTTAAATGTTATGCAAAATAATTTACTTCGATATCTGTTCATTCCTTATTCAATATTTGTTTTTCCTTGTGGAATTTTTGTACAATGATATTTCCAAACTAGAAAATAGTAATTGTTTTATGAAAAATATGCATTTTTTTGTCTGCGTTGAATTTCTCTTATACATTTTTTCATCTTTTATGCTACAAAAGAATGTTCTTTAATTTAAAATTCGATATCTCTTTCTCATGCATGAATACAATGTTACCAATTTTTTTTCTTTGTTCAATAAGTTTTAATTTAAACTACAATGTTGAAAAATTGCTAAAAAAAATCTTTTAATCTACTAACTCCAGTGTGACCTTATTCCAGTCTCTCAAATGAAATCTTCTATTTTAATATTTTTTCAATTGAAAAATAAATTATTCATGTAGTATTTTTTTTCTATTTACTTACAAAAGACTCTCTTTACTACACATGGAATGTTTTAAGGGATTTTTTCAGGTTTAGGATCTGAAAGCATTAAACTTGTTCTTTAAACCGTTTCAAACGAATACTCTACAGCAGTGGTTCCCAACCTTTTTCAGCTGCCGACCCACCTTTCCTTATCGGAATACCTCCACGGTCCATCGGTCCATGGTGGAGTAGAAAACCTTATTTGTATGGTATCCCTTCCTTATGTATATATAATTTACCATCAAATATTGCATATATATATATATATATATATGCTTTTTTGAAGATACAGATTGATTATTGATAAACAATTTGTGTTCTGATTTGAAAATGGTTGACAAAATACACTGCTGGCCACCCAAATTGCAACACCAAGAAAGACAAGAGATATCACAACAAAATTTATTTTGTAGATAACATGTTGACCAAGTATCAAATGATTAAATTTATAGACTTCTGTGAAGTGTGGTTCCTGCCAAAATCAGTAGCCAAAGTAGCCGCCATTGTTGGAGATCACCGCTGCCACACGCCTCGGCATTGATTCAAAGAGACTTTGGATGAGTTCTTGGGGTACAGCAGACCAAGCAGCTTCCACACGTTGCCAAAGTTGATCTGCTGTGGCAGCTGGGGATGGAATCTGGGTCAATCGTAGAGCAACCATGAACCACATGTTTTCTATCGGCAAAAGATCCGGAGAGCGAGGCGGTCAGGGAAGCAATTCAATCTGGCGATTGGCGAAGAACCGTTGGACAATGCGCGCCACGTGTGGTCGCGCATTACACTGTTTAAATATGGTTGTGGGCAAGCCCTGAAGGTAAGGAAGGACAACTGGCTCCAACACCTCGGAGATGTAGCGCTGGCTGTTAAAAGTACCGGCAATGCGTACTAGAGGTGTGCGAGAGTGATATCCAATACCGCCCCATACCATAATACCCGGTGCAGGACCAGTGTGGCGGTGCATAACGCGGCTGTTCAGCATCCTCTCTTCACGGTGTCTCCAGACTCGAATGCGACCATCGTGGTGTTGCAGACAGAAGCGTGACTCGTCAGTAAAGACAATTTCATTCCATTCTGCCGTCCACATCCTTCTGTCATCGCACCATTGGCGGCGGAGACGTCTGTGGTTCTGCGTCAAGGGTAGACAAAGCAATGGACGTCTTGCGGACAGACCACTCTGCTGTAAACGGCGTCGAATGGTACTCGCAGACACTGAATGATGCGTTACAGACTGCATGTGCTATGGTTCGTGATGTGACTGAGCGATCCGTCACTGTCATGCGCACAAATTGCCTGTCATCACGTGAAGTGGTGCGCTGAGGTGGATGCGATCGAACACGCCGGTCCGTCGTACTCTCTTGCATCCAACGATCACATATCCGCATTACAGTTGTTTGGTTTCGTCCAACACGACTACCGATTTCCCTGAAAGATAATCCACAATCTCGGTAGGCCACTATCCTTCCTCTGTCGAACTCGGATACTTGATCAAAAGATGATCGCTGTTTTTGACTAGACATAATTGATCGTTTTTTTGAAAAAACCACAAGAAAAACACAATTGCCGAACTTGAAATCCTCGAAATCTCCAAGCCTTAAATAGCGCTTTGAAGTGGCGCCACAGGCGCGCGTGACGTCCGTCTGAGCTGAAATTCTAATCATTTGCATATCTCACCTCCGCTAATGCATGTTGTAAATTTCATGTTATTTGCATGTTTCCTTCAGGGTGTTGCATTTACAGTGCCCAGCAGTGTATAAGCACTATTTCTTATCTTTTCTGATGGTTTATTCGATGGTTTCTGATAGTTTTAGTATCGAGTCGCGACCCACCGGTTGGGAACCGCTGCTCTACAGCGTACTCTCAGATTTATCTTCATTTAAAATAAACTCCCGTATTACAAGCTCAAGATCTTCTGCTTTCAGACATATATCTATATCATTAGACGACTAAGCTATATCTTAAACGAAATTTAGCAGCCTCAAACAGTGTTCAGCGTCCTGCGTGCTATTTTCTATCAGTTTTATAAACTTTAGAATGAGAATAAGACCTCTCAATGTTTTATACCTATAACTAATTAAATCTATCGATATGAACAGCAAACCTGTTGTGAGTTAAGTCTGAAAGCTCATATTTTACTCGCAAATATTTTTTAAAGGAAATCGAAACAGTAATGGAATCAATTTACAGCCTTCCCTGTTTTGAATAAGCTGTTTCAAAATCAAATTAAAGGTCTACAACTCTCAACTACCTGTCTATTTCTGTGTAATGCAAATTACAATGTCCTCATCTTAAATCTTTACTGTTAAATCTAGCACAGAGTATGAAAGTGCCAATATTTGCAGAACGCAAGCATTGTTAGACTTCTAATTTTCATGTAATGCAATTTCATAAGATATTCAAGATTTCTATTTTTCATTCAATTAAATTTAAACGCAATGAACAAGAATTAGTATATTAGTGTTATCTGTGTGAAAAATAGCGCATGAATGACGTAAAAATAGCCTTTTTTCAAAACTTTCTTTAAAATTTTTGTATCAATTTACTTCACTTCTTTAAACTTTTTGCATGTACGATGTATGATATGCATGCAGCATAATATGTCTCATAATACATCTCATAATATTTTTCTGATATCTAAAAGTTAAACAAAAACTGTGTAATTAACTTGGAAAAACCGAATTAAACTATAAACCTGGAACTTAACACCTAATTTTTGGTAATTTTTCGGCCTAATTAGGGGAACAACATAATTAATGACAAGTTTTAGTTAGTTTCACCTTTCACATCATAATGAACCGCTTTGAACGCTAGTTCAAATGCTACAATAACGTCTCATAAACATTTCACTCCCACAGAAAATCACTATCGGTAACTCTGTCCAAATTTTTTTCAGTAGCAAACTGTAAAAATTTTATTACGGGTCCAATTTTTTAATTATTGGCCGTAGTGATATATGATTTTTCCATCCCTCCTTTTTTAATACAGGTATGCCAGGCGAGTAAAAGGCCCCTCCTCTTGTTGGAGAATTATTGGATTGCCAATTTAAGTGCTGTGATGAAAAGCTAATTTCTGAGCTCACGTAGATATCCTCCAATTAAATGTACCACACGAAAGTGCACTGGCCTACAAATTGAAGCAAGCAATGTTTTGTCTGTCAGGGCTAAAATCAGGCGTGTTTGACTGTAAACAGAAGCAAGGAGTTGGGCAGCTTGATTTCCTTCTAAGCCGAGAGTTTGAAACAACAATGATCGCATACGTATTTTATGCATCAAGTAAGATACCCGCATGCTCAGGTAATTATTATTTTACAACGTGAGCATCTAACACATTGCTATTAAACCTATATTCAACTCTTATATTTACCCATATTTAAATCAAACAATTCAGTGAAGGAGAATTTTTTATAACTTTTTAAAATTACTAAAATCTCCAGTAGCCATAATCTATTCTAATTTTTCACATTAATTTAAATTTATTTATAGGAACGTTAGAGATCATCAATTTAAATAATTTTCACTTACTTTGTTTATGAAGAAAAGAGACCAATTTGTGGATTTCTTCTGATTTAGAGGATTGGGTTTCAAATTTCAATTCAATCATTAAAATTGGAAAATAAGACTAGAATGTATGAAGTTAATATTAATTAAAAAAAGAATAAAACCTATCAGTCCTCTAATATATCGTTTGAGTTTCTCTGCCTATTAAAATGCGTAAAGCCAAAAAAAACTAGTTCAACTGAAAATAAAGAGTTGATATCGTAAGCAGGGTTTTAATTCAAACAGTGTTTTAAATACACCAAGTCACTCTATATTACCCATGAAGCCTTTCTTTAGTTATCTTACATCAAAGTAAGATTTATTTGTAAATAACCACAAAATTAGCTTTGAATAAGACTTTAGAATTTTCTCAATAAATAAAAAAACTGATAATAGTCAAAATTGAACCCTTCTTGAAAGTTGAAGCTCCAAAAGGATTTTTTTTTCATAATTACTAGTATTTGCACCTGAATCGGTGTTTATCGCTACGTATTCACTAATTACTAGCGGAATTAAATATGTCTCTCATTCATTTTAAATTATTGAATTGTTGACATTATCTTTAAACAAATTACCAAAATAAAATCACCTTTTTTTCATCTTATTTAAATGACGAAACTAAGAACACGTTATGGATGAATTTGTTAATTAAACGTATTCAGGTTATACTTTGCCTTTATTAGTCTGTATTGAAAAAATAACATATACAAAAAAAGAAATAGGAAACTCTGGAGAAGGAAGAGACATCCTTCTTTTGTTTTATATGACAGTTGGAATTAAAACTCATTTGAATTAATTAAGATTCTATCGAATGCATTGTATATTTAAAATATCATTAATTCATTTTATGTCGTTCATCCAAGTTCTTCAAAAATTAAAATCCATTTTCAAGATTTTTTTTCCTAATTTCAGACACGGCCAAAAAAATCTTTTGAAACACTCTAGATACGGAAATTTTTTCAAATATATATTATCTCATTATTTTACATATCTGCAAAAATTTAGGGTATCATGTAAAAAATATTTATCATTTGCTTTTTTTTTAAATATATATGTTATTTCTTTGTAAGCAGTTATCTTGAAGAACTTAATACGTTGTCTCTCCTAGTGAATTAAAAGAATCTTCTTCAGAAAACCGATAGGGGACAAGGGCAAATTCTTTTTATCTGTTATAAAATTGGAAAATTAAAACCATTTTATCTATCTACAGAATTTCCATATAAAATTTTATTTCTTTAAATACCAAAAGTGATAAATGTAATCTGCCAAATCGGTTGCAGTGACATATAAACTCGTAATTATCTGATAGGGTATTATCCCATATTAAAGGTTTTTATGAAAATGTTTGGCACAATATAGGAACTTTATAAAATGACTAGCCCCTATAGCGACTGGTATTCTTTAGAACCTCCATTTATTAAATTCTCTAGTTCCAGCGACATACCCTCAGGGTATTATAATGTTAATTTGAACACCCTTTCCTGTATAAAGTCACGTGATTTAGAAGGATTCTTTCCTTAACCTAATGATACGAGTCCCAATTCTTTGGACTCGAGTGGCAAAGATGAACCTTACGCTAAAGAAAAAAAATATATACTATTCTCAACCTTTAAGCTCTCAATTTATCAACAGTTTAAGAAAGATGTCTACATCTCATTTCCTTCCAGCTGAATGCGTTTGAATCGTAGTCCAATACCACAGAATACGTTGCATGTCAACAAACACACTTAGTCTTTAAAAAATCTGACCAAAATTTAAACTAGCAACTAGTTTAGAACGAATAATTATAGTTCTTCAGCACGCCGGAGAGCAATAAAGACATCTAATTCTCCCCGGCCTGCTGCAGAACTGTAATTATTAGTTCACTTAGGAACTAGTTTGCCTCTGTTGAATTTTTAGAATATTTTTCATAGCATCATAGTACATTATAAAACTGGTATAAACAGCTGAAATCAGCTGTGATCTTTCAACAACTTTATACATCAGGAATGTATAGGCACAGGTTCGAGAATAAGGAAATCTTTAGTTTTCACTCAGTCATAGCACGAGAGCAATAAGGGATTTCATACAAGTAGAAATTTCAAAGGCCTTTTTTTATTGGGGAATACTTTATTTTACTTCTTTTCAGAACAATATCTGGCATGGTAATTTAAATGTATGGCTGTGCGTTTTCACTACGAAGGGGAAACACTTTCGTGGTCTTTTTTACCTCCGTGGTTTTGAACAAATTTTCAGGTGTTTTTTTTTTTAGATGTAAGTTTCATAGATATCATATTTAATTTTCAAAGACCCATCCATCAGTTAAAAAGTTACTGAATAGTCCACTGTTTTCTCATCGTTAAGACTATTTTTTCTATCTGCATTGCATCGCTCAAAAGTAGGCTGATTCAGAATATTCTATATGATCCTGTTTACATGCAAATCTTAATAATACGTTTGTGCATACTATATCTGTTAAGAGAGTATGATCATAAAAGTTATTTTTAATTTACACGTACCAACTGCGCATTTTACATAACCTAGTCGCATGTTATTGTATTGATTCGATTGGATAATGGGACATCTTGAAATATAATTTTTGTGAGATTTCAAAAGTAGCCCCTATAATTCATAGAACCCCAAAATAGACAAATAAGCAAATCAGTATTTTTGGAGCTATGCTTTATTGATTACACAGAAACAGATAAATTTAGTATAAAAAGGAAAATTAGTTTTCCATCTCACGACTGCCCTTTAATTAAACTAGAATAAAAATAATGTTTGCAAAGAAAAAAAATATTGTCTTGAGCTGAGTTTTGCTGATGCATTTTAAGAGAACTAAAAAAACAGTACCTTAAACAAATTGTATTAAGGGATATGAGGATATCTGGGACGTGAAAGGAAAAATAATTCTTAAAGCCATCCACCACTCATTTACAACCCAAGAATTTTCTGAAAACAAAGCCCAAGGACTGCTATTCGAATGAATGATACTGTAATAGATGCCGATATAAAGAAATAAAAGAACGTTCCGTGTGCAAGTAATAGTGTTGTTGTTTTTGCTAATGTCCCCTGTTTTGCTAATGTCCATATAAGGTCCATACAGGCTTTGCGACAATAAAAGACGAGGGTCGAAGTCCGACTTGGTAAGGTGCCCCTCCTCTCAATTTAGACGTCAGGTGCGGGAAACGTACCCTCTCCCACCCTCTCTGACCTCATAGAAGGACTTTCCGATCTACAAATTTAACGTGGATTAACTCTGGCAGTTATACGTCATGAATGGCCTTTTTAGGAATAATATTTAACTTATTGTGAAGCTTAATTATTTACACAGCTATAGTTAATTCTTAAGTAGCTGAAGTTGAAAGTGAAACAGGTTCTATTCTCGATAGTTCGCATCAATTTCAATGCAGCTTTCGTCATTAGATGCTGAGAAAGTAAGCATCCTCAGTATGAGCAATAGCTAGCAAAATGACCGTAATGTCCTATTAATGCTATTCCATTAATGCTGTGATATATCCGTCAATGCAAATCAAGAGTTTCTTTTTTTTCTTTGTTACACCGACCTCAGTGAAAAGCTTATATATTCCCATATTTTATACTGGCTTTACAACACTTAATATTATTTTAAATTACATTATTAAACAAGTTTACACATATTTCAGTCGCCTAATTATTTCACATAAACATAATTTTGTTCCAATAATAGACACATTTCCATGATCGAAATAATAAACAAATATGCAATACCATTTTCTTAGCTATAATACGAAATTAAATTCTCAAAAAATTATAATACAATATACATTGATATTAACTTATTTAAGCAAATATGTACAAAGCCGATCAAGGTGCATGTTCATAACACTGGCATCGAACACATACCATTTTACCAATACATACAATTTCCTATGTGATTATTTTCACAGTTAAAAGGTGTTCCGCACTTAATGCAGAATCCTTTTTTTAAAATACCTATAACAAATACATGCAGCTAGTTACAACTAAATTTGTTCACAAAATAATATGCAAAGAAATATAAAACATAAGGAAGAAGAAATATAAAATAAACAAATAAAGACAAATCAAAACAGCTGAACAAGAGACTAAGAAACCACGTGTGAAGATGGCATAAGATCCCTCACAATATTCTTAATAGCTTTCATACAATAGTTTATCTTTGTTAAATGAAATTTTGATGTAGTTAACACTAGTCAAATTCGTAAGTAGCTGGAGTTGAAAGTGAAACAGGTTCTATTCTCGATAGTTTGGCAAAAAGGCGCATCAGTTTCAGTGCAGCTTTCGTCATTAGCAGCTGAGCAAGTAAACATCCTCAATATGAGCAATAGCTAACATTAACCCCCCCCCCCACATACAATGTAGCAATGAATAGCAATAACATCATTGATTTGTTGACAAACCTAACGTCGTTTATCGTTTTCCTTAAAGAGAAAAATAATACGCAAAGGTCAGATAAAGTCATTTATTACAGGTCAGCTCTATGATTTTTTGCTTTTAAAGCAAATGATAGAAATAATTTTTCTGTCTTTAATTATCATGACGGCATAAAAGAAAAACTCTTTCTGTGCTGTAGAAAAGATCGGCAAATTTTCCTGTGATTAAATATATGTTTTAGTAAATATAGAAATTGAAAAATTAATGACAATTTTCTGGTAGAGGGTAGACACGAAGAAATAAATTACTAAAACTAAATCAATCAGTTTCATGATAGTCACTCCTTAAACTACAGACATTTTAAGCCACTAGTTGGGTCACAAAGACCTAGACTGAAAACTGTGTGAAAAATCTGCTTGACCAACTCATAAATCTGTACAAGTTCTACTTAATATGTGAAAAGGTTTTACACGCATTCAGTTCAATTTGTTTCAACCTTAAGAATATTTTTCCTTTATTTTCTTTTAAAATAAATGCGTGCAAGTTTTGAATATTTTGGAATCTATGATATAAATATCACCACTGTTTGAAAGCTAGTCATACTTTTAAATATTTATGAAGTGTTATCGTATCATTCTTTCACTTACCCCTGAAGATATCATATTCTTTTTAAATTTGTCGCATTAAATTTGGTATTAACATTTTATTTGTAGTATCTCTCTATTGCTCTTTATATACAGAACTTGCATTTAAAACTCGCAGCATTAAGAACGTTATTGGCGAAAGACCAATTACAACATTAAAACGCTCTTTTAAGTAGAGTACTAAAATCCATTTTTTTCGGCGATTCTAATTTCGGCTGTCAATCAAATTTCATTCTGTAATTAGTATAAAGATCAGCATTAGCATTAACTATAAGTGCTGGATGCCATTATTATAGCGCTATTCATCACTATTTAGTGTTATTAAATTGGGACACGTCGATTCTGCGTCGTTGTTTCCCCGATTTTATTCTTGTACAATTGGTGTTAAAATGAAGTTTTGAATCCTTAGCAGAAGCATTGCAAATTACTTAGATTTTTTTGTAACATTTATGAACAAGAAGAAATTAAGGTATTAAAAGGAAAATTGCTCATGAAACATAATAGTGATATTCCTTTAAAATTTGCTAAAATAACTTATATGAAAAAATACGAATCAAAAAACGAACATAAAAAAGCTAACTTGAACAAATTTGCTTTACAGTATTCAAAAATCAGGCTAAAATGATATTTTTTTCAAATTCAGACTATTTTTATGTCAACCAGCTTTCGTTGATTTCGCAAAGAGATAGTTTAAAGTCTCTACACTCAAAAATGTCATTACAATGCCTCAGGAAAGACCGACTGCTCGTCAAGTATAGTTAAAATAAATTATGAACATACTATATACTCTAATGTCAAAGAACATACAGTTTCTGCACTCGTAAACATTAAATTTTTAGAAGCTGAACGTCAGATTGAATTATTACTGGTGTTTATATAGATATCCCACAAATATTTTTATTTGTGTTAGTATCTAAAATATTAATGACCCGGATCTTCGTTGAGCAATGTGAGATCATGTTTGTAGGCATAACTCCACGTATATTGCTTAAAACTAAGTTAATAATCCGATTTCCTGTCAAAAAGCTTCAATGTTTCCATTATACTCTTTTTCAAATAATGTCAAGTAATTGAAATACAATAATTCAAGCACTTAGGCCATCCGCACACTGGTCGTCTCGTACTCGGCTCGAACTCGAATAGAGATGTGCGTCTTGTATGAACTATGCGAAGTCTACCCGCACACGGGTCGAATCGGACTCGAAGTGGTTTCGCCTTGAATTCGAAGCGGGATGACGAATCCATATTTTTCTCAGTAGGTTGAATGTCTTCAACGGGCAAAGTACAAAAATTCTTGTTTTTATTTGTTTAAAATGAGTAGCTCTAGTGATGAGGAGGACATTCTTATGTTATATTGGTACCGTAAGATAAAAAGGAGGAGAGTACAAATACATCCGTACTTAGAACGGAATTTTCACCATCGGCTGTTTGTTGCGCCACACAAATTACAAGAAAGTGATGCAAATTTTTTAGCACTCTAAAGAATGTCAAAAAACATTCAGTTCGGTATATTTTAATGTTATAAAAATACAATTTTTTTGTTAATTATAAAATTATTTGAAATTTCGTTTTCAATCGAAGTTATAAATACATATGATACATATACAAAAGTTGTGCTAAGCTCTTGTGTTTGTGGGGGTAAGACGGTGGGACTCAGGTAGCAATCACCACGACAAAGTCCAGGCTTTGACACTTTTTCATCAAAACTAAAAACATAATTTTTATGTTTACTGATTTGAAAAATTAAATATATTGAATTTTGCTCTGTGTTTTGTATTTGATTATTATTATTTTTTATGCATTTGATCAGAATAGATTTCGTGAAATTGTAATAATATTTCTTAAAGAATGATTGAAATAAGTTTTTGTAATTAATAAAGAAATACTAAAATGTAATAATTTTAAAAAAAAATAAACTATGTAACATTAATAAAGTTTGTAATTAAATACATTACCTGTCAAGTTGACTTCTCGTGCAACTTCATTTCACGCTTTTTCTGTACAATCTTTTCTAGAATATTCACCGAGCGTGTGGTCATAAAGCTCTGGGTGTTTTTCCACTTTTCCCACAAATTTAACGTTGAACACGTCCATTGATAATCGAAAATTCCGCGCGTCACGCTCGATTTTTCCCGTTTTAAACAGTTCGAGTGAAACAAGACGAGTACGAATCGAAACCGCTTCGACTTCGAGCCGATTGCCAATCGCCCCGTTAGTGGAGCTCCATTCAATTATGTAGGAAGTTGAGTGTGGGAAAAATCGCTTCGAGTTCGAGCCGAGTACGAGACGACCCGTGTGCGGATGGCCTTAATCTTTCAGTAAAATCAATACAAGCTTTAACAAAACATCAGTACACAATATACGAAGTTTAAAGCAATATGCAAAATTAAGTTATTCTGCATAGAAATGAAGTAAGCTAATTAAAGATTGTCAAATGATAACTACTTGCCAACGGTTTCCCCCATGATTGCTGCCCTTTAAATATTTCCTGGAATTCAACTCTCAGAAATTTATCTTAAATTCTTGTGCATTTAGAATGCGTCTGTATGCTTTCTCTAATTTGATGTTAAAATTCTTGTTCAGATTGAAATCGGTAATCAACTGAATTGTCATGGGGTAAAGTCATTGGGAACTTTCTCAAACTAATCATATTGAGATTTCATAGCTAAAAACTACTTTTTATATGTGTTTCAACGCTCAGTGTATCTCTCTTCAAGGACAAACACTATTTTTAAACCTGTATACAATTAAGTGCAGCCCCGTTTGGAAAATTTTACAATTCTATATTACTTTACTATTAATTTTGCGATTCAGTAAAATAGAATTGAATAGAATCGGATAATTAATGACTTTTTCTTGTTTTGTAATGAGTTTTGTAAATAATTTAGGTTCTTCCGTAAATTTATTTTAACTATATGTAAAGAAAATGCAAGTAAAATATTTTTACACCAAATATTTTATACAATCTGTGAAAAAAAGTTTGAAGAAGAAATTGAATAGATAATTCGCTATTGGCAAAAGCTAGCAAGTAAATAATTTGAATGAGGTCTGAAACGATTTGGTTGTGCCATACAAGTAGCATTAATGGTACTAAGGGCCTGTTCACGTAGGAGTCCGTTGCGTTGCTTTACGGGAAAGATGACATTGAGACGAAAATAAACCAATTATAGACGTTAAAAATTTCATTGCTAATCGTTTGGAGGTTTGTCATCGGTTAAATATATTTCAATATTTTAACGCTCCGCAACGGACTCCTATGTGAACAGGCCCTTACATATTCACTGACCGTTATGATGCGAACATGCGCAGAAAAAATAGGTTAACATTTCATAACAATTGAATGATTTATTCCCCAGTTTGACAGTTATAAAGTGAGGAAGTCAATACGGCGTAAGTCAACCTCTGACCTGGATGCAAGCTGTCAACTGGCCTGATAAAATTCCCGGATGGTGTCCAGGGGCAATTCTTGCTAAATTACCTCCAACTGTCAGGCGAAATCGGAAACATCCCGGGATAGTTGCAATCGCCTTCCCATCATGTCCCATATGGGCTGTATGGGGGAGAGATCAGGCGACCTAGGTGGCTCAGGAAGTGTTCGGTAAACTTCAATACAATTCATAGAAACAAGTGCCATATGTGGCGGGGCATTATCTTGTTGAAAAGCAAGTCCGGGGTGGTGCAAGAGTAGGGTTGCAGAATGTCGTCTACGTACCGCTTTTCTGTAAGTGTGTCAATAATGACTACCAAAAGGGCCCGGCTATCAGACTATAAAGACCTATTGTGGGCCTCTGGGGCATGAGATAGTAAGGGCAGGATCCTCGCGTGGCCTGGACGCCTCCAGACACGTCTTCGCTGGTCGTTAGGACACAGTTAGAAACAGGACTCGTCACTAAAGACTATACGTCCCCAGCCAGCGCAATTTCCAAGTGAACTGTAATCGGATTGACGGTGTACAGACGGGATGGATTCTGCCCTCTGTCAATAGTCAACTTGGACACTTGTGTACGGGTCACACGTCAGATGGGTTGATAACGAAGATTCCGAGGCTGTAGCTCATCTGACAACCCTTCTGTCTTCCTGTTCTTTTGGGGCCCTTAAACCTGCCGTTCTTGTCCTCTCCTGTCAGCATCGTCTAATCTCCGTATCGTTTCAACCCAGAAGTAAAGCGATTTCCCCAACAAGTTTCTTGAAATCCGATGACATGTCCTCTTTTTAACTCCGAAATATGTTCGTAATGAGCATGAATACTTCGGCGAAGCATTGTTACAGTCGACGTCAAAATGTCCCTTCTATATGCAGTATGAGCAAATCTGATGAGCTGGATCTTCCGCTATTCATTCATTGGACACCAAATTTTAATAATATGCATGTTCGATTGAAACACCTTTGCGAACGAAGTTTCATTAAAATCGGACAACTCCTTCTTGGTGAGTCTTTTTTTTTTTGTTTTAGGATGTATTTATAATATCTCATTTATTTTAAAATGTCGAAAGTTGCATTTTTACCCCAAAAAGGGGTAATGTTGTTATAAATCTTAGCGTTTTTTTAAAAGTGAACATATAATTAACATGTTGAAAACATACTTATAAACTTTCTAAGAATCGGAGTTCGAAATTATTGCACACATGGTTTTTCACATATTCAAACATTAGTTGTATTCCAATTTTTCTCTGTCTCAATTTTTTCCATCTCTTTCATATATATATATATATATATATATATATAGGGTGTCCCATAAATACCACCCAAACTCTACGCAGCCAGATTCCTCGTTGGGGGTAAATAAAAAATGCCCAAAGAACTGTAGCTGTAAGACACATAGTTTTCGAGAAAAATACGAAAAACAAAGTATGACGTCACATCCGGTGCAAGGAAAAATCACTTTATTTGACACATCAACAGCAGTATTTGCATATCTTTTCCGACGATAATGTTCATAATGTTCGTCGCGCATTTCGCGTCATGCATGCGCTCGCCGTGGAATGACGTTAAGCCGTCGTTGAACTCGTATTTAAAAGGCTGCATCTTGCAGCTACCAGTATTCTTCGCATGGTGATTATGTATTCCGTTCGTGAATATTGCGACATGTATTTGATCTACGGCCAATGTAATGGAAATGCCTTACGAACTGCTAGGACGTAGATATAGAGATAGAAAGAGAGAGAGAGAGAGACAGAGAAACATGCATAAATATATATAGAAAATCTTGCCGTAAAAGTCGAATAACCAATGCCGAAAATGTGTAACATTTTTCCGGTACATTCTATTAGAAATGTCCGTACATCAGGATCTCATTTTTTACGACTTTTCTTCACAAAGTCAGAGGCCCCAATCCCACCCACCCTTATTGGGTATTTAATGATATAGGTACTGGACAGTTTAATTAATAGAAAAAATAGTGATATCTATATATATATACATATACCTATACATATATATATACAACTATCTATCTATATATGAATATATATATATATATATACATATACACATACATATATTTGGATAGATAGATATAGAGATAGAAAGAGAAAGAGAGCATAAATATATATGGAAAATCTTGCCGTAAAAGTCGAATAACCAATGCCGTAAAAGTGTAAGATTTTTGTGGCAAATTCTATTAGAAATGTCCGTACATCAGGAGCTTATTTCTTTCGTCACAAAGTCTTTCTATCTCAATATCCGTCACGCCGTCCTCCCGATGCCGACGAAATACTGCGAAACACGGGAAGCGTCTGCCCGACAACCAGTCGTCACGATGTTGGAAGACGGTATCACAGGAGGATGCAATACTGAACATCTTTCTTTATAAATATTTGCAAATACTGCTGTTCATGTGTCAAATAAAGTGTTTTTCCTTGAACCGGATGTGACGTCATACTTCAGCTGTTAACGCTGAACACATCCAAAGGTTTACTGAGGTATACTAACTTACCTTTTAGTATTAAATCAGCATCTTTCTTGTTCCAGCAATAAAGGGATTTATACGTGCAAATACTAGATAAGAATGTAAACATAGAACTGAGCTGGTGTTACAGAAGCTACATTCTTTCAATGTTAAGGTAAATATCTCCAAATGGGAATTTTTCAAAGATTAAACTAATGTTTTGTGTCATGTTAAAGATCCTGAAGGTATTCACCCTCTTAAAGACAAATGTGATAATATATCAAATGCACCAGTACCTAGAAATGTTACTGAAATGAAAAGTTATTTGGGACTTTTGGGTTATTATCAACATTTTATACCAAATTTATCTTCAAAGTTGAAACGTCTATATAAATTACTAGAAAAAGATAAAAAAAAATGGGATTTCAACAAGAAGTGTATTGAGGCATTTGAAAAAAGTAAGATTTTGCTTAATAAACATAATGTTTTGGTGCATTGTGACATGACTAAACCAATTGTTCCGCAATGTGATTCATCCGATTATGGTCTTGGAGCAGTCTTATGCCATGAATTATCCCCTGGCTCATTAAGACCAATATTTTTTCATCAAAAACTCTCAATAAAGCAGAAAGGAACTATGCTCAGGTACATAAAGAAGTATTATCTATCATTTTTGGTATCAAATGTTTCAACAAATACTTACAGGGCCAAAAATTCGTCATTGAAACAGATTCAAAACCCTTGTTCAAACTTATTAGGTGATGATAAACCTGTTCCAGAGATGGCAAATTCAAGGATGCAAAGATGGGCATTAATTTTATCAAGCTATCATTACATCATAAAGTACAAAAAGGGCTCGGATCTTTTGCTATCAAATGCTCTTTCTCGTCTTCCTTGTAGGGATGATGAACCAATCGACAAAACATGATCATGAGTTTGTGTGCTGTTTTCCAGAATTTAAAGATCTGAGTAACGGGGTTGATTCTGTCAACAGCAAACATGTTTAAAAGCTTGTGTTGAAATAAAATGGACTACAATTAAAATTTGAATAAATAAACCTTCATTTCCAATTCCTATAGTAATATCAGTGGAAATGTTTTTAATACAGTCAAAGGTCATTTTATAGGGGTAATATGTATTTTTTCTGTGTTGCTAATATTCTATTTAGTTCTAGTTTACCTCGAGTAAGAACTTGAATAAAGTTCCAAAAGTAGCTTACGTGCTTTATAACTACTAAAAGAAGTTTACTACAAATAAACTTAAAATCACTGCTATTTCATTCAATAACGGTATTAAAAGGCTTCAACTGTGCAATCCCGATTTTTGTTAGGGCTAAATATCGGTAGAAATTAAAAGTATTTTTAAAATAAATTTTCCTAACATTTTTTTAAAAAGTGGAATTCATCAAACTTTATTTTATTGTGACGTACAAAATGTATTCAATTTGGAATACATCAGAAAACCTGAGCGTCGTCTACGATTTGAGTTGCAAATCTTAGATAGATTGATCAAAAAAATGGCTCCTATATTTATCCATATTTACCCACACATATCTATATTTACCCCAAAACAACCCTCTGTACAAGAGAAAAATCTTACAATGTTCCATGCAAATTTATCATCCCGTTTATTCCAATTTCTAGAAGACATCTTTCCATCATCAGTAGTGATTTTCATTATCGTCACTATAGGGTTTGAATAATTAATTATTTCGGGTTATTCCTGCATTTTTCTTTCCGTTTCCTTCTACATTTTTCTTCAACTGCATATATAAAGAAGACGATAAACATGAACTTTATTGTAATGATTGTAAAATATAACTAAAGTTATTTTTATTTAATTTTTGACACATTACTAATGGAAGTTTAATAATCAATTTCAAGAACGGATTCCACAAAAGTTATCATTACAAGACACCATTACATAATTTTAAAAGCATTATTTTTCTATTCGATGGCCAGAACAAAACTTCTTTCGAACAAATCCCCATTTATAGATTTAAAGGAAGACGAGAAGTAATCTGTCTGGTTTGCAAGGAATTTCGACGCTTTATCTTTTTAAGAAAATATTTGAAAACTATTAAATTGAGCTGTCAGTAATGTCTCAAAGAATTCTTTTCATATTTCCCAACTATTTTCTCACTCGTATCCACTCGGTAAAAAAAGTATAGAAAACTCTGTTTTACTGCTCTCGTGCCATTTTTATTGACTACATCGCTTCTCGCAAATATACGATTCATAAACTGAAGCTTGGTCAAGATGTCAGTTAGGAAGTATATTCAGGATAATCTTCATATAAGTTCATTAAAATTTTCAAAATGGAGGACATTATGAAAGACTATTATATATACATATGTATATACAGGGTGATCAGAAAGTCAGTATACATTTGAAAAAGTAATAATTCACGGAATAATGTAGGTAGAGAGGTAAAAATTGACATACATGCTTGGAATGACATGGGGTTTTATTGTAACCACAAAAAAAGTTCAAAAAATGGTCGACAGATGGCGCTTCGTGTGATAAGAAAAGCGATAATTAGCATAACAAATTATGACAAAGCACAGACGATGTTCTTCAGAACAAATGCTCAACATGTCGACCATCATTCATCATCAATAGCTGTAGTCGAGGGACAATATTGTCAACAGCCCTGTACAGCATATCTGTATTTATGGTGAGACATTGGTTTTGGATGTTGTCTTTTAGCATCCCTATTGATGTCGGTCGATCACGGTTGACTTGCGACTTCATGAGCGCTGACTTCCCCATGCGTAGAAGATCCATTTCTTCTTGAACAATCTCAGCAACATTAGCACTTGTGCTCGGTCGGCCACTTTTTTTGTGGTTACAATAAAACCCCATGTCATTCCAAGCATGTGTGTCAATTTTTACCTCTCTACCTACATTATACAGTGAATTATTACTTTTTCAAATGTATACTGACTTTCTGATCACCCTGTATATACACATAGAGTGAAACTTTTCTAGTCGACCACTCTTCTAAATGGCCATATTTTGTTCAGAACCGATTACAGACTCCATAGAGTCAATGTTATGGTAGAATCCTCTTTTCGACGACCACCCCTCAAAGCGGCCACTCTTTTTCGGAACCCTTACTGGCCGAATAGACAATTTTCACTGTATATATATATATATATATATATATAAAATAAAATTGAAAGAGAAAAACCAGTATGAGCACTAAAGCTACTACAGCCAGGAACCAAAAACATGAAAAGATAAGATTGAAAGATGTTTTAGACATTATCTCATCATCAGCGGTGTCAATACTGTCTAAAAACCAATGGATTGTTTCAGATAAGTATGATCTATACAATAAAGATACTCAGACACCGTACAATCCATGAAAAACTGTAGAATTGAATAGAGTTACTTAACCATAGAAGACCAAGCCTGGCGATAGACAGAGTGGAAGTTAAGAATAAGTAACCGCAAGATGACTGACGTCACAAAACTTGCAACCATGGAGAATATGGAAACACAGAAACAGACCTACTATGGATACTGTGTTTTAGGACTATTAAACCTTTATTAATTTAGTTTTTTATTATTATTACTAAGAGTTATTTTTTATCTAATTTTTATTTTTACTTTAGTTTTTATTTTATTTTTTTATTTTTTTTATTTTTAGTAGTTATATTTTCTATTTTTCCTTATTATTATCATTTACTTATTAATTGCAACAGAACAAACTATTTATTAACACTAAAACAACCAATTATGTGTTTGGATAGACTTTCGGAGTAATAATTACGTGTTAGCACAGCTATCAAGTAAATAGGCTACTTTTGGTTATTTCTAGGTCAAATTGAGGGATAGCGCTTTATTTCAATAGGATGAAAGAATTTTTGATTGACGTTGTAATGATAACGAAAAGGTTTGAAATTTATTTCATATATATATATACATATGTGTGTGTGTGTGTGTGTGTGTGTGTGTGTGTGTGTTTGTGTGTGTGTAACATGGGAGAAAGACCGCAGGTTGTTGCTCAGAAGACGTCTAATCTCCCATGCTACGGTGAAAAAACTTTAGTTAGACATGGAAATAAAAGACATCATGGCCGAAATGAAGACGACACCAGCCTACGGGAACTTCATGTTTATTAAATCGCTGGCGCTTCTGCCGGGTGTTTCGTAGCAGGCAAAATATTACAGGGTGCGTCTAAATTTAGACATCAGATAGTTTTATAAAGTCATTCCATCACGTGACACACAGGTGTGACTTACTTTTTGATTGGATAAAAGTTATTCGTTGATGCTCTGATCTGATCTAATTCGGTAGCCACGCCGCGTCGAGCTTAATTTCGTTAAAAAGTCAGCCATCTTTAATGAAATTGCCAAAGACTGTAACAATGGAATTTAACACGAATGCCCAAGGGAAAATTAAGTACTTACTAAGAGTAAAAAGGGGTATGTAATTTTGAATAGTAAAGTGAGGAATTAATAGTTTTTAAATGTTAAGAGTGTTGAATTAAGAAATTACTAGTTTTTTAATATTATATATATATATATATATATATATATATATATATATATATATATATATATATATATATATACATATATATATACTGAAAGGTTTGAAATTAATTTCAAACCTTTTCGTTATCATTAATACGTCAATCAAAAATTCTTTCATCCTATTGCAATAAAGCGTTATCCCTCAATTTGACCTAGAAATAACTAAAAGTAGCCTATAAGCCACGCGCCTACACCTTACATAACTGTTATATAACTTCGAACATTGGAGAACTTTCCAGCGATCACACCATATGACGCCTCATAGTCAGGTGATGAATTCAGACCAATTAAAGTTCAGCGCGCCTGAAAATCCGCGCTTTTCTCGGCAATTCCCTAAGACTTGTGCAACTGCTTCCAAACCGAAAACATGTCGAGTTTCGCTACTGTCAATATGTGCTGGCCGCGATGTCCGTCCTATACTGAGAATTCAGTGTATAGAGCACGAAGTATATTTAATCGTCTAACAACTGTGAAATAAAGAGAAGATTACCAGGAACAGTGATGACCGTCTTAATTTCTGCCTGGACTTCCTTCCTGCGCCACTCAGCCACTTCGACTACAAGATTTCCTGGGGCTCTACGATTGCCCGTCCCTGATGCTCCTTCCCGTCATCCAACATCCCGTGTATGAAAGTATTGCATTTTTTAGTCGCGTAGGAAAATTGTTCCCAGACGCGGGAAAAGCTCCTACTGGATTTCCTAAGGCATTTTCGTGAGTGCTCCGCAGTTTCGCCGATTTCCGAGTGACCTTCGAGTAGAACGTCAGCGGGAACAGCTTCATTTCGGTGCCAAGTGTGTTTTTGTGTTTCATCCTGGTCAGCGTACATCATCCTGGTCAGCCTGAGAGAAGTTTTTTTTTTTCTTTCCGCGTGTGCGCGTGTGTGAATTGTGGATTACCCTGGATCTCTTCTAGGGATGCGACATCGACAGCAAAACATCGATGTTTCAAAACATCGATATTCAATATTAAAACATCGATGCTAATAAAACATCGCCACAAAACCATCGATGTTTTTAAACATGGATGTTTAAAAACATCGATGGTTAAAAAACACATCGATGTTTAAAATGTTTATGAACTTTCATTTTTTAAAACTGGTTTAGTAACCTCAGATTAATGTTACTTCTGTTAGTCATGGAGGGGGTTAATTTTACTCGCAGGTTGGGCTGACACAAATGACAAAAACTTGGTTGCTAGAGTCAGCGCATATCGCAGAATTTCCATTACACATTTTATTACTTTTACCAGAAAATCGAGGAAGAAATTATTGCAATTTATTAACAAATCTTTTATTTTCAAATTAAATAATACAAAAGAAAATTACATATATTTACACCAATTTGAAGTACTGATGCAAGACCAACGCATGGGGGAAAACTGAACAAGCTCATTCTTTCTTTACTGTAAATAACAATTATTGGGGCTATTGGGGCATATAATTATTATTCATTGGTTGTTCATTGCCATTTGTCTCTAATCGTTCCCCCTTTTGTATTCGTCCTTTTCAGAATTCAGACTTACATTTACTGAGTGGGAAAATTATGCTACGTGGTTAACTTTTTTTTTATTATGGTACATTTTCATTTAAAAAAAAAACATCTAGCACAAAACATCGATGTTAAAAAAAAAATCGGCTTCAATAAATCGATGTTTAAAACATCGATCTTTTGAAAACATCTACATCGATGTCGCATTCCTAATCTCTTCATAAGTGCACGAAAATGCTCTGTTTGTTATTTTTCAATGTGCCAAATAGTGGAAACATGTTTCGTTGTGTGTGTCCGGAAGAGTTTTATTACCAAAACAACTATTCGTTATCCACCTGTCCATCATCACTAATTTTGACATAAAATGAGTATTTTTCCTATGTTTTCATCATGTGTGAGGGGTGACAAGATGGGGTCTATTAATTGGAAGAGGAAGAAGAAAATATATTGTGACTTAAGATTTTCGAGGCGACTCCTGGGCACCAAATAATTTAGATTGATTTATTTTCTTAACCCATTTTTTTTCTTCTTACCCATTTGAAATTCGAGTTATATTATAATAAAATTAAAATAAAATAGTTATTGATACTCCATGGGTAAGTTACAATGTAAAATATTTTTAATTATTTTTCAATAGAAGATGTATGTGTGTTGATAATTTGATTTTATACTTGAGATTTAATTTACTAATTTTGATATATTCCTTAACCACATTTAATGTATATTTTAGTTTATTAGTGATTTTTGAGTGAATTTAATAATTGATGAAGAAATTAAATCGGTTTTAAAGGGTGTATTGTATGAATATTTCTATATAATATAATTTCTTTTGAGTTATAAAATATATGTTTGATTTTAGAGTTTAAGGTTTGAAAATGATTTTTGAAATGTATATATTGTATTATGAGTATTTTTAGTGTAATGATTAAGAATTTTTGATAATATAGTCGTAAATTCATAAGTGTATAATGTATGTACCTGTTTATCGCACCAATTCTAAATCGTCGCGGAGAAAGAAAAAAATAAAAAGGAAAATCAATCCGCTCCGCTGATGAGAACCTCTATCGTAAACAATCCGCCCCAACTACATTAGTATAAACACATGGCTGCAGCGTAAATTACTTGTTCATCATTATTTTTTGATAAACCTGAGTCGTGTAAAGACTGAAATTGTTTTCTTTTTTTTTTTACATCATGATATATTTTTGTTTTCGTTTTCTCTGCTGTGTTAAAGATTACGTAATTTGGATTTTCGTGCGGGATTGTGAGTGTGACTTAAATAATTTTAGTTTAATATTTTTCCATTGAGTGATTTTGATATTTTTAGTTTCAGCGATTAAATGCTTTTAATTTTCATATTGTATTCTTGTGGTACGTTTATTGTAAAGAGGTGGACTTTACTAAAAATCAAAAGATGCTGAGAGTTATTTTTTTAAATCAATAAAGACTGAAATGTATTAACGTCAGATAAATATTTCAGGGGACTTAAAACAAACTCTCCCCAGTACCACAAATCATTTAGTGTATATTTAAGTGTTTTTCATGTTATTGTTTTATAATGAATATTTTGATGTTTTTAAACTTTTGATGAGCCTTGAATATTCAGAGATTAATAATTTTTGTATCCGCATACTGTCAATGTCAAAACCATGAAAGTAAATTTGAATTCCCTGGTATGGCCAAATGGTCGCCAACTTGCCGTCTAGACCTTTCTAGAAGCTTCAAGCGATATCTAGCTGACTGACCGATAGGGGGCGCTTTGGAAGTCTATAAATATACCTGACATTGACATTGGAACTCGGTTCTTTTCTACTGTGAATTGAATGTGTTGAAAGTGTGTTAGGCGTGTATTGTATTGAAGACTTTGGTATCATGACTTGTGTTTTTTAGAGTTTTCTGCTGTATAGAAAACAGTTGTTACGTGTTTTCTGTTGAATTTGCGCATGTGCATGAAGAATTTACAGAATAATAAATTTTATTTTGTGTGCATTTTCTGAAGAGATTTTATTCAATCCTAACAAACGCAGGATAAACGGAACAATCAATATATATATATATATATATATACAGAGGCTGTTCACACATTTTTTAGACGATGTATATTGTATTCACAAAACTAAATTACATAAAATTCTTGTGTTTTAAATGTTCTATTTGACATCCCTTATTCTGAACTATCTTTCGACACCGCAATTTCCAGGATAATAATGCCTTTTGAAGTGTCAGAAGACATATTCTATCCCATTCCTCCTGAACAGCTTTCCAGAGTCCTGTAAGGATTTTGGGACGACGTTTGGATAATGCAGATTTTAAAAGTCCGAAAGCACAAAAATCCACAGGTGATACATCGGGAGATTTAGTAGGGATATCAGTGAAGGGTATGGCCTTGATACCAGTTTCTTGTTCCATTTCTTTTAGAAAATTTACAGTGGATTTTGATGTGTGACTGCTAGCTTTGTCCTGATGGAGTCTCACAGATTGATGGCACTGTGGGTAAAGCGATGGTATTTCATTCAGAAAAATTGGCGATAAAATATGTTCCTGATAGTATTTGGAGTTAATCTTCACATTTTTTCCACTCTCTTTATTTTTAACTTGTCATTATAAGAAAAACTATAATTAAAGAAAAACTATATTAAAGCCATACTGCTCCCAAATTTCGCCCGACTTACTCCCAATCACAATCTCATAAGTCAAAAAAAAAATAACTTCCTGCAATTTCAATCGACTATTGGAAAACCAGGATCCTACCCTAATAGAATATCTATACCCATGTGAAATTGATCATTAAACAGACAACTTCATTAATACATTGCATAACACATTAACTTTCAACAGTCCCGCCTCCCTAAGAAAATTAACAAACGCCTCCTAATTGTCAGCTAAATGGATAAAAAAAACATATTCGCAATTCCTGGACTACCATTCGAAAAAGAGAACCCAGATATTGAACCCATAATTCCCTGATATTTCCTAACAACATCACTAACCACCAGCATTTTAGACATTGTAAATCAAAAAAGAATAAAGAAATCAAAAAAATTGTACGGTCGGGGGAGCCCCGTCAACTCTTAACGTATATACACACATACACTCAAGAGCCAAAACATTATGACCACCCCTACATTTTGCAATGAATTCGCCTGGATGACGTGGAAGGCACGTGATCAGGTGGAAGTGGTATTTAACTGCTGCTGGAGAGTCTGAAGAATCATTCTTTCACTTACTTCTGTGTGTGATGGGAAAGGCTGCGGATCTAAGCGACTTTGATAGAGGGCAGATTGTAATGGCTCGAAGGCTCGGAACAAGTATTTCCGAAACTGCACGACTCGTGGGTTGTTCGCGACCTACAGTTGTTAGTACTTATGCAAAGTGTATGAATGACGGTGAATCCAGCAGTAGACGACATGGTGTTGGACGTCCACACGCTATCAAAGAAAAGGGTCGTCGGAGACTGTCTCGCATGGTGAAGCAAAACCGGAGCCAGACAGTGGCTCAGCTGACAGCCCAATACAATGCAGGGCCAAGTAGAATAGTATCGCAGCACACTGTTCAGCGGACACTGTTGGATATGGGGCTACGCAGCAAACGTCCCACTCGTGTGCCTTTGCTGACCAAGCATCATCGCCAACTGCGCCTGCGCTGGGCCCGGGAACATCGCGACTGGTCCATGGATCAGTGGGAGAGAGTTGCCTGGTCAGATGAATCATGGTTTGTCATTCATCACGCCGATGGCCGTGTCAGGATACGCCGTCTTCCAGGCGAACTGTTGCTCCCTCAATGTACAGTAGGTCATACACAGGCCGGTGGTGGCGGTATTATGCTTTGGGGGACGTTCTCATGGGCGTCTCTGGGACCCGTGGTTGTGGTAGAGCAGACCATGAATGCTACAGGGTATCTGAACATCATTGCGGACCAGTTGCACCCTTACACGACCTCTGTTTTTCCAGCTGGAAATGGAATGTTCCAACAGGACAACGCCAAGTGTCACAAGGCTAAAATTGTGTTGGAGTGGTTCCAGGAACATGATGCTGAATTCCAGTTAATGTCCTGGCCGCCTAACTCACCGGATCTCAATCCGATAGAACACATTTGGGATGTCATGGGACGGCAGCTCAGAGTTCAAAGACCACCAATTCGCAATATCTCGGATTTGCGTGACCGTTGCTTAAACATCTGGTACAATCTGTCTCCGGCCATCTACCAAGGACTTGTGGCATCCATGCCAAGGCGGGTTGAAGCTGTGTTGCGCGCCAAAGGTGGGCCAACTCGTTATTGACAGGTGATCATAATGTTTTGGCTCTTGAGTGTAGTGATGAGTAGATTAAGTAGTAGGTAAAGTAGTAAGAATGAATGAAAAATTTATTTTTAATTTTAAGTGCAGATATGGATTAAGTTGAAAATTTTTAAATTTAAATGAAAACAATTTTTTACTTGAATAAAATATCAAAAATTTATGTTTATACCTTTATTCCATGGTACAGTGGAAAGAATGTTAGATACAATTTTTTCTTACTCTCACTGCAAGCTAATCTTGTATTTACTGTGCACTGTGCATATTGTGTTGTTTGTACAAGGAAATGGCCATCAGTATTTCTCTGTGATATAGGGCGGTAAACTGTGGGTCCTGGTGGACGCCCATTATTTCTTGGAGCAAATGTTAGAAAAGCGATTGTAACCTCTCGGCGAAACTCCAGATGAGTCAGCTTGGTATTTTTTTTCATGAGTTGCTCAATGTAAAAGCCAACAATGACAGCAGTCATATTTATTGCATTAACAAATAAATTCCTCCACCGTTTTTTATTGCGAAGCGTGGGACAGTAGCTGCCTAACATTCTACCTAGCAGGTCGACTCCACCCATTCCAGCATTATACAAGGGTCATTTTTTAAGTAAGAACCGTTTTGTAATGGAGTAAAAGAAACTTTAGTCATGAACGTAAATTGTATCAGAAACTAAAATATGAACATTTTTTTTCACTTTTCAACATAGTCACCATCAACATTTAAACATTTATCAAATCGTACCACCGGCTTTTGCATCCCGTCATCAAATAACTCTGCCGCCTGACCGTTAAACCGGTTAGTAGCAGTTTCTTTCAACATGTCATCATTTTCCAAGCGCTTTCCACCAAGAAATTCCTGAAGTTTTGGAAACAGATGAAAGTCTGATGGTGCTAAGTCAGTGCTGTATGGTGGATGATCCAGTAATTTCCAATGAAAATTGTCCAGTTGCGTCTTTGTTCTTGCCGCAACGTGAGGCCGAGCTTTGTCGTGAAGCAGAACGACACCGCTAGAGAGCAGTGGATTTTGACAATTTTCATTGGGAATTACTGGATCATCTACCATACAGCCCTGACTTAGCACCATCAGACTTTCATCTGTTTCCAAAACTTAAGGAATTTCTTGGTGGAAAGCGCTTGGAAAATGATGACATGTTGAAAGAAACTGTTACTAACTGGTTTAACGGTCCGGAGGCAGAGTTCTTTGATGATGGGATGCAAAAGCTGGTGACACGACTTGACAAATGTTTAAATGTTAATGGTGACTATGTTGAAAAGTGAAAAAATGTTCATATTTTAGTTTGTGATACAATTTACGTTCATAATTAAAATTTCTCTTACTCCATTACAAAACGATTCTTACTTTGAAAATGACCCTCGTATTTGAGTATTAAATTTTGTTGTTGTATGTTCACTTTCTTCTGGTCTTTATGTGAATACCTTTTAGTCTACTGGATTGGAAGATGTGTGCAATAATTTGAAGAAACTGTCACTACAGAATTGTCATTTCAATTTCTTCTGATACGCAACAGTTGTTTAGTAATGGTTGATATAAAAAACATTTTCACCTATAAATCCTATTATTTAAATAAATGCACAGGCATCTATTATTTATTTCTTCACAGGATAAATACAAGTAGGTTTCGATAGGGTGTTTCTCGTGCGATGACAAGTTGTACACTAGCCGAGGCGGACGAAAATGTGGCTCGATCCTGATTTTCCTGGAATGTAGCATATCCTGTTCCCATTCCGAGTAATGATGTTGTAAGCAGTTGCTTTTCAAAATGGCATCACAGATTGCGGGGTACTATAAAAAACGCAGAGAAGTTGACGGATTAACAGTCGCTCAGTTCCATAAACAACATGGAGGACCCCAAAATATTTGCCCATTCTCACGGATTCAAGTCCAATGGAAGATGGTACCCTGTAGAAGTGTACTTTGCTCGTGTAGATGATCCCGATGACGTAAAAGGACTGACAGTAGATCTGAGAGAAAAGTATTTCACCTTCGCGGATATCGAACATAATATAACATCTTGCTATAACTACAGCGGAATATTTTTTCCTCCTCTGTGTAAAGGTGCCAGCGTCAAGTCACTTTATTATCTATTGTTTGACTTACACAAGAAACTCGGGGGTGGACTGATTGCAGGCAGAAACTGTCAACTATTATACTTTCTAGAACGCATAGACGTTAAGCCAGTCGTCAATTTATGTAATTTTTTTCTACTTTCCTATAATGTGTATATTTTTGCATGAGCTTTAAAATATTTTACGTCATTTTTTTCTACTTTCCTATAATGTGTATATTTTTGCATGAGTTTTGAAAATGATTTACGTTATTTTTTTCTACTTTCCTATAATGTGTATATTTTTGCATGAGTTTTGAAAATATTTTACGTTACTTTTTCTACTTTCCTATAATGTGTATATTTTTGCATGAGTTCTGAAAATGTTTTACGTTATTTTTTTTTTGTTCTAATGTTATTACGAACTTTCAAATTATTTTTTCAGGGTCAACTCTACCAAGAATTCGAGACTTGCCAAAAATCGACTCGGAACCACCATCTGTCCATGAAAATTTTCATTTGCCCCATATGGAAGAGAGGTGCAGCCGTATTGTAGCATGGAAATATGCTCATTATTTGAACAATACAAACAGGCGATTTGAATCTGCGGTTTAAACTTTCTACCTATAAAGCAAAGTTTCGTGTAGCAGGTAAGTGAAAAATTGACTGTGCAGTGTTTGTGATAGAAAATAATTTCACTAAAATTCTTGAATTTGATGCATAATTTATAATTACACGTTCATCATTTTACGAGTACGTAAAAGCTTACAAACCGTACACCATTAGCATTTGTAGAGATGAAAAATTTCCATTGGACCCGTCCCCGACTGAGTTTATTATTTGTTATATTTATGTAGAATAATAACTATGAGCCTGTGTGAGTCGCGCATGTGTTTTTGTTTTATTTTCAACACAAGAAAAGTAATGTACTGTATGAGAAATATGTAGAATATGAAAAAGGATCAAATTAAGCTCGGGAAATCCTCTTAAAGTAGTCAAGAGAATAAAATAACGAAATCACACTTTTAAGATTTTTTTTATTAGTTCAGAATTCACTTTTTCGTCTTTAAAATGCTATTATTTAAATATTATTTGTATTAGTTAATGTTCGAAAACTATTTTTATTCAATATCAGTTATGAGAATATTCCCCTTTTCCGTATATAAAATGCATTTTCTTTTACTTAAATGGTTGATTTATATCCATACAGGAGCATTGTTGGATATCAATGTTCATTTACTTAAGGCTGCAGATTATGAATTAAATATCTCCTATAAAATTATTCTTCAATAATTTAAAATTAAACTAATTAAAATTAAATTTCGGTAATTTTTTAATTTATTTAATTTATTTAATTTTGTTATTAAAGCATTAAATTTTAATTATTAAAAACTGTTGAAATTTATATTTAAATTTTAATAGAAAATATTTTAATTTAAACAATCTATTAAATTAATTATTATTAAATTAGTAAAGCTTAATTATTAAAAAACTTGAAATTTTTAAGTTTAATATATAAGCAATTTTAATTTAAACAGTCTTACGAAATTTCAAATTAAATTCCCCACGTGAAAGTCAACTTTTTCTTTACTTTTATGAAGGATTTATTTTTTTTATCCAAAATATTTACTTAGAAAGTAAGGATATAAATAGACGCAAAATACGAATGAAGATCTGAATAATGTTATTTAGATAATATAACTTAAAACTGTTGTTAACGAAATGAAAACCTTCTCTTTAGACGCAAAGAGAGTTATTTTTACTTTTAATAAGGGTAATATATTTAAATGCGTATGTATTGCGCCTATTCTATTCAGATACTATTTCCTGTATATGCTGGAAAGGTAAAGCTAAAAAATTCGTAAATTTGAAACGTGATTTTTTTAAATGTCCAGCTTATCTTGCTTATGAAGTAAGAATGTAATGATAGACATATTAAAAGTAGTATTTCAAAAAAATATGCATAAAAGTATGCTTAAAGTATAAAGAAGGCATGCTAGTATACATGTATCTCTTTTTTAAAAAAATTACGCAATTGAGACACTTTTCATGAAAAAGTCTTAGAACTGTAATACGCCTTTGAACAAGATATTTCATGTGTATTTATGGAAAACAAAGAATGGTAATAAACTTTTAAAATTTGTTTTTTAAAAATAATTTGACAGCGCATTACATATTTTGGTATGTAGAAAATGAACCAAAGCAGAACACAACAAAGTAGCTGGTTGAGACATCCACGACCATACAAACGGTTCATGGTTAAAAAATAATAATAATAATAACTCGCCGATTTTATTCAGAAACTACAAAAAGGATTTTAACATGGAAATTCGAAGAAATGGTCATGTATCCGTGATTAGCGTTATTACCATTCCTTACATCAATTCACCCCATTACATCGTTTGGCGGCTGCTGATTGGTCAATTGAGTTTGCATCTGTAATTGCCATAATATTTGATCCTAAGCGCATTTTAAATGAGATAAATGCTAAAATATATGTCTTACTTGCTTTCGTTTGGATAATTGCATAATATTTGAACCTAAGAGTATTTTAAATAAGATAAAATCTATTTCTTAGTTGCTTTCATTTTTATATATTTTTTTACGCCATATTTTACAAGGAACGTGAATTTTTTTAAGTGCCACCACCTATTAATGTAAAAGTAATTTAAAGTGACACGCTATTTGTAAAAGTAATTTTCGCCATAAATGCCTTCATATTTCTTTTTTGTTCATGTAAAATTTTAAGAAATTACCAATTTCCGTAGTAATTTCACTGCAAAATTTTAGGAGTAGAATAAAATAGAGTAAATATTACTCAAAATTGAATTTTTTCTTAAATTTAAATGTTGAAATGAAAAGAAGGAAAGATATTTTCTTTTGTTTTAAATTTAAATGTTGAATTAAAAAAAATGAAAGCTTTTTTTATTTTTAAATTTAAATGTTGAATTTTTTTTAATTTATTTTTTTAATTAAAATCTTAATTGCAAGATGCAAATTATGTATTTTTTGCTGTTTTGCACACTTTAGTTTTTTAACCTTACTCTTAAAAAATAAAAATTTTCAATACTCTTCTAAAAATGACCAACAATAGTGATGGAAGTTTTGATTCTTGAAAAACAGACATGCTTTCATAAGCATCAGAGCACCAAATACACAAATACCGATGTAAACTCAATTGACCAATCAGCAGCCGCCAAACGATGTAATGGCGTGAATTCATGTAAGGAATGGTAATATGCGGCCCGGAGAGACGGACCCATTGGCTGTGGATAGGGATTGCAGAACCGGTTGTTGGTTCTCAATTTTTTCCACAACTCTGGTACGTGTATGACCCGATTTCGAATCATACATGAACCACAAAACATTTGCTTAAAATATTAATGAAAAAACTCTATTGATTTATAATGGAAAGAATTTTAGTTTACTACGTAAGTAAAAAATACGTCGATTTTCATTTAAATATCTTTGCAAGTATCATAACGTGTCCGTGTTTTTGCCCCACAGGCGTGAATGTATTTTCGTACAAATTTGACCTGAAGCAGAAAACGCTCTTTCTGACTAGATACTTGTAGGGGTTTTATTTATTTCTTATACAGCAGGCACAGAGACATTATCCTTGGCCAAGTATTGAGGTAATACTTAAAAGACAATTGTAGAACAGCTTTAATTTTTCGCCATTTGACTATCTTCTTCAAATTGTGATATTTTCCAGTTTTGTTTCCCAAAATTTGCCTTAATTTCATCTAGAAGATGGGGTTCTAAATAGTTTTAATAGCCTTTAGCATCCTGTTACGCATAACTTTAGTGGATATTTCTGGGGTACTTATAGATTACTTATTTCCGCAAAGTTCTTGTAAATCCTCATTCTTATCATTCTAAATGTTCGACGATAAATTTCTGTAATTGTCAAGTAGTGTTTGCAATCGTTAAAGCAATGAAATAATCGATTTAGTTTTTTAAATTGGTTCAGATCGAGTTTTTCATAATAAAGAGTCTAAAGACATATTTTCGATCTCAACCCACAGGAAATGGGTTCTAAACCCCGAAAATACGGAAATCTGGCTCATTCTGTGAAGGTTTATTTTCAATTTGCTCAAGATTAGACATTTGTCGAGACCCTCTATGTTGTCACAGGGAGCCCCTGGTGGTTGATCGGTCCGAATTCGGTCGGGGTTCACCTATACGGTGCCACCAACGAATCTCGCGGATGCTTTGGGCGAATGTCGAAAGACAATACGCAACAAGAACACTTATTTGTCGAACGTTAGATTGCATAATTTAAAATGATATAAAATAAGGTAGATTTTTGCTGTTTATGACTGCAATAAATAAAATTTCTTTTCAAAAGTTTATACGAAATCGAAGCAAATGACACTCCCTAGCTTATCTTTTGATAGCAGAAGGGTACTGACTTCTGAGATGGTTGAGGAGCATCTAGTAATTTATACTATGCATAAACTTAAGACAGAGGGTTCCAAATCACTATATAGTGTTAAATTGGGGAGCATGGTAAAACTTTCTGTCGTCATTAAAATGCTGTTTTTCAAATCGAAGATTTACTAGTGTGGGATACCCGGTATTAGTACCATCGGAACCGCGTTTTTCGGTTCCAATAATTTCTCCGGGTACCTGAGTACCCGATTCTGCAATCCCTAGCTGTGGGGACCCAGGCTAGCCACAATGCAAACTTGATGTTAGAACCTGGGACTCGTTAAGGGTTTTTTCCACCGGAATGGTAGGATTTATCTCATGTCATAACATTTGCCTATATCTTATATGTTATACGGAGAGGTTTGCTCCTCAACACGTTGGCAAGTGAATTATGAGAAACAATGTATTGCCAAAAAAATGAGCTCAGCACAAAGCTCAAACAGCTTTGCACAAAATACTCTAGTTTGTGTTGTGGCAGCAATATTAAGCAATTTAATATTCTTTTACACTTTTTTAGTGCACAATCTAACCGGTACTTAAAATATCGGTATTGTTAAGTAATTAAACATCATAATAAACTGAATTTCTTTCCATTGAACATCTTGATTTATAAATAAAATAATATATCTATGCAAATTTTCAATAACTATTCACTTCTGGTGTTCATTCAATTTTCTAAACCTATTTTCTATATTTATGAAGTTCATTCAATAACTTATTTTCTAGAAAAATGTATGAAAATTTAAAGGAGAAAACGGGAAGAATCTGAACTTTCCAATGCTTCTAATAGGGACTTGAACATCAAAAGGACGATTTTAGTTAAGAGTTCTTTGTGAGAAAATAAAGTCGAATACATATTGCTTTTTAGGAAGGCTAGAACTTAAAAAGCAGCCAATTGGGTTTCATGGCTGTTACTTATATATCTCCTCTGGCTCACGTCACTATTGCTTTTATTTACATTGCTTTATTACCCGATAACCGTAACAAAAATTTTGCCGTATCAAAAGTTCCAACCATTTAACTATTCACTTTGATTACTTTATTATGAATAGAGCATTGAGAAAGACTTTTTTTTTAAATAAAAGCTCACTGGTCTGTTGGATTTTATAATGAAGCATTTTGTTGATTTCTACAAATAAAAGATGGTGAGAATTTTTATAACAGCCAGTTTAATTATCTTTACTAAAAAGTGGGCAGCGTCATGTATATTATGAACAATACAGGGTGAATCTCAACTAGTGGGCACAACTTTACAGGGTGATAGAACGCAGCTATACGAGCAATATTCGTCATAGAATGTATGGTCGGAACACAAACACTGAGAAGATAAAAGGCAGTTTTCCACTGTCACATTTAAAGAATTAACACAAGAATGAGAGGAGATACTGAAGAAAACATTTTATTAATAGGAATGTAATTGATTTACATGGTCAAAGAAATTGCTCAAAAGAGCTTCCGCCAGCTGTAATGCAGGCTTCACACCTGTGGGATAGGGACTGACGCACTTTTGCGAAGACACCAGGCATTTCCTGAATATCGCCGGCAACAACGGCGATCCTGGCGACTAGTTCCATATTGGTTTCAATGGAGTACTCGTAGATTAGGCTTTTCATATGTCCCCACAGGAAAAAGTCCAAACACGAGAGATCCGGTGATCTTGGTGGCCAAGCCACCTCGACCAATCCATCGCCCTGGGAATGTTGCATCTAAATTGTTCCGCACATCCAAGCTGAAGTGTGGAGGCGCACCGTCGTGCTGGAACCACATTCTCGGCCTGATGGGGGTTGGAATCGGACGCAGCAGCTCCGGCTACACCTCTCATAGGAATGTGTGATACGATTCGCCGTCCAGACGGTGTGGCAGGAGGTATGGGCCACCCAAATGGTCATGGAGGATCCTTGCCCAAACATTTAAGGAAAACCGCCGATGGAACGAATGAGAACGTGTGGCATGCGGGTACCATTTACAGCGCCACCCAGCGCCTCGCTGTTTGCGTTCCGCCCATACTTTCTATGACGAATATTGCTCGTGTAGATGCGTTCTATCACCCCGTAAAGTTTTGCCCACTTGTTCAGATTCACCCTGTATGTTAGAATTTCCTGGTTTCCATGCATACAGTTTAAACCTTAAACAAGTTATGGGATTTAATTTCTATGATGTGAAAACACCTTTTAATGCTCTGTTTACATGACAATAAAATAAAGGTCTTTTAACTTATTCCTTTTTATCCACTTGTTTAGGACCCCAGAGAACAACTCACCAATCCGGGACATAGCAAGGAGAAAACTGTTAGACGAACTGGCTCATATCTACGTTCATTAATTTGATTTCTTCACAGTCTGCACTCGACAAAATAATGGAAAAAAATTTTTTTTGTAATTATTAGAACTTCTAATAAGCAGTTAAATTCAAAGCTGTAAACAAATATTTCAAACAGTTGTGGAATAGAAAGCATAAATTTAACTATAAACAATTATTAAAATTAAGACTATTTTTAATTCTATATATTAGTAATGCGCTATTTGCGTTTATTTAACTTACACAAAAATGATCTTTTTTTTACATAGCATTAAAAATAATATTTGGTTTCATATTCTTTAAAAGCAAGTTGTTGCAATAGATAAAATAAGCTAGAAGATTTAGATTTAGTTAATTTAAAATCAATTTTTCTTCTTGTTATTAATTAAAGAATGGTGTTATTATTTTTCTTATCAAAGCACTAAAAATATTTTTATTAGATTTCGGTAAAGATAAGTATATAGCTTTTTTTTCAGAAATAATAAATTTCTATCTGGATCTTTTATGCTTTTGTCTACTGTATGTCAACGAAAAATCAGTACGTAAATTTATCTGACTTTCAACGTAACAGGCGTATAATATCCATCAGGAAATATTTAAATTGTGTACTGCCTTTCGTTCTTATCAGGAAATAGCTAACTTTCAATGCAAAATAACTTACTTATTGTGTTTTTAAAAAAAGTAATTTTATAAATGTCTAAAGGAAGGAAGATAACTGTAATAAAAACTAAAAAAATTTGAAAAAGTTCTCTGTTGTATGTTCATATAGATTTTAGTTTATTAGTGTTTAAACGGCTTTTTCTTGGGTGTTTTATGATTGTTGTTTTTGAAAGGGTTTTGAAAATTTTTTACAGACTGTGTTTCTACGCTTTGCATGACATTAGTCATTATAAGTTATATTATATGAGAAAGTATGTTATATAAAGTAACATATATTATCAAATTGTAATGGTAATTAAAAGAATCATTAAGTTAGTACGTATTTTTCTAGAAATATTACCAATTCCAAACTTAAGAGGGACACTTTTTCGAAACTTTTTTTTTTATTCAGAATAAGAATTTCGTCTTATGATAGACCTGTACAGTTTTTCACCCGTATACATATATATACATATATGTATACGGGTGAGGGGTGTCTATGTGTGTGGGTATTCATATACAGACGCATATTATTCAATCAGATAATGAGTAGCAGTTTTTTTTTAGTAAATCTTCATATTCAAATTTCCTTTCTATATTTTCCCCACTAATAACAAAATAATGAAATGTCATAGGAAAATCTTAAAATTTCTAAAAATGTATAAGCTACAGAATTTCATTTTTCAATGATTTATTTGTAGAATGATGTAGAATTATCAATGTAGAATTATCAATATGAATTTATCAATGATGTAGAATTTCATGATAGATTCCCCCTCCGCATCTCATTTTATTATTTTAATAAAATTATGAAATAAGGTGGGGAAAAATAATCTATAATTTATTTTTGATGGATATTTACAGTTTTATCTACAACCGATGTATATTACAAATTTGGAAAGACGTTTTAAGTGTTTTCCTCTTCATGTGTCATCTTTTAGTTGTTTAAACTGCATATTACATGTATATATATACACTAGTTATCAAAAATTAAGGAAAATCACAAAAAGAGGGATAACATGTTCAAAACTAAGCCAATCTGTTTAAAATTTGAATATATTGTTAAATAAAACGGACTGAACAATACTACATTATGCAAAATATTGGCGCTGCAGTCGGAATACGTCATTTGCGAGGAGCATAAAAGTGCATATATCAGAACAAGGCAACAATTGTCGCTGCGAGCGGCTGATATCAGACATCTGGCATAGACAAATTGCAACAATGACCTCCAGACATCATTTCACCGAAGAATTGCGATGGCGAGCTATTGGGAGACTAGAGGCAGGAAAAAGTCAGACAGAAGTGGCCAGATGGCTAAATGTGAGTCCGTCTGTGTTTCTTAGACTTTGGAAACAATTTCTAACCACGGATTCGGAATCTAGGAGGATCAGCCAAGGACGGCCATATACTACGACGAGTACCGATGACCGATATTTGTCATTACGCGCACGAAGGAACAGAACCGCAACTCCGTCTGCAGATCCTCCCTCGCTGCAAGCCCTGGAAGGTTGGTATCAACGACAACCGTGCGTAGAAGACTTGACGAAGGTGGTCTTTTTGCGAGGCGACCAGCCATTTGTGTCCCGCTCACGTCACGCCATAGGTTGGAATGGTTGCAGTGGGCACGTCAACACGTCTACTGGACGTGTGATCAATGGAGGGCTGTTCTTTTTACGGATGAGTCCAGGTTTAGCCTCCAAAGTGATATTAGACGTATTTTGATTTGGAGAGAATCTGGAACTCTTTTTCATCCATCACAAATCCGTGAAAGAGATGCATATGGATCAGGCAGTGTCTGTGTTTGGGGTGATATCTCTTTGGGTGGACGCGCAGACGTCCATGTCTTTCCTCGTGGAAATGGGAATGCTCACACCTATAGAGATGATATCCTTGATGCTTATCTGCGCCCTTATGCCGGGGTAAAATGTGATGCTTTCATGCTACAACACGATAACGTGAGACCGCACAGGGCTCACATCGTGGATGCTTATCTTGAGCAGGAAACAATTCAGCGCATGGAGTGGCCAGCTCGATTACCGGACCTGAATCCTATCGAGCATGTTTGGGACGCTTCAGGACGACGTATAGCTGTTCTCAATCCTCCTCCTAGGACCCTATCCACGCTTTCAACTGCTTTGCAAGAACAATGGCTCTCACTTCCTGCCGATCTAATAGACCGCATAATTGGCAGCATCACACATCGCTGTAAGTGCTATATTGCTTCTCGGGGTGATCATACGCCATATTAAAGGTACGTTTCCTATACCAAACTGACATATCCGATTTTTTCATTGTATACATATGCTAGTTTCTATAACACTATAATTGTCTAGCGATTTCTTTTTATGCTATTTTATACCTACCTATGTGTTGTATAATGTATATAAGTTTCATTAAATTCTACGCGTAACTTTTGGAGTAATCGCTATTTTTGTGACTTTTCCTTAATTTTTGATAACCAGTGTATATGTATATATATATTTATATGTGTGTGTGTGTGTGTGTAAGTAACAAGCCGGCCCGGCCCCGTGGATGATGACCGGACACCGGCATGCCACAGCGGGGAAGTAAATAGATCCGCTGTCACTTCTGAAAATACAACTTTATTGGGATGCTGCTACATCTTCTTGGGGCAATGACAAATCCCAGAATCGCTACATGTACCTTGAAGCACTTCAATTTATAATCTAATAGAGGTGTAGTCATGTGACCCTGAACTCTTGCCTTAATTGACCGAAGCCTTGAAATCTGGGCTAGAAAACCACAGGTATCGTATAGGAGTTTACAGGGGTTATATAAAAGATGGGTGAAAGTCAATTCCTCTGTTCTTGGAATCGAAAGTGTAATTAAATTACGCCCAAAGAAATTTGAAAGAATTTAGAATTTTGAAAGGGTTTTCGGGTTTTATATGTTATATATATATATATATATATATATATATATATATATATATATATATATATATATATATATATAGAGAGAGAGAGAGAGAGAGAGAGAGAGAGAGATATAGAAATGGATAGATTCCTTGGGGTTCCGTAATTAGTAACATTGTGTTTCCATTAATACACTTTTGACGGCATATCACTTTTACAAATGAAGTAATTGCATATGTATTCTTTATATATTCGTTGGTGTGTGTAAAATGCTACAACGAACGTCAGAATCACAACTCTCCGAGCGGTTACTTATTAAAAGTGTACTCCGAGCGTAGAGCAATCGATGTGTATATCTCCCGCCTACGTGAATGGGGCGATATTTCTCACTGGGTTCCACATGCAGCGAGGGTGTCATAATAAATTATTACAAGGAATGACTCCTTTTCTCTGATAACAAAAGCAAAAACTTAAGGAAAAAAACATGAGTTAAACACAATTACGATTCACATATAAAAATTCAATGACTATGTTCCGCGACAATCAAATGACTATGTTCCGCGAGGAAACCGGAGAAGCAAGAATCTCTCTCTTTCACTCCCAGTTCAGTAATGCCTAACCAGTTTTCCGTTCCTCTCCGCTGGGGGTGGTCTTCCCCCTGGGGCTCCGGGCTGCAAATTACCATTCCTTACATGAATTCACGCCATTACATCGTTTGGCGGCTGCTGATTGGTCAATTGAGTTTACATCGGAATTTGTGTATTTGGTGCGCTGATGCTTATGAAAGCATGTCTGTTTTTCAAGAATCAAAACTTCCATCACTATTTTTGGCAATTTTTAGAAGAGTATTTATAATTTTTATTTTTTAAGAGTAAGGTTAAAAAACTAAAGTGTGCAAAACAGCAAAAAATGCATAATTTGCATCTTGCAATTAAGATTTTAATTTAAAAAAATAAACAATTTTTTTTTAATTCAGCATTTAAATTTAAAAAAAAAGAAAATATCTTTCCTTCTTTTCAATTCAACATTTAAATTTAAGAAAAAATTCAATTTTGAGTAATATTTACTCTATTTTATTCTACCCCTAAACTTTTACAGTGAAATTACTACGGAAATTGGTAATTTCTTAAAATTTTCCATGCACAAAAAAGAAATATGAAGGCATTTATAGCAAAAATTTCTTTTACAAATAGCTTGTCACTTTAAATTACTTTTACATTAATAGGTGGCGCCACTTAAAAAAATTCACGTTCCTTGTAAAATGTGGCGTAAAAAAATATATAAAGATGAAAGCAACTAAGAAATGGATTTTATCTCATTTAAAATACGCTTAGGATCAAATATTATGCAATTATCGAATTGAAAGCAACTAAGAAATATATTTTAGCATTTATCTCATTTAAAATGCGCTTATGATCAAATATTAGGGCAATTACCGATGCAAACTCAATTGACCAATCAGCAGCAGCCAAATGATGTAATGGCTTGAATTCCTGTAAGGAAGGGTAATATGCCTCCGGGCTCCTGCATACCTCTGAACAACCAGGTCTTCAACACCAGGGTGCAATCTTTATTAGCCCTCTAGCCTCGTGTCGCCCGCCGTCAGCATGGGCAGTTCGACCCCTTTTGTTCGCCGCCAGTATAATACATCCCTTAATCAGAGCGGGGTGCCAGGTTGTTGCCGATCTCCAACGATTGGCGGATGTGCTGACCTTTCTTGGAGCTACTCCTTCACTGCTGAGTAAGAAGCTCCAACATGAAAAAAGAAAAACATTATTCAGTATCTATTGGCATACATCACAGCATTGCACCCTTTTGGGGCTCGACTGGTGCATGACAGTTCCCGTCCAATACAGGTGAGTACGTACAAGTCCCCTAGTGCTACGCTTTTTATTGTTCAACTGTCTCGCGGGCACGTTCTGGACGCTACATTGTGTCTTACTAAATGGGTGATATTTTATGATATATTTAAAAATATATCACATTTACAAATGAACTGCACGTATATTTTTTTACATTTCTTGATGTTCCTCTATAAAAGAGTGATACTTTATTGCAATTTTGGCAGCATATCAATTTTACTCTGAAATGTTTTTATATTATTCATAAATTCCTTGATGGGCCTAAATAAATGTATAGTATTTTTTCTCTTTTTTTACATCATAACAGTTTTACAAATGAACTAACTGCATGTGTATTTTTGAAACATCCGTTGATGTGCCTGTTGGGAAGGATCCACAATTTGGACATTTTGGACTCCTTCCAACGTCATAGCCCTTTTGTTTTTCCAACACGATTACGGGGCATAAAACGGCCATATTGGAAAAAGGGGGAACTGCACCAATTTTCCAAGTAACATCGCACTCCCTGAATTCCTCAGGACGGGAGAAAGAAATTCCAGGAAATTCAACGGATATCCAATTTTCTTGGAAATAGGAGTGCCACGTGGGTCAACTGTGGGGATGTCAGAGCATCCTGCCCTCGAATAAAAAACTCGAAAAGGCAATAAATTTACGTGAGAAACTAACCTGGGGAGGAGTCAAATCCAAAAAAAGGGGGGAAAATGAACCCCGAGTTTGGGAGAGGAACGGAGGCTCAGGGTCAGAGATTGAAGTGGCGAGCTGCGAAGAAAGTCCGGAAAAAGACGCCCCCGCAAAAGTGAGATGTCCGTGTTCAACCGCCAGCGCCGATCCTGCTGCCTCCTCCAATGAAGGGCCCCATGATTTTTAGCCGGATACCTGCTGCTTCCTCCGGTATAAGTGCCTCATCGACTCCATGCCTTGCCCTGCTGTTTCATCAAAGCTCCCCAAGTTGGTCATTTCTTCCCTTTCAAATAGTGCTGGTGTTTCTTTTTAAAAATTTTGGAAAATAGAACTTTATTTCGCGTAATGGTTTATACCCGTAATGGTTCTGCCGCAGGAAGCGGATATAGAATGCCCTAATTCTGTTATAATATGTCTAATCAAGATCTTATATATAATATGTAAAACTGACCTTTCTTGTAAAATATTGTATAATAAATGTTATTATTTTTATTTATAAACGCATAGTTCACTTTGGAGTTCACCTCCCTAATTTTACACAACGCAAAGGGGTATCTCTGGTACCCCTCATAACAGTGCCTTATGTATGATAATTTACAATATATTTGACAATATATCAGTTTTACAAATGAAATGCATATATACATTTTTTACATTCCTTGGTGTTCCATAATAAATGTGTGTTTTGTTTCATTTTTTTACACTATATCAATGTTTCAAATGAATTGCATGTATTATGAATGCATTCTCTATTGTGCCTTGCGTGATGTTTTGAGAATAAACCAATTTAAAAATTTAAAAGTTTTTGTTTTAAATGTTATTTAAGAGTTCAAGATTTTTATCCTTCTCACCTTATTACAAACTTTAGGTTTTGAAATAAATCGCATAAACAAATTTTGCTTCAGTTAATAACCGGGAATTTAACATAGTAATACAATTCCCGGTTTTACTCCCATTTTCACAATTTTTTTTTTCCTATTTACTCACTGTAACGATAAAAGGTTTGATATCAGTTGAATTTATTTCGATTATCAACTTGCCAGCTGAAAACCCGTACTTCGCTACGGGGTATATTCAAATTAAATTCAACGGTCAATGTATGCAATTAATGCAAAAAAAAATAAATATGTATATATATATATATATATATATATATATATATATACACTCAAGAGCCAAAACATTATGACCACCCCTACATTTTGCAATGAATTCGCCTGGATGACGTGGAAAGCACGTGATCAGGTGGAAGTGGTATTTAACTGCTGCTGAAGAGTCTGAAGAATCATTCTTTCACTTACTTCTGTGTGTGATGGGAAAGGCTGCGGATCTAAGCGACTTTGATAGAGGGCAGATTGTAATGGCTCGAAGGCTCGGAACAAGTATTTCTGAAACTGCACGACTCGTGGGTTGTTCGCGACCTACAGTTGTTAGTACTTATGCAAAGTGGATGAATGACGGTAAAACCAGCAGTAGACGACATGGTGTTGGACGTCCACACGCTATCAAAGAAAAATGTCGTCGGAGACTGTCTCGCATGGTGAAGCAAAACCGGAGCCAGACAGTGGCTCAGCTGACAGCCCAATACAATGCAGGGCCAAGTAGAATAGTATTGCAGCACACTGTTCAGCGGACACTGTTGGATATGGGGCTACGCAGCAAACGTCCCACTCGTGTGCCTTTGCTGACCAAGCATCATCGCCAACTGCGCCTGCACTGGGCCCGGGAACATCGCGACTGGTCCATGGATCAGTGGGAGAGAGTTGCCTGGTCAGATGAATCATGGTTTGTCATTCATCACGCCGATGGCCGTTTCAGGATACGCCGTCTTCCAGGCGAACTGTTGCTCCCTCAATGTACAGTAGGTCATACACAGGCCGGTGGTGGCGGTATTATGCTTTGGGGGACGTTCTCATGGGCGTCTCTGGGACCCGTGGTTGTGGTAGAGCAGACCATGAATGCTACGGGGTATCTGATCATCATTGCGGACCAGTTGCACCCTTACATGGCCTCTGTTTTTCCAGCTGGAAATGGAATGTTCTAACAGGACAACGCCCCGTGTCACAAGGCTAAAATTGTGTTGGAGTGGTTCCAGGAACATGATGCTGAATTCCAGTTAATGTCCTGGCCGCTGAACTCACCGGATCTCAATCCGATAGAACACATTTGGGATGTCATGGGACGGCAGCTCAGAGTTCAAAGACCACCAATTCGAATATCTCTGATTTGCGTGACCTTTGCTTAAACATCTGGTACAATCTGTCTCCGGCCACCTACCAAGGACTTGTGGCATCCATGCCAAGGCGGGTTGAAGCTGTGTTGCGCGCCAAAGGTGTGCCAACTCGTTATTGACAGGTGGTCATAATGTTTTGGCTCTTGAGTGTATATATAAGAAATACGATGATCAATGTATACAATTGATGCCAAAAAAAAATATAAAAAATCGCAAGAGAGATTTTTATAGACAAAATAATGTCGAAGAAAATATTCAAATTAAATGTAATAGGGCATATTAAAGACTATAGTACAGTTAGTCAGTGTATAGTACAGTTTGAGGAGCATAATACCTTTTACTATATTTTAATATTTTTGTCGATAATGTCCAATCGTCTGCCGCATTAGCAAGAAAAAAAATATTTTTTTTGTCTATTTAGTTGTTATGCACGTGACGATAAATTTATTTATTGTCCCAGAAAAAGAAATCACGTGATCAGCATTTATATTAATATATTAAATTCTGAAAATTAATCTTTAAAAATTCACCAAAAATCAGAAAATAGAGGTAAAGATTCGAAAGAGATCTCATTTTAAAGGAATTTTTAGGATCTTTCTTGTGATATAAATTTTATAACCCCCAAATTATTATTTTAAATGCAAACTTAACAAAAGTTACTAAGACAGCTTAAAAGTTTAATTTAAAAAAATCTAAGAAGAATTTTTGAAAAATCTTTCTTAGTACAGCCTACACTATAAGAAGAATCGCCATGCAAAATTTCAGCCCTTTAGGTCCAGTGGTTTGTTCAGTGCGTTGTATGTCAGTGAGTCAGTCAGTGAGTCAGTTACGGAACTGTTTTATATATGAGGCGTTGAAAGGCAAAGTGGTGTAAGTCACATTTTCAACTTTTTTCATTTGAGGGTAAATATGTAATCACCATGTCCAATTTATAGTGGAATTGTAAATAGTTATTATTTGCAGTATTGTAATAATTGTTATGAATTATAATTTGTTCAATTTAGGGTAGAATTTTTTGTTGTTTTCGCAGTTAAACTCTTTTGACTTACACCACTTGACTTACTGACTTACACCACTTTGCCTTTCAACGCCTCATATATAGACTAGCTGAAAACCCACGCTTCGCTACGGAGTACATTCAAATTAAATACAACGGTCAATGTATGCAATTAATGCCAAAAAAAATAAATATATATATTTATAATAAATCCGACAATCAATGTATACAATTGATGTAATATATATATACATATATATATATATATATATATATATATATATATATATATATATATATATATATATATATATTGTGATAACTTCAGACTCCGGGTAGCTAAAAATGTTCAGAGTCAGTCTACTACATTAAATTACAGTTTTATTAAATTTTAGTCCGAAACTTTTTACACTATTTACAATGTTGATCTACCTCTAGACATAGAGGGAACTGGCCTTCGTAATAACCAAATAATTTCGATGATAAGATGTCGGCAATTAATTTCACAACGGAACTAGAAGGTCGTTACACAGCCTCTAGAGCATACAGCTCTGAAAATAGAATAAATTCGTAAGGAAAATTATAAATCACGAGAAGCTTATAGAGCGGGCTGCTCTGAAATATGAAGATAACTGCTTGATGAAGTATCGAGCTAACAGAAGCCTGTAGAGCAGGATGCTCTGAGATAGCTATACTTCAGGGTGAAGTATTCGTTGACGAGAAGCTTCGAGCAGGCTGCTCTGAAAAATAAAGTTCAGGATGAAGTCGGTCGCTCCAGGACAACGTAGACGAAAGGTGCTCTCTAGATGAGAGTCACGACCAAGTCTGTCCAAAAAAAACTGGATTTCTTCTCCCGGCGTTGGCAAACGTGCTTCCGGTCACGTAACTGCAAATGTTTAGGTTGGCTGGCACAATTTGTGACGTCATGTCCGTTGGCTGTGATTCGCTTGACAACGAAGCCATGTGGTCAGCTCTTATAAATCAGCTGATCTGAAAATCATTAGTTCACGTCGAAATAGTCATTAGTTTACGTCTTCCCAGGGCCCGGCAGCTAGGAGCAACCCCATTCTCTGCTTCCAGACACCTTGACGCTGATCGATAGAACTGTTCGCAGGTCACCTGCTGTGGGAGGTCCGGCTGTCTGGGTGATTTATTCGGAAAGGTCGTAACGGATTCTTACAATATATATATATATATATATATATATATATATATATATATATATATATATATATATATATATATATATATATAAAGAAAAAATTATTTTTTTGTCTATTTAGTTGTTATGCACTTGACGATAAATGTATTTAAAGTACCAGAAAAAGAAATCACGTGATCAGCATTTAATAAATTAAATTGGAAAAATTAATCTTTAAAAATTCATCAAAAATCAGAAAATCGAGGTAAAGGTTCGAAAACGATTTCATTTTAAAGGAATTTTTATGATCTTTCTCGTGATATAAATTTTATATCCCTCAAATTATTATTTTAAATGCAAACTTAAAAAATGTTACAAAAACAGCTTAAAAATTTAATTTTAAAAAATCGAAGAAGAATTTTTCAAAAATTTTTCTTAGTGCACCTCTACAACATAAGAAGAATCGGCATGCAACATGTCAGCCCTTTAGGTCTAGCGGTTTGGTCTGTTCGCTGTATGTCAGTGAGTCAGTCAATTACGGAAATGTTTTATATATATACTAGCTGAAAACCCGCACTTCGCTACGGAGTACATTCAAATTAAATACAATGATCAATCTATGCAATTAATGCAAAAAAAAATAATAAATATATATATATATAGTTGTTTATAATAAATACGACGATCAATATATACAATTGATGTAGAAAAAAATATATATATTTTAAAAAAAAATCGTAAGGGATATTTTTATAGACAAAATAATGTCCGATCGTCTGCCGCATTAGCAAGATAAAAATATATTTTTTGTCTATTTAGTTGTTATGCACGTGACGATAAATTTATTTAAAGTACCAGAAACAGAAATCACGTGATCAGCATTTAATAAATTAAATTCTAAAAATTAATCTTTAAAAATTCACCAAAAATCAGAAAATAGAGGCAAAGATTCGAAAAAGATTTCATTTTAAAGGAATTTTTATGATCTTTCTCGTGATATAAATTTTATAACCCTCAAATTATTATTTTAAATGCAAACTTAAAAAAAGTTACAAAAACAGCTTAAAAATTGAATTTAAAAAAATGTAAGAAGAATTTTTCAAAAATCTCTCACTACACTATAAGAAGAATCGCCATGCCAAATTTCAGCCCTTTAGGTCCAGCGGTTTGGTCTGTGCGTTGATCCGAGAAAAGGGTTAAATTTTATGTATGACTTTACATGCTAATGGAGTGAAATATTATATGCACGATATCGTCGATAGTGGAAAATTGGCCTTTAGAAAAACCACACCCTCGCGAATTGGCCGAATGTGGATTTTATTATACGGGTCCAGGCGACATGGTCCGATGTTTCCAGTGTTGTGGAAAAGTAGAAAATTGGGTAGGAAAATGCAATCCTCGAGCCGAACACATGAGACTTTTTCCGGAATGTGAATTTTGAAAAGCCAATTTAGAAGATTACAATAAAAGATATTACACTTTTTCGAACTGGAACCCGGGCGCCGTGAATTGGCCAAATGTGGTTTTCATTATACGGGTAAAGCCGATGTCGTTTCTTGTTATAAATGTGGTGTATTTAAGGGAAAGTGGAAAGAAGACGACGATCCTTGGACGGAACACACTAAACTTTCCCCTCATTGTACATCTTCTAAGGAGGCGTGAAAAAATGTTCTTGCAATCATAAAAAACTAACGTGAAAAAATAGAAATCTGAAAAACGAAAATTCTGATCTGCAGCTTTTGTTTACTATATTTATTTAATCCTCAATGTGCTAGTAGTTGTAAATCCGAAATTGTTAACAAAATAAATAATCTATTTATTATAAAATGAAACTGTCCCTGTTCAGCCACAAAGTTCCAGTGTTAAATATAAAAAAATGCCACAATCGACCTTTTTATGTATCATGACAGGCAATTCATATTCTAAAGAAAAATAGAATTACTTATTAAAAGCAAACCATGGATTATGTAAAATTTTAAAGGGGTACCGATGCTTATATATTTTTGCAGTCGACTGTATGTAATGTAATTGTTTAATGCAATAGTAAGTGTAATTATGTTTGAAATTGCATCTTAAATGTAAAATTGTAAGAGTAAGGTAATTGTATTGAAATTTTACCTTGAATGTAATTTGTGAGTATACAATGTAAATCGTAATTCAAAATTGCAATGCATCCATAATGTAGTGGTAAATGTAATTGTAATTGAAATGGTAATTGAAATTTCATCAAAAATGTAAAATTGTTAGTATATAATGCAAATTGAAATTGTAAATCGTAATATGTTATTAATGCAATGGTGGATGTAATCGTAACAGTAAGAGAAATTGAAAGAGCACCGTGAATGTAAAATTGTATGTATATATTGTAAGCTGTAATTGTAAATTGTAATATGTTCACAAGCGACTTTAAATTTGCCGTATAAGCTTATCGCTGTGGTCGGCGTAACCTTTAGAATTATTTACAATTTACACTCAATAAGATTACACTTGGCTTATAGCTGAAATTCATACTATTATTATATTAGATTATATAATCACTTATTACCTTCTAATTCATCAAATTTAACATATGCAAATAAATGCCAACCCTTGCAGGCAAGTGGCGAGATGTGAATAAAGCAACAATATCAAAGATTCTCACCCTGGGTCTTCTTTAAATGTCCCGCTATTAAAGTCACTAGATCCGTTTGTAAACAGTTCGTCCGATTATCGTTCTTAAGGCATCACACACCACGGTTCCACTAAAAAAGTTCTGGATTTCGTTTGTCGGTAATCGTTCATGAGTTCATTCTCGATAGGGTTCAGGTCGGGGCTCTGGGCAGACCAGTCCACTTGGTAAACCCCACTGTCACCAATCCAGGGTTGATCTCACAACATGACAGCTGGCATTATCGTCTTGGAAGTAACATGGGTGCAACCCGTAAAACTGCCACAACGTAGGAAGCACACTGTCATCCAAAATAGTGCAGTAGGCGTCGGCGTTGAGCTTACCATAAATTGGGACCAAGGGTCCCAGTCCATACCAGGAGAAACGGCCCCCAGAACATAATTCCAACAACCCCTCTAGAACTTTACTGAGGGCACAATACATTCTGGCAAGAGGCGTTCTCTAGGCACATGCCAAACCCAGACCCTGCCATCCGAACGATAGAGGGTGAAGCTTGATACGTCGCTCCAGAGAACCCTTTTCCTGTAATATACGGTCCACTTTTGACCACATTAACCAAGCAGCGCAGTTGGACATGTGATCAAAGGCTTATGGACGGCAGCACGACCATGAAAACGAAGCAGATGTGCTTCCTTACGGATGGTATTCCTCGAAACAACACTCCCGGATGCATGTTGAAACCCCAAGTCCTGGAGTATGTTGGCTTTCGATTGGCTGCGGTTCTTCCGAATTTCTATGGATAGCACTCCCAGTTTCGTGGGTCACATTCCGACAATCACCTCTCACCTTCCACTTCTGAATCACATAGGCCACTGTCGATTTTGGGTAATTCAGCTCGCTAGATATGTCCCTTAAGGATCGGCCATTTCTGTGAACCTGACGATTATACCTTTCTCGAAATCAAATAACTCTGCCATGCGACTGATGCCAACGCTGTCTCCTATACGATATTTCACGGCGGAGGGCGTGACGTATATTAGAACCGTAGATACCGTCGTTTGCATGGGTGTCCAAATACTTATTCGTAGATAGTGTATTATTGATTCAAATAGTTATTTTCATAAAACAAAAATATACATAATTATACTTATAGAATACATTCAAATTTGATACAATATTTTAATGATTCAATACAGAGCGTTTTTGGATAAATTAAATATTTATTTTCTTTAAAAACGCTTTCATTGTTTCGATTCGATAATCGATTTACGATAAACCGGTATCTATGAAACTAAACAGCTTAATTATAGATGTACTTATCTTTAAAAATTAAAAAATCGCACTGAAGTAAATTTTATGAACTTCCACTTTTTATCACTACCGACGTAGTAGCAAGAATAATGCTATTGTGTAATGAAACCGCTTTTTATAATTAGAGATATTAAGCAAGTCTGTGCATGTTCGAACACAAGTTGAAGCAGTGCTCTGCTCGCGTGCTAATGCTATTCTGTTCAAAGGTCAAGGTCAAGGTAAATCGCTTCAAGAAGTGCCTAGCAGCACTGAAAGCGCCGCTCTAAGCTCCAATGCGGAATGAGAAATTAAAACATGAGTTGGCATATCCGGACTTACGATGCCAAAGCAACGAATTTAGAAAAACTCTCATGCTTCAGTCAAGTATCGCCAAGCGGATTCTGGTTTAAGCCGGCGCGGAGATTTCCGTGCCACCACATTGTAGGTGGGAAACGATTTTTAACAGTTCAAGAGAACGTAAACCTTGACGATGACATAAAAAATTTGGGGGGAAGCAATCGCTTCGCGACCGGATTAATAATAATAATACAGTTAAACCTCGCTAACTCGAACTTCGATTTCGCGAATTTTTCGATATCTCGAAGAAATAAAAATTCCCTTCAAATTTCCTATGCACTCAATGTTAAAAAACCTTGATTTGGCGAAATTGTTTTGTCTTATCCCTCGATAACTTGAATTTTTTCCATAAATGGAGAAGAAAAAATTTTCTAAAAACAAAAAAATAATATCCAAAAAATAGAAATTTCTAAAAAATAGAAAAGCTATTCAAACATTAAAGTGGTAAAATCCTGCATAAACTTTAAAAAGAAGAGATATAAAGACGGAAGATAACACAATGAAATGACAACTTCTCTTGACCCTCCAAGATGGGAGTTAAAATTCTTGTTTATTGTTTTCTTATCTCGTTTCAGTTAGTTGCCATGCATATGCAGTGACCATCGATCCTTTCTTTTATTTTTTCTGATTTTATTCTCCAAGGTTACTTTCTAGAGGGGTTGGGGTGGTTTTAACAAAATAGGAAAATAAGGCATGAACAAAAATCAAGAGGTGGGTGGCTTCCAAGAAGATTGTAGAATTTCTTATCTGCAACAAGGAGTGAAAGAAAAACTACAGGTGTGAATGCATGCCTGTGCTGTCTTGTATTCAAGCTAATGCCTCGATGCTCATTCACCTCGATAACATGGAATTTAATGACTTTGTCGTAGATGATACGGTAATAGTGTGTGGTCAGTGGGAGGACAATGACATCATCGGTCAGGCGAAAGCTTCTTGTGTATTATCAGAAGTAAAGGAGGACGAAATCCGCCATTTGCCACCAAATGTGACAAACAAAGGACTTTTTGCAGTGGACGCTTTGAGGAGATATGTTGAAAGTCAACCAAATAGGTAAGAGGACACATTTAAAGCCATTGTCCACTTAGAAAGTGTAATAGATAAAATTTCAGACTCTTCTCTGAAGCAAGCAACAATTGAATATTTTTTCAAAGAATTTTGTAAATAGTGTTTATTAAAATAAAAATATGGATTACTTTTTAAAAAGGTATGTAAAAAAGTTTTTATTTTCCCTATTTCTATAAGAAGAATATTAACTTCCCTATTTCTATAAGTTTTTATTTTCCCTATTTCTATAGAAGAGTCCCACTATTACCGTATCATCTACGACAAAGTCATTAAATTCCATGTTATAGAGGTGAATGAGCATCGAGGCACTAGCTTGAATACAAGACAGCACAGGCATGCATTCACACCTGTAGTTTTTCTTTCACTCCTTGTTGCAGATAAGAAATTCTACAAGCTTCTTGGAAGCCACCCACCTCTTGATTTTTGTTCATGCCTTATTACATGTGATTTTCGATAGTTCGAATTTTCGATATTTCGAATTTTTTTGTCTCTCCCTTCAAGTTCGAGATATCGAGGTTTGACTGTAATAATAATAATAGAGCTAGAAGCTCGAACGAATGGAGAGGGGAACGGTTGCCTCGCTGGCGCCATCTATCGACGTCAGGAGAAACCAAAAACGAGTTCCCGGTTAGAAGGATAAATTAGAACTTAACCAGAGAGAAATTTTGAAAATTGAAGTTTATAAGTGAGAATAGAATGAATTGGAGTCTGGCGAGGTAAGGAGGACGGTCGATCTAGACACGAGTCCGAAAGAGGGCAGGAGCAGCTAAAATACATTTAAATAGATAAAATAACGGAGTAGACCCTTTTCAGAATTTCGGCAAGTTCCAAATAACGAAATTGGAAAAAGGATAAGAAATTATTCCTTGTCGGCTGAGAGCTTACAAATGCTCTCGTAGAGATGGAAACCTCTGTCTATAGGGTGCGGTGCAGGGCTAGGATTAATTTTCTATCATAGTTGGCTTCAAACGCCATGATGTTATTAATGAAATCGGTTTTAGAAGGGATAACAGGGGGAGCGTGCTTCTTATTTCCCGCAACGATTTTAGCGTAGGAATTCGATGAATCGACCGTTTTCCTAACCTAAGGAGGAATAAAATTAGTGGCACCGAGAAAATTCGAGTCACGTTGGGTCGGTTTGGTTTGAGAGCGCTTGGGTTTTTTCCCATTCGGGAACTTAGGACATTTCCTATAATTCGCCGGGTGGGGACCACCACAATTGGCGCAAGTGCAGTCTTCCTCCGGTAGTTTTTTACAGAACTCGGATTTGGTTTGGTGTGCGCCGCCGCATTTAACGCAGCGAGGGGCTAGCCTGCAAGCATTACTCGAATGAAAGAATCCCTGGCAGTTGTGACACTTTCATTTCCCTGTAGCTTTCTATGTGGACTTCAGTTCCAGTTATTTCGGTAATATTATAGATTTTAGCAGGGCCCGATTTAGAAAATTCTTGACTATAGGCACAACTCGGGATGGGGGCCCCCTCCAACTCTGATGTGGGCGTAAAATTTCCAAAATTGACACACAAAAAAAAAATAATCATGAATCATTGTGAAAGTACCATTTTACCAAGAAATGGTTATTTGAAGCGTAGAAGCCTAGAACATTATCAAATAACAAAAAGCAATACAACATATTAACTTCATCATTAAAACACCAATACAATACAACCAGAAAACCTTATTAATCCCTTATATACCCTATAACATACATATGATGAACTATACATATAACTATACATATGACGAACCTATCAATCAAATTTGTAAGGATATATATATATATATATATATATATATATATATATATATAAAATTGCTATTAAAAAAGGTAAATTTAAAAAAATTGAATTGGGAATTTTTTCTTTTAAAATAAAAATTTTGGGGGGGCCCTCAACATTTGTGGGCCCCTAGGCCCGGGCCTACTGGGCCTAATGGAAAATCAGGGCCTGGATTTTAGCTATGTCAGCGGTACGATCCACCTGGACGTAGAAAAGGGGCATGGTGGGAATTCTCCTAGATTTAGGACCTTTGCACATTGGGGTAACTTTAACGTTAGTGTAGCCTTCTAACTGAAAGAATACTTTGATATGATCAACCGCCGTACGTGCAGGGAGACCCCTGATGACGAATTTAAGTGGTTTTTTATCATCAAGAATGTAAGTTTTGTGCTCAATTTTGTTGCTCTCCAAGTGGCGAGCGAGATCGCGAAATTCTTTTTCGCTACTGACAGTAAGCTGTAGGAACCGACCTTTCATGACTGAGTAAACAGTGGGTGCCACGTTTTCTCTGATATAATTTAAAGTTAGATGCCACGAGGGCTTAGGAACTATAAATATGGGTGGTTTTTTTTTTTTTTGGTTTCCTAGATTGGGAAGGATTGCTGGTTTCAGCATTTTATTATCGTCAGGATCGACGTCAACAGGAATTTTATCATTAAGAACTATGGGAATGCCAGACTCCTGATTTTTGGAAGATCTAGTTTTTCTAGCCGTGTGTCGAGATGACACAGGAAGGAAGGGATTATCCTCAACACGGGCGGATTTCTCCGTATTAGTGGCTGCCCCAGTAGCGGATTCGTTTTAGCTTTAGGAGCTTTAACGTTACTAGGCCCTGCAATGGGATAGGATTAAAAGCAGAGCTATCACGAGATCTCATCACATCGAGGAAGAGGACATCTCACCAGCCAGGGCTTGCGGATCTTGACAGTCGGTGTTAGGCTTTCCACGTGCCTTTTGAGCGAGGTGCGTCTAGTTGAGACTCCAGTATTCACTCTGTTCAAACAAGTTCAAGCAGCGTCCTTTACAAATTCTGCGTAAATTTTTCAATAATAATGTAAATATTTTTAGCTTTTAGACATAAACAGTATAAATATGCTACGCACTGTAAATTTTTAGCGAACGAAAAAAATCGAAATGTGAAATTGTCTATTAATTGGGCATTTAACACATCAATATTTTTCTCACACTTACAGCCAAAATGGCTGCCCACCCCTGGAGCGGGCGCTGCATGATGTTTCCAGAAGAAAGCCTATAACGCCTCACCTCCGACGGCATCACGATCTTTTTTGGAGGTTACAGTGTATAAAATATACGCCTAAATGTGTCCCGATAATTGCCGATTTATAAAGTAAAACACACCTTTCATTCTAAATTCAACACAATGTATATGTGTTTGCTTCAAATACAGTCGAATACGGTTAATTGGACCACCGGTTAATCGGACTAGCCGCTTATTCAGACCGAAACCTAAAGAATCGAAACAAATCCTATTGCATAAACCTAATAGGGCATGTTCGTGTAATCGGACCACCGGATTATTAGGAGCAAAATGATCGCGTCTCGATGTGGTCCGCTTTACCGGAATCGACTGTATATGTATTCCTACCTAGACTTGGAATCTAAATTTTTGGAACGAAGTTCTTTTACGCGGCTTTGGAACAAGTGTTTTGGCAAGTTTCTAACAGATCTCGGTTTTAAAGCAAGTGAAGCTGACCCATGCTTTTACATTCGTGAAAGAAAAGGCAGAAAATTGTTAATAGTGTTGTATGTTGACGATGGTCTAATTGCGGCAACTGACCAACAGGACTCTGAAATATTCATAAAAGAGTTGAGAGATAAGTTCAAGATTTCTGTTGGAGAGGTATCCTGTTTTCTAGGACTTGAAATTGAACGTCATAGTGATAACTCAATAACAGTCAGTCAAAAAGGATATGCCAGAAAAATTCTCCAGCGCTTTGGATTTGATTAATGTAAACCTGTGGCAGCCTCTATGTTAAAGGATTCAGGACTGCAAGAGTCTGATGCCACGATGTCTGATTTTCCATACAGAGAAGCTGTTGGTGCTCTTATGTACCTCATGGTGGGAACTAGGCCAGATCTAGCCTACAGTGTAGGATTTCTGTCCAGATCACTCGAAAACCCATCTGCAGAAGATATAGTGAGAGTGAAAAGAGTCTTTCGCTATATAGCTGGTACAGTTAGCTATGGAATTAGATATCGTGAAACAGATAACAAAGGAGTACTTCAGTGCTATAGTGATTCGGACTATGGTGGATGTACCAAAACGAGTCGATCAATTTCTGGATATGTAATGATATATCCTGGGGGAGCTATCTCTTGGCGCAGCCAAAGGCAAGCCATTGTTGCCGCCTCTTCCACTGAGGTTGAAGTCCTAGCAGCATCAGAGACAGCCAAAGAAGTAATTTGGCTCCGTAGGCTGTTCCAGGGTGTAGGAAACTTAAATGAAGTGCCCACTCTTCAGGTGGATTACAGGGCTGTAAAGCTGTCACACAACCCTGAATATCACCGACGGACCAAACATATCGAGTTAAAGTATTTCTTTGTACGCGAGAAGGTACAAGAAGGAAAGCTGAATGTTGAACAGGTGTCGACTGAAAAACAAGTCTCTGACATTTTGACAAAACCTCTGATGAAGTCAAGACTATTCACATTGTGTGGTCAAATGGGACTGTCTTAAAAATTAACAAAAAACCAGTTAACAGGGGAAAGTGTTAAAGAAAATGACTTTTCAGTTAATGTTAAAATGTTTTTGCTTGTTTTCTTGCCACTAGATGGCACCAGTGTTCTTACGCAGTTTTCCCCTGTAATGTAAAATTTCAATGAATAAACCGGAACTCTTGTTTTTGTCGCCATGAAAGCATGTCGTCTCTCTCTCTCTGCTAAGATCTGAATCAATCGAAAACTCTAAAAATATCATTAACAACAAGATTGAGAGAATGGCTACTGCACGGAACATAGAATGCTCGCGAATTATATTGTTTAATTATAGATTGCACTCCTGCTTTATCGCCCCTCATATTGGATCCGTTGTCGTACCCCTGCCCTCTGATATTCTTCAAATTTAAACGGAAGTCACTAAGTTCTCCAGTTATAATATCAGACATTTGTTTTCCTGTGGATCTTCCGATTGGTAAGAAGCCAAAAAAGCTTTCATTAATTTTCCTTTCAACACCAGCGTCAAATTTAAACCCTCCTTTGAAAGAGAACTAACTATGCAGCCGAAAATTTTGCAACAGATCAACAGAAGCAGTAAGCGCAATTTAGTGAAGGAGAGTATACTAGCCAGTCTCGTAAAACTTGCTCTCCGTTGCTTAAAATTCATGTATAATAATTTGCGCTAAAATGTCGACCAATGTCATTGGAAGAAAATTTGTAATTATGCAGTAGTTTGGGTGGATCTTGTCTTAATAAAAAGCGTCTCCTAAAATTCTCGGCCACAATGTTGGATCTGTACTCAATGTTTGTAGAACGCTTTATGCGGGTGTCACGTTGGTGTAATTTTTTTCAATGCTTTCATCTGGTGAAGATAGTCAGAGTATCGTCAGTTCCAATTGATTTAGAAACTTCGTCCATTTGTTTGTCATCATCATCCTCTGACGATTTCGTATTTTCTTTTATAACCGGACTTGATGTTGAATTCTCAGAGTCGTCATTTGTTTTGGTACAACGCTGGATATAACTTTTTAACGCGCCAGCTTGTTTTTACCTTTCGGCTTCCTTTTCCAGCCATCTTGTTTGTACTTGTAACCAGACAGTTTTCTTTGACAGTCAGACATTCTGGAAGAGGCACGCACATAACTCAAACTAAACAATGTAAACTATAAAATATTTAAAAAATAAAGATTTATCCTTGTTCTAAATAAGCTAAAACCGTAATTAACATAACTTCAAAATTATATTCCGTCAGTCAACATAAGAAATATTTATGCGCTACACAAAATATTTTTCGTATCCTGTGAACGTAAAGAAAGTCTAGTATTATTATATATCTTTTTTATAATAACAAATGTTTCAGCAAATCGTAAATAGTCATTAAAAACAATTTTTTAATTCTTGATTTTGAGATTTTATTCAGTTCAATTATTCAAATATATTATTATAAAACGTGTTTTATCGAAGCAGTGAACTTAATAAATGTCTTATATTATTGATTCAAATAATTATTTTCATAAAACAAAAATATAAATAATTATACCTATAGAATACATTCAAATTTGATACATTATTTTACCTGTTTTGCATCAGGTTCTATTTCTGAGAACCATGTCGCAGCACTGCGACGTATTTACCTTTAAAAGTTAAGAAAGCGCACTGAAGTAAATTTTATGAACTTCCACTTGTTATCTTTACCGACGTAATAACAAGAATAATGCTGTTATGTAATGAAACTGCTCTTTTATAATTAGAGGTAATAAGAAAGTCTATGCATGTTCAAACACAAGTTGAAGGAGCGCTCTGCTCGCGTGCTAATGCTTTCTATAAGGCGAAAGTCGCACCGTCACTAGCTACGTCAGTTTTCGTCTGCTATAGATGACGTCATTATCGGGTGGCAGAAAACAGAAGCAGTTCCTATGCGTTTGCATGTGCTTTTGAACGATACCTTCATTTAGAGTTAAATAATTTAAGTTTATTTATAAAATTCCTCATATTAGTTGTATGTAACAGGTATTTTAACACTTTTTTTCAATATTTCGCAAGGTTTAAGAGAATATAATCATTCTTTCGTTGAGAATTTTATCATTCGAAGTGAGAACATCTTTTTTTGTATGTCCGCATGAATTTTAACATTTTATAAACGATGATTATGGTTCATTCCTTAGACTATTTCTGTTCATGAATATTGCACAGTTATTTGTTCTTATTTTACGTTTAGTTTTATGTTTGTTTATTCTTGTTTTACGTTTTTAATAATTATTTTAGGTATTTTGGACAGTAATATTGTTTACTAAAATGTAAATTCTTTAACTTTTTGTGACATACGTATTCAATAATTTTGAACTTTTTTATATACTGTAATAAATGTGTTTTAGGTCACTTTTGTTTTTGTAGTTCACTCACTGTTTTTCAAGCTTGATGCATTCTTAGCTAGGTAAGCACAGAAACCTAACTTAATTTGCAATATTAATGTTGTACCAGTTTGTGTATTCTTAAAATACACTCATGGACAAAAAAATTAGCGCACCAAGAAATAATTGCGGGATCGTAACGAAACTTGCAATGAAGGTACATGTCGGGGAGATATGCAAATGATTAGAAATGCAGCGTGATTGCGCATTACGTATAGCCGGTAGAGGGCGTTGAACATCGGGAGTTGTACTCTGAGGAGTATAACGCCCGATGTTGAGGGCGTCGTACTCTGTGAAGTATAAAACAGGTAACCAAAGCTTGTTTGAGTGTGCTGAATCATTTACAAAGGAAGAGCTGAGATAGACATGCCATTACGCCGTGTTCGAAGACAATATAAGCAGTTGTCGCAGTTTGAGAGGGGAAGAATCGTCGGGATGATGGAAGCTGGGTGGTCAGCTAGGAGAGTAGCTCGTCAATTAGGACGTTCTGATTGTGTTGTGAGGAGGTGTTGGGACCAGTGGACCCGAGAGATGTCATGTACACGAAGACCAGGCTCAGGACGCCCTCGACAGACCAGTCGTCGAGAAGACCGCCACATCGTAAGAAATGTACGCGTACAGCCAACTGCTTCATCGGCCGCCATCCAGGCACAGGTAGCACCTTCACTAGGGGCCTCTGTTTCTTCTCGAACCATACGAAGGCGCCTGGCTGAAGGGCAGTTGGTATCGCGGCGCCTATTACGTGTGCTGCCCTTGACGCCCACCCATCGACGCCTCTGTTTGCAGTTTTGCCGCTCACGAGGAAACTGGACTGCAGTGGAATGGAACCAGGTCGCCTTTAGCGACGAATCCAGATTCAATCTCGGCAGTGATGACAATCGTGTTCGTGTGTGGAGAGCCCGTGGTGAACGCTTCAATCCTGCCTTTGCTGTACAGCGACACATCGCTCCCACAGCTGGTGTGATGGTATGGGGTGCCATTGCCTACAATACACGGTCACCCTTATTGTTGTTCCGTGGCACCATGACAGCCCAGCGGTATGTTCATGAAATCCTGCAACCACATGTGTTGCCACTCATGCAACGGCTCCCAGGAGCCATTTTTCAACAAGACAATGCTCGGCCTCATACGGCAAGGGTGTCACAAGACTGTCTCCGCACTGTTACTACCCTTCTTTGGCCTGCCCGATCCCCAGATTTGTCTTCAATCGAGCACATCTGGGATCATTTGGGACGACGAGTTGGGTATCCCACGAGTCTGAACGAACTAGAGGCAAGGTTACAGCAAATATGGAACGAAATGTCTCAAGACATAATACAGAACTTGTATGACTCAATGCCCGATCGTATCGCATCGTGCATTCGCGCTAGAGGGGGTCCAACGGAGTATTAACTCCTCCGTTCTTTTGCATTTTTCTCTGAAATAAATTATCCTTTTTCTTTGATTTTCTTATCATTTACTTATATCAAAGTAGTCATTACGTATGTAAAATTTCGTTTCATTTTGACGACCCCTTTTTGGTGCGCTAATTTTTTTGTCCATGAGTGTAATTTCATGCTTTAAATTATTTTCTTAAACTCTTTAAAATACCATTAAAAAAGTATACTCTTTAAAAAATAAAATAAGTTTGACACAGTAAAAAATATAAAATAATTTCATAATATTAACTTGAAAATTTGGATTGTATTTAGTATTAAAATAAAGTAACTTTCACTTGATAAAGATTATACACACAATTTTTGTGAATCATTTTCTTGAAATGTAATCTTAATGTAAACATAAATAAAGATGTTCTACATTATTAAGATATGTTTAAATTATTAACCCTTTAATAATACTTAATTTAAGTCATCATAAAAAGTAATGGAAAATTATATTAAACAGTTATTTCAAAGAACTCTGAGGGAAAATGAATTCTAGATTTTACTGAAAATTCTTGTTATTCTTGTTACACAGCCGAATATATTGTTGATATATTAAGCTGCATAAATGTCCTTAAATACGGGTCACATACTGAATAAACCTTTTCCGGGCTGTACCTGAATGTTTAATTTAGTGATATACCTTTGTTTAGATACTGTACCTAAAGACTTTGCGTAATCTCAGAGCATTTTATTCAACAAGCTGTAAGAATGCTCATTGAGCGCCATGTTAAATTATGCAATGATTTGCCACTCCTCGCCAAACAAGAAGTAAAATCTGCAAGAGTTGAGAGGTGTGACATGCTGCGAAAGATTGCCCTATTCAGAGAAGTATATGCATGTTCAAACAAGTTCAAGCAGCGTCCTTCACAAATTCTCCGTTTATATTTCAATAATAGTGTAAATATTTTGAACTATTAGATATAAACAATATACACTGAAGTGCCACTGAATTAGGGATAGCAAAGCCTATGCAAATTGTGTAGCGCTGCCCATCATGTATGCGCAAGTGAGGACGCTGTGGTAACTGCATATATAGCGCGTACTGTGATTGTTCTGAATTAGTTGTTGGAATTGCCAGTATGGGTAAACTGCCTGATTTAGACGCCTTCGATCGCGGACAAATCGTAGGTGCGCGACGAATGGGCCATTCAATTTTCGAAATCGTCAGACAGCTAGGATTTTCAAGGTCGACAGTGTCAAGAGTATACCAAGAATACATGGATGGTGGAAAAAAACTAGCGATCGGGCAAACTGCAAAGGACAATTAGCCTTGACAGTGCGTGGTGAGAGACGGATCAGGCGTTTTGTACATAGCCAGCGAAGCCAAACATTAGCTCAAATTACCACCCAGTTTAATGACGGTGCCAGTCGTACAGTCAGTAAACGGACTGTGCAACGCTCGCTTCACCGTATGGGTTTCGGGAGCCGTCGACCTACGAGAGTACCATTGCTCTATACTCGCCATCGGTCTGCACGTCTTGCCTGGGCAAGAGAGCACAGAGACTGGAGTGTAGAGGACTGGAAACGAGTAGCATGGAGTGATGAGTCTCGATTCCGACTACTTAACGCCGACGGGAGGCTGAGAATATGGCGTCAGGCTCACGAAGCAATGGATCCTGCATGCCTGGCTGGAACTGTACAAGGGCATGGTGGCTCAATCATGGTCTGGGGTGTTTTTTCGTGGCACAGTTTGGGATCTTTGGTGCGTGTACCAACCTCCCTCAATGCAATTCGGTACGTAGAGTTGCTGGGTGATCACCTCCATCCGTTTATGCTGTTCTGTTATCCGCACGGTAATGGAGTTTTCCAGCAAGACAACTGTACCTCTCACAAGTCCCGGTTGGCTACTGGCTGGTTGGATGAGCATTCCTCTGACTTCTCTGTCATGAATTGGCCACCTAGAAGCCCAGACTTAATTCCTATTGAGCATCTTTGGGATGTTTTGGAACAAGGCGTGAAAGGCCATCACACAGCACCAAAGAACCTTATTGAATTATGGACAGCTTTAGCCAATATTTGGCAAGCCATTCCCGTGGAACGTTTCCAGAAACTTGCTGAATCTATGCCTCGTCGTGTGGCAGCCGTTATCAAGGCCAGAGGAGGCCCAACTCGTTACTAGGTAGGTATCCCTAATTCAGTAGAACTTCAGTGTAAATATGCTACGAACTGTAAATTATTAGTCAACGAAAAAATCGATATGTGAAATATTCTATTTATTGGGTATTTAACACATCAATAATTTTTTCATACTTACAGCCAAAATGGTGGCCCCTAATTTTTGGCGCCCCGGACAAATGTCCGGGTTGCCCACCCCTAGAGTGGGCTCTGCAGCAAGACTTCGAGGTGAATAACAAAAGGCAAATGTCTCAGGATAAGTGCCTCCGTATTTAGAGGAGAAAAAAAAACCTTTTCAAAATCATTCAACATTAAAACAAATTGATTTACGGAAAAAAAATGTGTATCAATGTTTATTTTTTCCCCAAAAAGATAATCATCTTTTATTTTGAAGAACATTTTATTATACTACTAACACGTTAGCAAAATTTCCTGGAAGACCGAATTAACTCTGTGAGATGTCAGCTTTTTCGAATTGGAGGAAACACTGCTTGAAACTTCCCTTTTTACTCCCTGGGGGCCAGGGTGGAACTCCATATTTTATGTTCCCGAATCGTTAAGAAAACGAGTCATTCCGGAGACCAGATGTTCGGTTAGTTTAATCAGGTGTTATTGGAACACAGTTGACTCCAAGTAATCTAATTAAGAACTTATTCCTGATCTTTCCGTTTCTGCTACCAAACATGATGAATCCAGAACCTGCGAACAGTAATGCCCAGCAAACTGCTATGGATGATTCACCATGGTGGCTGAAATATGCCGTGAGATTTGTTGGTAGCTGTAGTTCTTTAGGTTAGAGTCCGATTAAATCATATGTCATATAGTGTAAATATTTTGAATATAAATATTTACGTTTTACAACTGCATTTTAAGGAAGCTAAATTTTCAGGTAGCTGAATCGTTCAGCTCAAGTCTGTTTTCTAGTATATTCATAATTAAAGTCTAATAATACCGTTTCAAACCAGTTTATTATACACTCATATTATAATGTTTACCGTGGACCCCATTTATAACGTAGGTTTTCGATCACTTCGAAGCACTTGCGGTAGGAGCCGCTTTATTAAAGCGGAGTGCCGATGAACTCTGTGGTCGGAAAATTTCGAAGATACCTCGTCATTTATAATTTCGTTCATTTTTTAAGGATTTGAAACGCCATAAAAATGCTCGATATTACTGAGAAATTAAAGAGCCCGAGCGTAGGCATTTTTGCATGCTGATATATTTTCCTGTGGTCCATTGCCAAGCTTTTTGAATTTAGTTTGTAGTTGTGTGTTCTTTATGCTTGTTCTAATGATCTAATGCCTTTTGTCTGTTTTACTGTGCATGGATTTAAATTAAAGAGAATACAGGAGATAATTATCTACATATTTAACTAATATCTTTGCTAAAAGAAACTACGTAAACGTTTTGTTACATTAAATAATGGGACTTCCCATTTTATTTGCAAGTTTCCAGTTTAAGCAAGGGTATTGTTTCCATAGTATGGATATGTAAGCAGATAATATTATTATAGTTATGTTAACGGAATGTGAAATTGTGCTGTCTCTATTGCAAGTTAATTTTTTTCTGGTTGTTTTGTGACTGTTTTAGTATGTACATATCTATATCTATCTATCCATCCATCCATCTCTGTCTATATATACAGTGAAACTTCTCTAGCTGGCCAGCCCTCTAAACAGCCCTATTTTATTCAGAACTGATTAAAAATTCCAGAGAGCTAATGTTATGGGAGAAACCTCTTTCTAAAGGCCATTTTTTGGAACTGTTTCTGGCTGCCATAGAGAAGTTTCACTATATATATATATATATGTGTGTGTGTGTGTTCTTTTATCTAAGTTCAGTGTTTTTGTCATTTTTATTGTAGTTGTCTTAAACTTTCTTTTATGAACTTTATATAGACAGATTGTTTTTCCTGCGTTATTGACAAAATGTGTATGGAAAGTGGAAGACAATTAATTCAAAATGTATATTTTAAAACAACAACAGAAAGACAAATTTTATAAGTTTGAGTTTATAAATTTACAAAGCAGTCACACAAGGAAAGTTCGGGAGAGTTATTCAAATTTTATTTCTCGCTAAGAAAAATATTTGTTATTGTGTGTAACCATTTTAAACTACAACAGTAATCTTTGAATAAATCTTAGAATAAATTTTGCTGTAGTCCTAGAATAAATGTTTTATTGTAATGTTTTTATAATTTTCATGTTTGAAACATTTTAGCTTCCCTTGCATTGGGAGCAACAGCTTGTATCACCCTTACTCCAAAATGTCTACTGGCTGGAATACTTCAAATGTAAGATAACTGATCTTTCATTGTGTTTTATAAATTTTTGTTTGTGACTTTAATAGGTTTAAAAAAAAATCTGATAGGGTTTAATACCTTAACTTTTTCTTTATAAAACACTGTATTAGTATATCAGTAGATTTACATCTTAAATCTGTAAAAAATGTAGTGTTTATTATGAAAATAGTAGTATGTGAATTGTTAATAATTAATTAAAAGAATAACTGCTAGGTATGCTCTTGAAACTTACTTGATGACTCTAAGGATTGAACACCAATGTGGATGCCTATATAAGTGTAAGGCTTACCTGTTTATCTTTTATATATCTTGATATTTTCTTTTTACTCTTGTTTACTATGATATTGCTACTCTGTCAGGCTGATGCTAATCTCTCAGAGTATACATGACTTCAAAGTTTAACCATTGCTTAACTTTGTCCTTAATTTTAGCCATCCAAATTTCTCTTGTTTTATCTGTTTTTGTTATGAATTTTATTCTCTCTGTAGAATAAAATCAATGATGCTTTAAACATTCTTTGTTACCTGCATTTTCTTTAAATAATAAATAGCCTTTGATATTTATGGTTATTCAAACATTTTTGTGGTTCTTTTGACTGAATTTTTCTGTGTTGCAAGCAAATTTTTATGCTTTTTCATTTAAATATTTTTGCTGTCTCTTTAAGTGTGTTTGTTCATGCTTGTTTTCCTTAATAAATTATATTTCTTTTTCAAATGACTTCTGTATGATGTTTTAAAGTTTTATCTTGTAAGCTATTTGTCATAGCTGATAATTTATAAACACAAATATATACAACATAAATGAGGTACAATACCTAAGATTTATTAGGTTATGTGAATGATCAAGTTTCATTTGTAACATATATAAAGTTCCTTATATATTTATTGTATGTAAGAAAAGAAGCATACACATAGACAGTGATATATGGATAGCCACTGTTAATAAAAATGTGTGTTACTTCTGCAGGATTCCTTTTTAATACTTTTTCTTCTATATTGGCCTTTATTACCAGAATCCCATGGTTAGCAGAATTGTTTGTTTGTAGCTGTTCATGATTAGATTATAACTGTTGATTGCAGTAGGTTTAGTCCTCCTTTTACAAAACATGACCTTGTGTTCCTAAACCATGTAAACAGCCATCTAAGGAATTCAAACATTTCTTGACAAGTCATTAAAAGATTTTTTTTTTTTTATCCATGTGGATCCAATCAAAGGTTAGGTCAGTTTAGCCCTTGTACTGCAAAATATGACCATAGCACTGCCAACCAACCAGAAATGATCTAAAACCATTAATACCCGCAGATTTAATATATATATGTAATGAAAAAACACAGCCTATTAAATTTAATGTGTTTTCTACATTATTCTTTTAATAAAGCACGACCCCTCTTCCAAATTGTAACCTAAAAATAATGTAAGTTATAATTTATATTGACCTGTAAGGCATGTGCAGATCATTCAGCAGGTATTGGGAATATCTGAATTCAAAAACATTCCCCATATATCTGGTCCAAATCTGAGGGTCTCATTAAATTTGTATATAATAAATAAGGCCTGTTTTCAAATTCTTCCTTTTTGGTAAAACGCAGAGCAGTGCTTGATCTAGCAATTAATCTGCAAGAAAACCATGATGTTGGACACCATGGGACTAAATCTGACCAATTAAGTAATTCCGGCCCCTGGTGGCCAGATCAGAAACTGTCATTTGATAATAGTTTGAACGGAAGCCTTCTTGCTCTTCTCTCCTAAATCTACTTCTATGTAGACCTTTGCTTTTTCATGCCCCATCCTGTTGCATGGATGCCACAAGTCCAGTGGCCACTATAGCTACTACCTTCATAATGCTTACTGATTACATAAGTGATTTCCTGGATCAACAACTATCATCTCTACCATGCATTAACCCATTTAAGACCGCTCCATGTTTCCTTTATTGGAAATGCACCAAACAGTTTTTTAATACTTCTTAGAACATTAATAACACAAATAAGTTGTTTTCATAAAATTAAATTTATTTTTACGAGGGTTACAAAATGTTACGTTTTTATAACATCGGTCCAAAACGGTATAAAATTTTTTTTTGAAAAATTTTAAAGTCTTTGAAACATTTCGCATGAAGAGGTACATTACACTTATTACTTACAGTAATTGTTTGACTTTTGCAGTGTTTACATCTTTTTTGTTTATTTTCACTATTTTTAGTAAGAAATATGGTCCATACGGTCTTTCCAAGTTTCGTTGAGGATTAGATTTTGAATTGAAGATGGTCTTCCAATATGTGAAGTTTTGGGTAAAACAGAATTCATCTTCATTTCTTCAAGCCTTTTTATCAAAGATATGACTCTCTCAAAGATATAGATCTCTTAAACTCTAATAAAGTTATTTTAGAATTCTTTACATCCATGTAGAGTGTCCATTTTTCCCATACAATATGCTCCTTTTTCTTACTATATTGCTTATTTTTACAATTAGTAGAAAAAAATGTTGATTTCACCTGCAATGTCTTTAGGTGATTCAACATTTTCACATAAAATATCATCATCAATAGCTTCATCCAACAAATCATCCGGATCTGGAGGGATAATGGCGAATTATGATTCATCATTATCTTCTGTTGTGGATGATTCTGAAATATTATCATCATCTAGCTCATGAAAATACTCCAATGCCTCTTCCAATGTCAAAAATCGCTTTTTTTCTAGAGACAAACTTATCTGAAATGCAAACAATACCAATTTACTGCATAAAAAACTAGGCAGCACTAATAATACACATTGGAATTAAGTAATACACATTGGACTGATGTTGCATTATCGCAACATTTTTAAAAATATGAATTGATAAACATAAAAACAAAAATTATGCTTTACCTGTTGAACCCATTTTGTTCTTTAGTCTCTAGTAAACTCGGAACAAGCATCAAATCGAAAATTTAACATGTGCTGCTATCTATAGTTATTATTCGAAATTAGTCATTTTTTCCCTTTCAAAACACCAGAAAAAATAACCAATTTTTTACAAGTACTAAAAGCGGGCAAATGTGGAAACAAAATAAAAGTTATGAACAATTAATGTAGAGAGTAGACTAAAAATGTTACTTCAGATGTACAAAACTTAGAACATGCCTTTAAAAATTACAGAAATTAATGTTGTGTTTTTGCAACGCCAATCTTAAATGGGTTAATTGTGGTTTATTATCACACACACACACATATATATATATATATATATATATATATATATATATTATATATATATATATATATATATGTGTGTGTGTGTGTGTGTGTGCAGTGGAACCTTGATCTACCATTTTTTTAAGGGATGGATGGCACTGAACGATAAATGTAGGAAAGGTATGGATGTTGGAATGTAACAAAGAAATATTGTTCAGATTGTATAAAATAAATGACACATATTGGAAAATGATGATTCGTGGAACGATCAATCAAGGTTCCACTGTATATGTGTGTATGTGTATATATATATATTGGGATGAATCTGATTTTTTTATATTGTAGCTCCTATCAATAAATTTGAAATTTCTACCTTTAATAGAAAATAACTATAGCTAATGATTCGCTATCAATCCTTCACAGTTGGAATTTGGATGAAACATTGGTTGATTTTTAATGAATTACTGGTGATACATTTAATATCTAATGTGTGTCGTGTATCGCTTTTTTGTTTAGACTCAAAATAAATTTTACAATGTGTGTATTGTTATCAGGGGAAGCAAATAGTAATATACTAAATTAAAATCATATTTATAACTTGGGGTTCATACTTTTCCTACTTTTTGTAACTTTGATGCTTATTTCCCTAATTTTTCTACCTTTTGAAATCCTATTTTGCTTTTAATCTGATGTATGAGTCAGTTCAATCACGTATAACATTTTATGATTTTTGCAGTAAAAGGTGAACTGATATATATATATAGGTTTAAAAAAAAATTGTATTTATATAATCCAATTTTATTCTCATCTTAATGGGTAATTCTGTTGTTTTAAAAAGTAAGAATTAAAAATGCCTACTTTTTCTACTAAACCTTTTTTCTCCATTTTCAGCAAAATTTCACACAAGTTCCTTATTACTGAATTAATAGCCTTTATTTATTAACTCTCCCCCCCCCCCTTTTTTTTCTTGAGAGAGAAAGAGAAATATGAAAGATGCACATTTAGTAAGTCTTAAAAAAAAAAGCTTGAAAATTATGGAAATTTTAGATTTGAGAAGAAGCATGTTATAATAAATTAACTTTAAAATAATAAATAACTTTGTTATAATAAATTAACTTTATTTTGAATATAGGCATTTAACATTGCCATAAAATACCAGCTTATGTGTTTCATCTATTCTGGAGCCATTATCAGTAACTCTTTATAAAAGTCAAAGCACCCAGTTGTCTATTTCACATGCAGTGTTCATAAGTAAAGAAACAAAGAAAATTATGACAATTCTCCTGAATACAAAAAAATGTAACTGATAGCATTTTTTCAACACTTTTTGGCATTTTGATAGCTTTGTCACTATAAAATTAATGACCTTGACTGTAAGAGATAAAAAATCAGCTATATATTTAAAAAATAATTCTGAGCAAAAGATTTCTTTCACCGTGTGTTCAGTTAGCTGAGGCAAACCCATTTCTTGGGGTATTTTTCTAATCTAAAGTTAAAATGGCTCTATGGTATCTCCTCCTTGGAAAATAGAAGTTAAGTCAATCATAACAAATATCAAGTGAAACTGTTTGGAACATAACTTGGAACAGCTTTTTCAGACGCACCGACCTTGGTGACAAGTTGGCACCAAAAGTTTTTGTCGCCAAGGGAGTTTCCACAGACATAGGCTGAAAGTGCGAAATGTAAACAAAATTTGGAACAGATGTAGTAAATGCAATAATATGGAAAACAAACTTACTGCTGGCTTTATTAAACTCGTAGGTGCACACGGGATCTTAAAAACACATAAATACAAAAAATAAAAGCTTAAAAATAATGAGACATTTGTTAGGTGGGGGGCTGCCCCCCGCTAAAAATAGTCAGTATAATGTAACTAATAATAACTCATTTAAATAAACATAAAATACACCTTGGTTAAATATATATTTCTTCATTAAACTTAAATTACAGCACAAATTCAATTGAAAAAAATACGTGTTCACAATAAAATATAAAAAAAGGATCTATTTGCATTATATCGCCTCTATTTTAGACACTAAAATCCCCTGATATTTCTCAATGACACTAAATATTACAGGCATAATTAATAAAAGAAAAATAAATTGAAATATACAACCAGACTAATTTGTATCCATGCTGCTGCAAAACAAACAATTAAATGCCAAATTCAAACTCGGAACGTAAAATTCAAAAACTGTTGCAACAACATAATATTGCTACACTAAAGAACATAAAAAAAACCATTCACGGTGCCTATAAATGATGCAAAACACAAAACAAAACCAAATCCGGCAACAACAAAATCCTAAAAGCCACAAAAAAAAATTGGCAACACCAAAGTAAAAACCGGTCTCCCTAAAAAACCTGCCAAGCAACCAACAGATTTGGCTAAAATATCCCCCTTGGCGTTTGTTGCTCATACTACATCTCTACCCCGCCACATTTTAAAGAAACCACAACATTTTCAAAAACTGAAACGTAGAAATGCATAACAGGACCAACATATAAATCCATCAAACCACATCTAAATTAACTGTTTAAATCAACATTTAATTTCAAATAAACCGCAAAAAACCTCATTTAGCCTCCCACTTTATATCCCTAACAACCCCAATAGTACGCATATCTCGCAAAAATCTATATCTAATAGTATCCAAAATACGTCATTAATATTTCGCAACATGGCCACCATATTATATCACGTAAACAAACGCACACAACTAGTCATTCAAACTGGGTTGCCACAAAATAACAAAATCTCGCCAAAGTCCCGTGGTTACCAAGCCATACACAAAATCACCAAGCTTGGCAGGGTGGTACATCTAAAAAAGCTGTACCGATAACTTAATAGTTCCTGACAGCAATGAATGCAGAGTGAATTGATATCTTGTGGACTTTTCTTTAAACTGGTAAATACAGTCGAACTTCCATATATCGAAGTAGCAAATTGCTGGAAATAAATTCGATATATAGAAATTTCGATATACAGAATTGATCTTAGTTTTGTCGTAATTCTCCTAAAACATTAAAATTAAAGCTAATTTTTGTATACAAAACTCCATTTCTTATTTATATGCGAATATATCACTTTAAATGAAAGTTAATAACTAAAAAATGAATAAATATGAAAGATTTATTGAGTACTACATACCTTTTAAAAAACAATAATCCAAACAGTGGTTACAATGATCACAGTTACATTCTTTTAAAAAAAACTATGAATATCTTGCTGAACAGCCAGTTTTGCGGAAAGTTCATCAAAGAAATGTTTGCATTTATTCAGTCCACTAAAAACTTCATCAGGGACATTTTCCGCATATTGAAGTCCACGACATATTGTTTCAAACGCCAAAAATTTGGAGATTTTATTCTAAAGTGGAATAAAATTTCACAATATGTCTTGAAAAAAAATTTCGATATATAGAGATTTTTTTTATATATAGAAACAGTTTTTCTATGTAATGAACATGGAGATTCGCTAAGAGTTTGATATATAGAAAATTTCGATATGGGGAAGTTTGATATATGGAAGTTTGACTTTACTTTGATAACACAGAGTTAACAGGTTTATTTGTATAGATTTTTTCAAAAGAAATTTAAATTGAGAATAAAATAACTTTTTTATTACCTTTTGTTTTGTTTCCTTTTTTAAATTCATGAATTTGTGTAATTCCATATTAGTGTTTCAATAATTTGTAAAATGGGCTAAATCAATGTTCTAACTAATTATGCAAATCTGGAGTGTAATTTTCTTGATTTATCTTAGTGACATATATTGTTTTTTGTTATAGGTTAAATGGTGTTCTTGTTGCATTGATTGAAGCTCCTTGCCTGTGTTTATTTTTGGATTTTGCACAGGTTCCCAGTTCTTATTTTGATAGTAAACCTCCATGGCATAGAAGTTTGTTATATGTCGTGTAAGTACTGCTAGTTTAATGACTGTTATTTAGTATTTGTGTTTTCTAATTGAAATGAATTGATTGTAGCTTTGTAATAATTGCTCTTTCTCTCTCTGATATGCTGAATATACCTGCTATTATGGATATCCTATTGTTCTGGATTTTCCATGTAAGTTACGGAGATTTCTCCCCTTGTTGAAAATAATTTTTCTCTTGATTTCAACAATATTTAAACTCTGGTTTGACTGTCTTGATGACCCTGCATTGGCAATCACTATTTAAACCTAATCTGTATTTGCCTTCAAATTCCTCTTTGCATTTTTGGCAGTCACTACAGGCAATGAAAAACAATGGATTTTTCCAAGAAATCATGAGTAATAATGGCATGAACATTCTCTTCCTCTATTTGAGGATGAATTTTTTAAATTGAGGTGTGTTAAGGCATATGCATGTGGAACTGTCTGTTTTGCAGCCACAAAAATTTTTTCATTATAGGTTTAGAAATCTTTGAATTATGACTAAACCATTAATGTATATGTTAATATAAAAATTGCATCATAGATAGGAGTATCCAGCCCAAAATCTCAAGTGCTTTTTTTTTATTTTAAGTGTATCAATTAAACTTTTACTCACTTATAATCATGCATGCTAAGGTAAATTTCACTGTATAAAGAGCAAAATAAAAGATCACTTCAAATAGCTTATGTTCGATTTAGTAAATTTTTTTTGTCATTTAATTCTGGCAAATTCAAATTTTTTCTAATATTTTATTCATATTTTTTTTTAAATATGTGGATCTGTTTCATAAAGTTTTTTTTTTAGGACAGAGATAAGAGTTCAGAGTTAAATCATAAATGAATAAGTAAAAGTGGTAGAGAATTCTTTAAAAATGTATGTTTGCTTTGGCACCAATTTTCATTCACATGCGAGTGGTAGAATAGTTGTTTTAATTTAAGTATAAAATTTCTGTTTTCTACTGTACAAGTATTTAAAAATCTTGGACCTTTCTTGTTTCTTTATGAGTGTTTTCAGGTCTTGAATTCGTTAAAATACCAAAGATATTTCAATTAAACAAACTCTTAAGTTCTCTAGGGTCAGATATTTGAATCTCTATATATATGCAGAAAGGTTTCTGAAATTTCATTTTACTATTATTGACCTTGTTTGGTCAGCAAACTGATTCCACATGCATGGAGAGTGGGAAGCTGAGAATGTGAATTATGCTTGTTATTTATTTCCAAATAGTTGATAATAGGGAAAAAAGTTTCCTGCTCCTGTACTGTGATAAATCTTGTTTGTTCACATATTTGTTGCATACTTCTTACTAATGGAATGGGATACTGATCATTTTATCCTGATGTGCTGTGTGTGATAGCTCATTAGGACATAATTTGTCGGATCAGTCAGAATTTATTTCAATTCTGGTAAAGGTTATCGCTAATTGCAGTTCTCATTCAAAATTTTTATTACATTAAAAAAAATGTATGCTCTTGTCATACATTATATTTAAAAGTCAATTCATTGTCATCTAGATAATTGTGACTATCTACAATTTTCTCCCTTTATTGTGAAACATCTATTTAAAATTAGCCGGGCTTCGCCCAGCTACGCTCAAGCCATCAAAGGAAGACGATGAATGAATCAAGTGAATGAATGACTCAGTCGTTGTTTACAACCCAAGGGGAGAATTTGCCGTTCTTCGCGTTTGAAGAACCCATAGAAAATTTGTGTTAAGTATCGTTCTTTAAAATTCAATTAAAAATCAAAATTTTAAGATAGAGACTTGAAATGAGGTTTATATGAATGAAAAAGCTTTCATCGTCCAGATGATGTAAATATTTTCTTTGTAAGATAAAAACTCGAAGAGCGTAGAGCGTAAGATAAAAACTCGAAGAGCGTTTTGAGGAAACTCGACCATAGATCCTCAAAATTGCGTAAATTTCTCGAAAAACTGGGTTTAATATTTTAATGAAAATATTAGTCTGTTTTAAATTATTTTTAAACAAATGAGGTCTTGTTTGAGGGAGAAATGTCTGTAGTCTTAGATTGTAAAAAGATCAAAATTATACGATCATTTTTTGCCGAGATATCGTAATCTGAAGTTAAAAAACATAAAATATCCCACAAAATATAAAATAAAAAATTTTCTAGAATAAAATTTAAAATTCAGGTTTCAAGGTACACTTTCCAATAGTCTGCACTACCCGTGTGCCAAATTTCATGGCTGTAAGTTTCATAGGCTGCACACACACACACATTGAGGCGGTACACCCGGAGAGTATGACCGACAGACAGACCCGGACCTTGCTTTATTAATATAGATACAGGGTGGACCAAAAGTCTACCCTGATTATAAAAATTCATTACAAAATAACCATTTGTCATGCAGAGTGACAATATAAGAGCACGCACTGGTCTGCCATGATGTGTGTTTAGAAATCAGCAAGACTTAAGTTAAAATAATTAAGTTTATTCGAAACTTCAATAAACATTTAAAAATATTAAAAGCAATAACTTAAAACATTTGCATAATCAAAACAATCTCACACAGAGACTTCTAACATACGAATCTCACTAGCTCGTGAGTTCAACTGTGTCTGCTGCTAGCGGCGTCTTTGCTCTAACTCGAGCACTATTTATCCCTTTCACTCCCAGTGATGCCAATTGGAATCAATGATATTCAGAATTTTTTTTCTCAGCCGCCAGAACTGCCACTGATATCAAATAAATTTTATTGAAATATTTGTACATTTTTGTATTCAAAATTATTTTTTCCTTTACCCTATAGATGGCAGCACTATTCCAGTAAAGGAAGAAATATTTGATGTTTGAGTGTCAACTGAAATCTAAAAACACGTTAAAATCAATTTCATTTTAGATGTAATTAAAAAAATAATAATGTTTAAATTAGCCTCTTATCATTTTTAAATAAGTGTAAAAATCATATTTTGGCAATTTTTTTAAATAAATTATCCGAAATATTTGTTGCATATTTTTTCAAAAACGAGTGATTCCAAATGGCATCACTGGGAGTTATCAATGGGGTGCGCAACTCAACACCTCCAAACATTTATTTACGATTGCTAGCGGTTGTAGCACATGGTTGTACCAAATTTGAATACTTGAATAGTATTAATTGAATATAAGTATACTTCTACTGATTTGCTTCAAAATCTTTTAACATGCCAAAAAGAAAATCGGAATTTTTATCGATAGATTGCCCATTGCTGATGTCAGATTTGACAATTTAGGCCACTGGCCTCTTCCTATAGAAGGAAAAAGAAGCTGTAAATTGTGTATCAAATCGTACACCAGAACAATGTGTGAAAAATGCAATGTGTCACTTTGCCTTAACAAAATTAATAATTGTTTTAAAAAATTTCATGTAAAATAAATTATTAAAATACATTGTTAAAATTCATTAAAATATATTTTTTATTCATTAAAATATATTATTTGCTTCAGATACATGTATAGATCAAAATACATTAAAATATTTAATTTTTTCCACCTACCATCAACTCCCAATGATTCCAAATGGCATCAACTCTATTTTTAACTCAAGCACTACTTAATTCCCAATGATGCCATTTGGAATCATTTAAAATTTTGATTAAATAATTTTAAAAAATTTTTTTTCTTTCTGTTCTTTTATACTGGACATAAAATGAGTTCATTTCAGGAATTTCATATTTTTAGAATGAGTAATAAACTTTTGGGACTGAAAGGGTTAAACAAGCCAGTAACATAACATTGACATATTTGCATAAAATATACAAAAATATATAAAAATTTGGAAAATCTATTTAGAACATCAATATCTACTTGTGATACAACAGGAGTTTGTAAAACAGAAACTGCTAATAACACTATTTGGATTGTTATTTTTACTAAGCACTATTTTTAAAACTTGAACTGTTTTCATCCAATTTAATATGTGTATATAGATATATAAATAAATTAGCTGAAAACCCGCGCTTCGCTACGGAATACATTCAAATTAAATACAACGGTCAGCACAGGCCTTATCGCATTTCATTATAAATCTCAAAATATTTCCATAGCTGTATTTTTGAATTGTTCATAAAATGACAAATTTACTTTCATTTCTTGACACAATTTATGATTATTTTTTTTTTATTTTCCAGCATATCAATATTACCAATTTCCCTTTGTCCTGGACTTTCAACTTTTTTTGGATCTGGTTTAGTGTTTGTTACAGGAAGTTTATATGGCATTATGGCACTGGGAAAAAAGTATGTGTTTTTCCTTTTTAATGTTAAGTCTGTTTTTTTATTCGATACGTGTAAAATAGATGACCCTGTAGTGCATACTTGGTATGGATATCAGTCAAATCACTTAAGTTGTACCCCTCCATTAAAAGCTCAACAAATGTATGATATAGCACAGACATGAGAGGAACCTACAAGGAGCACAGTGGGGACATTTGCCCGGAATGTCTCTTTTCCAGGTATTCCTAACTAGAAATACAGAGGGTATTTGTGGTTTATTACATTTCATGATAGCTACAGTCGTCAAACCATTCCTTCCTAATTCTTGACCAGCTTCTATTGAACAGAACCAATTATCACAGGTTATACACTGGTGTAAGCCAATCTCAAGTCCGGTTGGCCAATCTCAAGTCCAAATTTGTAGAGAGTTCAATTTAACGCCCAGCGTCGTGTATAACTTATGGAAACAGATCCAGGATACCGGATCCATCGAGAGAAAGCCTGTGCAAGGTCATCCAAGAGCCACGACGGCCAGAGAAGATTGCCATTTGTTGATTATAGTGAGGCGTAACAGGAGTGCTACAGCTTCTCAGCTCTCTCGTGACTTGTATGCAGCCACAGGAACCCATGTATCAAGGGTGACTGTTTCCAAAAGACTTCATGAGAGAGGGTTGTTTGCAAGAAGACCTGCTGTTTGCATCCTGCTCACTTCTACGAACAGGAGAATCCGTTTATCATGGTGCAAAGAGCATAGAGATTGGAGTATGGATCAATGGGCGACCGTTCTCTTCACTGATGAGTCCTGGTTTAGCCTAAACACTGATTCTCACCGTACGTTCATATGGAGAGAACCAGGGACCCGCTACCTACCTTCCAATGTCCGTGAAATCGACCATTATGGTGGAGGAGGTTTAATGGTCTGAGCAGGCATCATGTTGGATGGCCACACACCGCTCAGTGTCTTTGAAAGAGGCACTGTGACTGGTGTGAGGTATAGAGATGAAGTCTTGGAGCCCTATGTTCGCCTTTTCAGGGGTGCAGTTGGCCCTGAGTTTATTTTAATAGATGAAAACGCGAGGCCACATAGAGCTCTTCTGGTTGACGAATTTCTAGAGAGTGAGGATATTCGCCGGATGGATTGACCAGCCAGATCTCCAGACCTTAACCCTATAGAGCATGTCTGGAACTCTCTGGGAGGGCAATTGCAACTCGCAACCCCCCCTCCGAGAACCATCCAGGGAATGAAAACAGCATTGCGGAATGAGTGGGACCAATTGCCACAGGAAATGATAAACTGCCTTATTTCAATTATGAAATCATGCTGCGAGACCTGTATATCTGTAAGAGGGGACCATACTGCCTATTAACCCATTTTTTTGTTTCTTCTGCAACCGCTGTTTCATACCTTCCGACTCCAATGAGTGTTACACACGATCATGCGTGTGTATTACAATTATTAAATGGTTATTTGTTTTGTATTGTATCAATGTATGTACATATCAAATTTCATTAAAATCGGTACAGTCATTCTAGAGATAATCGACCAAGTCTGCAAATTCTCTTAATTTCTTACACCAGTGTATTATGGTTCGTTTTCCAGAGGCATTTAGTTAGTTGAGCGAGTGATTAGGTTGGGATATTTAATTTTTGCTCTGATTAATCAAATGTTTACCTGAACCATATAAGGCTGGTGTCACAAATCACACTTCCAGACTCTAGACTCACAGTACCCAAAGTTGAAGGGGGGGGGGGCAACCTTGAATAAAGAAACCATAGCTGTCTGAAAGGCAGATGTTCCCAGCGAAAGGTTAATGCATATGAGACTTTGTGCGAACAACGTGAAATACCAATTTCACAGAAGGAATGTCTGAGTAGTTAATTTTTTCTTAGAAAAAGAAGGTTGAATTTTAATTATTTGATCTAAAATCTGGTGGGTAAAGAATGTATACCAATGGTATCAGTATTGTTATTCTAAGAGATTCTTTTCATAAAAACATTCTGAGGAAGTACAAGGAGACTAAAAAATTATCAATTTATTAATCAAAAATTTCATGCAGTTCAAACTGATGGTTTAGAATTTTTTTTTGTATAATTTATCAAATATCTTCATACCATTTGTGTATTTTTTTTTATTAAACTGAATTTGTCTAAATTATTTTAAAATGAAATTGAAGGCACAATTTGTGTTTTCTAATACTTCTTACTTTTATAATTTGTGTGTTATTTTTTTTTCTTTTGTAAGGTTTATATCTTTTGAATAAAACACCTGGCAAGATGTACACTTGCTGGAAAAAGTCTGCATACAAGCAAAAACCAGATATTCAAGCATAAAAAAATATAATACAGTACAACCTCCCAAATCCGGACCTCTCAAATCCGGAGACCTCCCAAATCCGGAATGCTTTAATAAATGGCCAATTTTACTTTTCTATTTTACCGATAGATGTCGCTACCAAAATGATCGGTAAAAAATTGCGCTTCCTTTCAAGGAAGTGACAGCAGCGATTTTGAGGGCTTTCAAGAATCTGAGAAAGACGATGAAATAGCAGAATTAGTAGAATGTGCGAATAAAGGCAACATTAACTTGGATAATTGGTCATACAGGAAGTTTTAGACATCGATGAATATGTACCGATCGTTTATTCACTTACACCGCATTTACGCAATCGCGATAGCGGCGAGTCGAATCGCGGGGGGGGAGGGGGTGCGAATGTGTAAACGGTGTTCGCGCCGTTTCTCCGCGCCAATCGTGGCGCTCGCTTCGGGAGCAGTTTTCTGGCACGAATCAAAGTGGCGAATGGCGCCGGGAGTCAAAGGGGAAAATGGCGACAGGGAGTCTTGTTCACAGCACGAGGCGAGAATGTGAGAACGGTCACTCGCGTCGATGGTGGAACGTGACTAATGTCTCGCGAATGTCTTGTGCCGCATTTGCATTCACGATCGAGCCACTCGCAAGACATTTGCGAGACATTAGTCACGTACCTGCATTGACGCGAGTGACCGTTCTCACATTCCCGCCTCTTGCTGTGAACAAGATTTCCCGTTGCCATTCTCACCATTTTGTATTTCTAAAACCATTGTTAAAGGATAATAAATGATTCGATCAGTACAAGAAAAGAAAAGAAAGTTGATAAATTTAGTGTAATATTATATTTTTTGATGCTTGAAAGTTTGGTTTTCGCTTCCATGCAGACTTTTTCTGGCAAGTGTATGTTATATTTCCATATAATTCATGGTATCTTCTAAAGATTGAAATTATTATTTCATCCTATATCTTGATATCCATTGTATCCAAATAAATATCAACATAATGATTTCTAACATATCTGAAAGAAAGTAAATTGTTTCCGGAATTTGCTGTTGTCAAATGTTCAATGTGTTTATAGCTCATCACTTACTGTGAATCGGGGTGATTTGAATCTTCCCGATATCATAAAGTAGTATCTTTGAAAAAGATATGTATCCAAATCACCATTTTAGAGCTGTCTCAGCACATTGTGTTACATACAGGGACATAGTGTGTGCATTTAGTGGAATCATCTAGATCAGGGGCGTCAAACTCAAAGGCTAACTTGGGCCAAACAAACAAGGTTTAACTATAGGTGGGCCGCAAAAAAATCAATATTAATAGAAACATAGGTTTATTTACCTAATTACAGAATATTCAACATAAATATACGCATTTTGTTTAATAATAGCAAAAAAGAGTATAATTAAAAAAACATTTAGCAAATACTTCCTATCTTATAATTTTCCGTTGATTGTTTTATTATATATTATTGTGTGCCAATATATTGGCCGGGCCAAAAAAATGTTTGTCGCGGGCCGCAAATTTGACACCCCTGATCTAGATTGTAGTTTGATTGTATAGTTTATCAAGTGCCACACATTAGCATATTTTACATGAGGAATTTTTCTTTATCTCTTTTCTAATTGAAGCCAAGCAGTATACAATTTCACATTATTTACTATTTTTTGAGTTGAAAATCTTATCTTTTGGTTGTACTATTTGAAAGTCAATCTTAATGATAATTTCTAAATGGTCATTAAATGTAATACTCCATGATTGTGTAATTTATCTTTCTTTATATTTTATATATATATATATATATATATATATATATATATATATATATATAAAGGTGCTATAATGAAAGTGAGACTTTTTTTTGAGTAATGGTTTATTGGTTGGGATATGTGAACTTTTAGGAAATAATAGTGTTACATGAGCTATATATCCACTAAACAGTCACCTTGTTGATTCAAGCTGTTGGATGAAAGTAGTTGTAAAAATAATGCATACAAAATGGCCAACAAAGATTTATTTGTTAGTTTGAAAAGATGAAATTAAATATTACAAAAGAAACAGAATATAACAGAAAAATGCTGTCTCTCACATATACAAGCTACATTGCCTGCTAAAGCTGCTGAAACATCTCATGAGAAACTTATAGCTTTCTAGTTAAGCTGACCATGATGTCAACTGCTTAGCCAATCAGTGTGTGATGACATCTCAGCTCACAAAATTAACATTTTATGAACCAGAAATACTTATAAATAAATATAATAAATCTGGCAACTAATGAGTGGGGAAAGAAAATATAAATGAAAAGCACTGTAAAATAATGAAATGGCAAGTATCCCAGCACTTATTTTTTGCTCAGAGTATCCAAAATTTAATGAGGTCCATGGTTGTCTACTGAACCAGTCTTGAATGGAACCTCTGCATCATTAGTAAACTGGTGGCCTTTATCAGTGGGTCAAAGATGTGGAAGTCACATGACTGTTTGGGGTTTGAGGGCCTTCCAGCAAATTTTGTCCATGACAGTTGATTCCATGGTGTGCTTGGCATGTCTCATGCTCACACATCCATTATGAAATTCCCTTAACCATCTGAATATTTTGCACTCATGTCTATACACATCCCTCTAATGATGATCAATTTTGGCTCCACTAGCTTCTGCTTGCAAAAGTTGAATAACTGCTCTTCAGTGCCTGTTTGGACAAATTTGTCACATCCATACTTAGTCAAACACATTCAAACTGCACACCAACACTTTATGTCTGATGATAGCAGCTTTGTTTCGTAATATATCATCTGGGTGTTTAACCACTGCCTCTAAAATAAAAGTCTTACTCTCATTTTGGCTGTCCTTATATCTGTACAAAATGTGTTTAAATTTTGATCTTATTTTAAATTTCGCTCTTTAATTTTAGAGCTCCAGCAGAGCAAATGCGTATGAAAGCTTCTAGTTCTTATAATTTGCTACAAAATTCTCGCCCAGCTGGAGATGTGGAAGCTGGATCAACTTTGCCAAAATCATCTGGTCTTCCAAAATCTGGAGTTATTTAATTATAAATGTTTTATGTACTAATCAATTTAATTTATTACTTTTATTCCATAACTTTTTTATTCTTGTCAAGTATATTTTCCATATTTTCTGTTACTATTTTTATCATGTTCGTCCATTTCATACTGCCCGCTGTTTTAGTGTATGTTTTGAAATTTGAATATTTGAATATGTTGATCATCAGGTGTATATAATGTTGATAATATTACTGCAGCTGCATACTGTTGCTACCTATAACTGCAGTTGATTGTGTAGTAAAAAACCAATTGACAGCTGAACTAAATATATGATGTGTGCATTTGAAAATGCGTGGTTAAAAAAGTTGAAAGGTATCTTTTAGGTAAAATGGAATTAAAACTGCATTTTTCATTTGTATTATTCAGTGAGCATAATGAGCTTAAGTCTTTTTTTTTCTTGATTACAGTCACGTGTATTTTTAATACCTTAAGTTCATGTTATGCATATGATCAAGTGTTTAATTTCTTACCAGAGGTATAAATATTTCATGTATGCAGGAGAATAGATAATTTCAAGCTTTTGTCGTATACTTAGTTGTTAACTATGTAACCCCGGTTATGATAGTCAGAAGCTGCTTGAAAAATGTTTGACATATTCATGCATGCCAGTTGTTAAAATGTATAACTTGTTGGAATCAAGTATAGAAGAGTTTCTTGACTAGCAAATAACTGTTACTGTATGCATCAAGCCAAAATTAGTATTTCATATGTTTTATATTGATGTCAAATTTGAGTCATTTTACTGTAGAAAGTTAGAGGAAAAACTCAGTGTTGTAATGATGTCTGTCTGTGTCAAGAATATGATAATGTTAAGGAGGGGAAATTCGAACTATATTTATGTAACTATGAAAATATGTGCATTTTCAGCAGAAATCTATTTTCTCTATCCTATTTTGTCCTTTTATGTTTGGGGAGTACTTTTTCATTCCACTAGGCCTTTTTCCTTTGTACAGTATGTTTGAGAGTTGAGGTTTAAAAGTACATTTTTAAAATTTTTAAATGTATAACTGTCCAATGAAGTTAAATTTGTCTTTGTAATGTGTGCTAGTGAAGATATTAAAGAATATTTTAGAAACTGGGTGATTTTATTTTATTGTTGGTGAGAATGGACAATATAACCAATTGTAATACTAAATAACTGATTATAGACATACAATAATCCAAAATTCTCCTCTAAATAAATCTAAAAGATGTAATTTACCTTTTGTAAAGATTGAAACCCATTTCATCACATTGACCTATGTTGGGGTCCCAGAGTCCTTAAATGTCCTCATTAATGTTTTCTGTTCTCGAAAGACTTGAATTTTGATCCTTGCATAATGTAATAAGAGTTTTTTTTAGTTAGTTAAGACCAGGTATGCACCTGCAGTCATGAATTTATATATTTTTAATATTGATAAAAGTAAGTCTTTAAACAGGTAAAAGTAGCGATCGGTTCATTCCTGTTGCGAGTTGATGCTTTTCTGGCAAGGGAAGATTACCATTCACCCTCAAGTACTCTGGGGTTAATTTTCACAAATTTAATTGAATTTTTTTTTAATTTTAGCAACCTATCGCACTACTTCAGTCATTAATATTTATAAAACACCTGTATTGCACTGTGCATAATTATTTTAGAAAATTAACTTTTCTACAAACTGATGCCCATTTAAGTATTTGTGTTGATCCACATATTAGAAGTATGTTAGATTGCCTCTCTTCACTGTCAGCTTATGTGTTTGTGTTGCATTTAGAATTGATGCTCTCACTTTGAAAGAAATGCTGAGTTGCAGTACAGTGTACTTTTTTAGTATAAACTATAAGTGAAAGGGGGATCTGTTGGGACATTCACGAATTTCCCCCTTTTTCAAGTTGCTGTGTGCAAAAATTTTGAAATAGGAAGGTTGTCTATGCAATATTTGTTTTTAGTTGGATGTAGTGATAATTTTGTTTAGTAAATGAGATTTTAGGGGACAACATAATCAAGTTTATTTTTTTTAGTGCATGACCATTTTTCAAGTGCCATTAGACTCGTTCATCATAGGTTTTGCTCTAATATCTACTGTTTTTTAATGAATTTTGGGTTAAAGGTTAATGGCTTCATGATATAATTAACTTATTTAAAGTGTTTTGTTTTTACATTATTTAAATTATTCAAAATAAGTTCCTTTATGTTATTAGGTATAGCACATCTGGAGAGAAATGCTAATAAATGATTAGCAGGTTATTAAATTTCCTTAATATAGGAATATACATGTTAACCCGCAAAATTGATAAATAGTTACAAAAAATAAGTTTGTAGCTTAGTTTTCCCTCAAAATTAAAGAAATTTCCATATTATAAATCAAGGGCCACGTAGTTTCATTTCAACATGCAACTGAGAGACTTTCGTATAATTTAATTAGTGATATAAAAATGCAAGCTCTATACTAAGAAAGAACTTAACAAAATAAAATATGCATACATGTACATAGGGGAAACTCTTGTACTTAGGGCTGGCTATTTTCAAATGGCAGTATCTTTACTTAAAACTAACTTACAATAATAAAAATAGTTTGTATACATTAAGGCTGCTATGTACTAACCCCATTGGATTTGCTCTCTCCTCAATGTTAACCTATGGAGAAAATTTTTCAACAGATTGCCGAGTTGGATTCAAAGATTTATTTTTTTAAATTGTACTCCATCATAGAGAAAGAAATTATACATTTGCAGACTTTTTTGAAAAATGCAATTAATATTTTAAAATTTAAATTATTTGGGGAAAAATCTGGTATAGTGTGTTTTAAACGCTCATATATTCCTTCAGTGGATGAAATTTATAAAATTAATCCAGTAGAGCAGCGGTTCCCAACTGGTGGGTCGCGACTCGATCCTAAAACTGTCAGAAACCATCGAATAAACCATCAGAAAAGATAAGAAAAATCGAAACAAATCGAATTGTGTTTTGATTGTTTTCTTGGTTCTTGAATTTTGGCATCTGGGGCAGACAACAGAACCACTAAATCCCTCCCAAATGACTCACACAGTCACACAGGTGGTGCGCACTCTGGCAATGCCGCTCCCCCATATATATATACATATATTTGCAATATTTGATGGTAAATTATATATACACTTATATATAATATAATTACTATATTCCTCCACCATGGACCGTGGAGGAATTCCGATAAGGAAAAGTGGGTCGCCAGCTGAAAAAGGTTCGGATCCACTGCAGTAGAGCATTGCAGAAAAGTTCAGGCTATCTGACAATACCAATTTTATTTGATTATCAGCATTTATGTAGCTGTAAATAGTTGGCAAAAAAAGACTTTTTAAAAAAATTTGCTGAGAATTTCGTCTGTTGGGCGGGGGGGATGATTGACGGGACCGCCCATCACAGCGAGGGGTAGCGCTCCCGACTTGCCACCAGCGAGTGAGGGGGAAATTAATGTCAGGGTTTCTGAAACCCCGAACTTTGAAAACAGGAACACGGGACAAACAAACAAACAGAAAAGCTCTGGGATTAATTTATGTAACTCTTGACTGAATATCAGAAATAACTTCCCTCATGTTGGGCTCGTTGTCATCCCAGCTGTTTCAATTTCTTTTCTTTTTACAGATAACCAAAGTAAATATTCTTTCAAGTTCATCCTTAATTATAAGAAAAATTAAGAACGGATAAATGGAGATCTTAAGTGTAAACTTCAAATCATTAAACTGATAAAGTAAAACAAAGAAACAGAACATAGCATTTGAGAATGATTTTTTGTGATTGAGCAATTTAAAAACACAATTTAATCGAATGTTGCACGCATACATATTCCGAATGTAAACATTATAAAAAGAAGTCAACTGCAAGTTTCTGTAGAGTTGGTAAGGATTATGAAAGATTTTTAAAAAAAAGTGACGCATATCACCGTATATACGAAATAATATTTCGAATCACAATTTAAATTTTGCAAACTTCAAATCATTAAACTGACAAAGTAAACCATATAAACTGAGCATAGCATTTGAGAATGATTTTTTGTGATTGAGCAATTTAAAAACACAATTTAATCGAATGTTACGCACATACATATTCCGAATGTAAGGATAATAAATAAAAATGAAACTAAGATTTTCAAATTTCTCTATCATTAAAATAATAATAAACACATATAAACTAAAATTATCCACTGTACAAGCACTAAAATTATTTATAATTTATATAATTACATGAAAAAATTAACACAAAACATTTAAAAACACAATGCAATCGAATGTTATGCTCATACATATTCCGAATGTAAGGATAATAAATAAAAATGAAACTAAGATTTTCAAATTTCTCTATCATTAAAATAATATAACATATATAAACTAAAATTATCCACTGTATAAGCACTAAAATTATTTAATTTATTTAATTACATGAAAAAATTTTAAATAGAAAAAAAATCTTTCAAGCTTTTTTTTTTACTAACTTCAAGTTTTTCTTGAATTTTTTTATATTTATTTTGTTGTGCAGCCAATATATAAGATGGATTGTGTATTGGCATTGATCTCAGATATCGTGGATCTATGATCTCTGGAAGTAAGCAATCGAAATAAAATAGTTTAACTTTTGACTCTATATAATTTTTCCAAAAGTTGTCATCTTTTTCGATTCTTTCAACCTTCACACCCTGTTTCGTCCAGAGCACAAATAAGCAATATTTTCTTTTTGTTATGTGTAGCTGCCCTTCGACTTGATAATACGTGCTTTTTATTAATTGGGCCAATTACTTTCGTTTTTTTATTCTATGTCCAAAACGTGAATTTTCGGGAAGCAATAGCTTCCTCTGGCAAGATTGTTTGGCACGAAAAGGGGCATTTGATCTCTATGACACCATCATCTTCTATCAGCCCATCTGGTGTAGCACCTAGATACGGCAATTCGGAATCTACGGAAAGGCCACATGGTTTGATGTTCATATTAAAACATTCTTTTAAGCAATGTAAAGCATCTCTTTCGTGATGCCTACCGTATCTGAGGGCTTCGGTGTCATACTGGCAGTACAAAAGCGCTTTTACTAAATTTTCGCACCCTGTATCGGCCTTTGCGCATACGTGGCCGAAATTTGACGCTGTTAGGCGTTTTCTTCGTTCTTCCAGCCACACTGGGCTATGTTTTTGAAGAATAGTATTTTTTTGTATTTGTACCCTCTCTTCCTCTGTTAAGTTTAGGGCTTCCAGAAATTCAGTTCAAGAAACATGTACATACCGAGTTTCATTAAAATCGGCCCAAAACAGACAGAGCTACACTTTTTGGAAAACTACACTGCTGGCCACTGTAAATGTAACACCTTGAAGGAAACATGCAAATAACATGAAATTTACAACATGCATTAGCGGAGGTGAGATATGCAAACGATTAGAATTTCAGCGCAGACGCACATCACGCGCGCCTGTGGTGCCACTTAAAAGCGCTATTTAAGGCTTGGAGATTTCGACGATTTTAAGTTCGGCAATTGTGTTTTTCTTGTGGTTTTTTCAAAAAAACGATCAATTATTCCTCGTCGAAAACAGCGATCATCTTTTGATCAAGTATCCGAGTTCGACAGAGGAAGGATAGTGGCCTACCGAGATTGTGGATTATCTTTCAGGGAAATCGGTAGTCGTGCTGGACGAAACCAAACAACTGTAATGCGGATATGTGATCGTTGGATGCAGGAGGGTACGACGGACCGGCGTGTTCGATCGCATCCACCTCAGCGCACCACTTCACGTGATGACAGGCAAATTGTGCGCATGACAGTGACGGATCGCTCAGTCACATCACGAACCATAGCACAGCACATGCAGTCTGTTACGCATCATCCAGTGTCTGCGCGTACCATTCGACGCCGTTTACAGCAGAGTGGTCTGTCCGCAAGACGTCCATTGCTTTGTCTACCCTTGACGCAGAACCACAGACGCCTCCGCCGCCAATGGTGCGATGACAGAAGGATGTAGACGGCAGAATGGAATGAAATTGTCTTTACTGACGAGTCACGCTTCTGTCTGCAACACCACGATGGTCGCATTCGAGTCTGGAGACACCGTGAAGAGAGGATGCTGAACAGCTGCGTTATGCACCGCCACACTGGTCCTGCACCGGGTATTATGGTATGGGGCGGTATTGGATATCACTCTCGCACACCTCTAGTACGCATTGCCGGTACTTTGAACAGCCAGCGCTACATCTCCGAGGTGTTGGAGCCAGTTGTCCTTCCTTACCTTCAGGGATTGCCCACAGCCATATTTCAACAGGATAATGCGCGACCACATGTGGCACGCATTGTCCAACGGTTCTTCGTCAATCGCCAGATTGAATTGCTTCCCTGGCCGCCTCGCTCTCCGGATCTTTCGCCGATAGAAAACGTGGTCCATGGTTGCTCTACGATTGCCCCAGCTGCCACAGCATATCAGCTTTGGCAACGTGTGGAAGCTGCTTGGTCTGCTGTACCCCAAGAACTAATCCAAAGTCTCTTTGAATCAATGCCGAGGCGTGTGGCAGCAGTGATCTCCAACAATGGCGGCTACTCTGGCTACTGATTTTGGCATGAACCACATTTCACAGAAGTCTATAAATTTAATCATTTGATACTTGGTCAACATGTTATCTACAAAATAAATTTTGTTGTGATATCTCTTGTCTTTCTTGGTGTTGCAATTTGGGTGGCCAGCAGTGTAATTATTTTTTCAAATGTGTACCAATGTATTATGTTTTACAATTTTAAATCTACTATATATATATATATATATATATATATATATATACAGGGTGTCCCAAAAGGTCGTTTACAAACTTAACATGCTGGTCTGTCATATCATGATGAACAAGATTTGCATACGAACTTGTGTCCGAAAATTCAAACTGAGACCGCTAGAGGGCGATAAGTGCAGGTTTGGATGAGGAGAAAAAAAAATTATATCGACAGCGGTGTCAATATGATTTTTTTTACAAAACATTATACATCACATCAATTGTTCAAAATTAATTCCATTCGCCACAATGCACGTTTCACAGCGTCGGCGCATGGATTCACGAACCCGTTCAAATTGGCCAGGAGTGTCACGGACACGTGCTGCCGCTTCCGCGATCCTGGAGTTAAGATCCATGTCCAATGTTACGGGTGTCTCGTACACTATGGACAGCATGTGTCCCCACAGGTAGAAATCCAGGGGAGTCAGGTTGGGGGATCGCGGCGGCCATTGGACTGGTCCGCCTCTACCGATCCAGCGATTAGGATAAGTCCTTTCGAGGTATTCTCGAACAGCGTAGCTAAAGTGGGCAGGCGCTCCATCCTGCTGAAACCAGATGTTTCGGCGTGTAGCGGCTGGAACGTCACCCATCAGATCCGGCAAAACTCTTTCTAAAAAAATGCGATAGGTAATTCCGTCGAGGCGTTCAGGTAGAAGGTAAGGGCCAATCAACATGTCACCGATAATACCAGCCCAAACGTTTACGGTGAAATGTTGATGTGCATGGGCACGTGTACATCTTGGGTTTTCAAGCGCCCATACGTGCATGTTGTGCAGGTTCACGACACCATCCTGTGTAAAGCAGGATTCATCAGAAAACAAAATCCACGATGGAAAATCTGGCTGTGCGACCCGCTGTTGCAAATACCAGCGTGAGAATGCAATGCGTTTGGGATAATCGTCAGCGCACTATGCTTGTACTTTTTGGAAGTGGTAAGGGTGTTGCATGTCATCGTGCAGTATGCGCATTATGGTGGAACGACCTACACCCAAGACACTTTCGCCTTCTCGGAGACTTATTTGCCGGTTGATGGCAAACTCCTGTAGCACGGTTTCCTCTACGACAGGCGTGCGTGTAGCACGTTCTCGACCGATGTGGTTACGTACTACGAAAGCACCTGATTCACGTAATCTGCGGTGCAATCGTCCAAACAAAACATGACTTGGCTGACGTCTGTTTGGGAAGCGCTCAAGGTACGTCCGTGCAGCGGCTCGTCCATTTCCATCAGCGGCGCCGTATACGTAATGCATGTCGGCCATTTCTGCGTTATTAAACTCATTCATCCTTCTCCTTCAACGTCCACGCCTGAAATGATTGTTTTTCCCACTCTCTCGTTTTCGTGCAATTATCGCCCTCTAGCGGTCGCAGTTTGAATTTTCGGACACAAGTTCCTATGTAAATCTTGTTCATCATGATATGACAGACCAGCATGTTAAGTTTGTAAACGACCTTTTGGGACACCCTGTATATATATATATATATATACACTGCTGGCCACCCAAATTGCAACACCAAGAAAGACAAGAGATATCACAACAAAATTTATTTTGTAGATAACATGTTGACCAAGTATCAAATGATTAAATTTAGAGACTTCTGTGAAGTGTGGTTCCTGCCAAAATCAGTAGCCAGAGTAGCCGCCATTGTTGGAGATCACCGCTGCCACACGCCTCGGCATTGATTCAAAGAGACTTTGGATGAGTTCTTGGGGTACAACAGACCAAGCAGCTTCCACACGTTGCCAACGTTGATATGCTGTGGCAGCTGGGGATGGAATCTGGGTCAATCGTAGAGCAACCATGGACCACATGTTTTCTATCGCCGAAAGATCCGGAGAGCGAGGCGGCCAAGGAAGCAATTCAATCTGGCGATTGACGAAGAACCGTTGGACAATGCGTGCCACATGTGGTCGCGCATTATCCTGTTGAAATATGGCTGTGGGCAAGCCCTGAAGGTAAGGAAGGACAACTGGCTCCAACACCTCGGAGATGTAGGGCTGGCTGTTTAAAGTACCGGCAATGCGTACTAGAGGTGTGCGAGAGTGATATCCAATACCGCCCCATACCATAATACCCGGTGCAGGACCAGTGTGGCGGTGCATAACGCAGCTGTTCAGCATCCTCTCTTCACGGTGTCTCCAGACTCGAATGCGACCATCGTGGTGTTGCAGATAGAAGCGTGACTCGTCAGTAAAGACAATTTCGTTCCATTCTGCCGTCCACATCCTTCTGTCATCGCACCATTGGCGGCGGAGACGTCTGTGGTTCTGCGTCACGGGTAGACAAAGCAATGGACGTCTTGCGGATAGACCACTCTGCCGTAAACGGCTTCGAATGGTACGGGCAGACACTGGATGATGCGTTACAGACTGCATGTGCTGTGCTGTGGTTCGTGATGTGACTGAGCGATCCGTCACTGCCGTGCGCACAATTTGCCTGTCATCACGTGAAGTGGTGCGCTGAGGTGGATGCGATCGAACACGCCGGTCCGTCGTACCCTCCTGCATCCAACGATCACATATCCGCATTACAGTTGTTTGGTTTCGTCCAACACGACTACCGATTTCCCTGAAAGATAATCCACAATCTCGGTAGGCCAGATTCAGATCAAGTATCCTTCCTCTGTCGAACTCGGATACTTGATCAAAAGATGATCGCTGTTTTCGACGAGGCATAATTGGTCGTTTTTTTGAAAAAACCACGAGAAAAACACAATTGCTGAACTTGAAATCGTCGAAATCTCCAAGCCTTAAATAGCGCTTTGAAGTGGCGCCACAGGCGTGCGTGATGTGCGTCTGCGCTGAAATTCTAATCATTTGCATATCTTACCTCCGCTAATGGATGTTGTAAATTTCATGTTATTTGCATGTTTCCTTCAGGGTGTTGCATTTACAGTGGCCAGCAGTGTATATATATACACACACACATATACAGATGGTTGACAAAATAATACGAACACCTGTGAAATAATGGAAAATCTTTATTAATAGGGGGTTGGACCACCCTTTGACTGAAGTACAGATTCAATGCGACGTGGGGTAGATGCATAAAGGTCACGGACAATATTTAAAGGAATATTAAGTCATTCCTCCTGCAGAGCGGTCTCTAATTGTGAAAGTCCGGATGGAGGTGAAAATTGGGAACGAAGTTTGGACTCCAAATATTGCCATAAATGTTCAATAATATTCAAGTCTGGAGACTGAGGGGGGCAGGCGAGATGTTCAACTGCATGGTCATGCTCTTCGAACCATTCTTGAACACACCTAGCAGTGTGGATAGGGGCGTTATCGTCTTGAAAAAGCGGTCGCTCTCCAGGGAATACAGTCTGGATCAAAAGGATGGACATGATCCCCTAGAATGCTTAGATAGTGATTGGATTTGATCCTCCCATGCAGAATAACAAGTGGCCCAAGACCGCGCCAAGATATCGCACCTCATACCATAATGGAGCCACCCCCATGCTTCACAGTCGGCAAGAGGCATTCAGGATGGAACGTTTCTTTGGGCGTTCTCCAGACATAAACGCGTCCGGTCGTCTGAAATAGAGTGAATGACGATTCATCTGACCATATTACCTGTTGCCACTGCTGTGGGGACCAGCCTTTGTGATCTCTGCACCATTGGCGTCGCTTGAAAGCATTAGTTGCTGTCACCAAGGGTTTACGAATTGCCACTCTGCCATAAATGTTCGCAGCATGAAGTTCCCTTTTGACAGTTTTTGTTGAAACGGGGTCCTGGAGATGACTGTTATTTCGGATAACGATTGCTTGTGCTTTCGGGCTACTATGCGCCCGTCTATCCCTATCAGCAAGCTTGGACTTTCGGCCACTGTTGTGCTTTGAAGACGTCGTCTTACCCTCTTTCGTGTACGCTGTCATAACGGCTGATGCCATACTCCTTGCAAACCCCAAAAGGTTTGCTGTTTGCGTAACCGATGCTCCACTTAAACGCGTTCCAACTATCATTCCTCTTTGGAACTCTGACTGGTCTGACATTTCAACTTATCACAGACAGTTCGATAGAAGCATGCAACGTAGGTGACTGCTGTTGAGAGACTGATACCTTCCTCTTCACGCTCACTAGGTGGCAGACTTCTGTTGCAGGTGGCGCGGCTGTACTGCAGGTGTGAAATACGTCATACTTTTTCACAGGTGTTCGCATTATTTTGTACTCCATCTGTATATATATATATATATATATATATAACTAGCTGAAGTACCCGGCAATGCCCGGGATTTTAAGAATGTTTGTTAACCAAAATCAATTTAAAAATTCACACAGTATAAATAACATTGAGAAAATATATGTGAAATGTTATACACATCTCAGAATTTCAGCCTTTCATCATTGTAGTACTAAAATCTGCAAAGTAAAACTGTCAAATTCTCTAATGTTTGTTAACCAAAATTAATTTAAACCTAAACACAGTATAAATAACATATAAAAAAACCACGTGAAATCTTATACACATGAATAAAAGGAAAACCCAATATCAAAATATATAAATTTATAATAAACTCCTCAGAATTCAGCTAGATTTAGCCTTTCATCATTGGGGCAAAAAAAAGAAGCTGAAATTACAGGTTTAGCAGAAATTTCCAATAGAACCATAATATGACTCCAGCGTCCCTCTTAAAAAATGAAATGTTTGATTGAGGGCTGCAAACCATTTAACTCCTATAAACATCCTCTACATATTAAATTCCTTTTCTCTCCACAATAAACTCCTCAGAATTTTGGTAGATTCAGCCTTTCATCATAGTACCACTAAAAACTGAAATATCCTCTCAAGAATTATAAATTTATTAATTTCAATAATTAAACACACACAAATGTATAAATTACACAAAAGTTTTTTAACCAACATTTGAATAATTCGTAAATGAAAAAACATATGAAAATAAAGATAATAAGAACTTCCAGAATCGAAATTAATTACCCTTAATTTTTAATTAATAAAAAACTAACATAATATGAATAAAAACGATAGTTGTTCAAAACCATATGAAAATAAAGCTATTATAAAGATAATAATAAAAAAGCATAAGAAAATAATGCTCGCGCATGAAGTTAACGTTACGATATAAAGATAGTAATAATAATATAAACCGCGTGCATAAAATATTTAACTTTTCAAGCGAAATAAATTAATTTTTAGAAAAAAACTACTTTAATCGAGAAATTAAATACATTGCACAAAATTTTGATTTTACCAACTTTCTACTCTACAATTTACACCCTACTTCTTTGAAGTTGGGTGTTGAAACATCCTCTTTGAAAAATTTACGACCTATTTCTTTTAAATAGGGTGTAAATATGAAGTTTTAACAGTCAATTGAATGCCAGTTAAAAACGATTGTTGTTTAAAATCATATGAAAATTACGCTATTATAAAGATAATAAAAAAAAGCATAGGAAAATAATGCGTGCGCATGAAGTTAACGTTACGATATAAAGATAGTAGTAAAAATCTAATTGTAATAGTAATATAAAACAGTTCCGTAACTGACTGACTGACATACAACGTACAGACCAAACCGCTGGACCTAAAGGGCTGAAATTTTGCATGGCGATTCTTCATATAGTGTAGGGGTGCACTAAGAAAGATTTTTGAAAAATTCTTCTTAGATTTTTTTAATTAAATTTTTAAGCTGTTTTTGTAACTTTTTTTAAAGTTTGCATTTAAAATAATAATTTGAGCGTTATAAAATTTATATCACGAAAACGATCATAAAAATTCCTTTAAAATGAAATCTTTTTCGAATCTTTACCTCCATTTTCTGATTTTTGGTGAATTTTAAAGATTAATTTTTAGAATTTAATTTATTAAACGCTGATCATGTGATTTCTTTTTCTGGTACTTTAAATAAATTTATCGTCACGTAACAACGAAATAGACAAAAAAAATTATTTTTTTCTTGCTAATGTGGCAGACGATTGGACATTATCAAAAAAAATATTAAAATACAGTAAAAGATATGTTCCTCAAACTGTACTATATTAACTGTACTATATTCTTTAGTATTTCCTATTAGATTTAATTTGAATATTTTCTTCTATATTATTTTGTCTATAAAAATATCCCTTACGATTTTTTTATAAATATATTTTTTTGTTTTTTTTTATATCATTTGTATACATTGATCGTCGTATATTATTATATATATATATATATATATATATATATATATATAATACATATATATATATTGGCATTAATTGCATACATTGACGTTGTATTTAATTTGAATGTACTCCGTAGCGAAGTGCGTGTTTTCAGATGGGTTGGAATACTAAAAGTTTAAAATAGTGGCGCCATCTACTGCACGTCTGTGAATCGAGCTTACATTTAGTTTCAAAAATTGTTGGTTTTTTATTAATTAAAAATCAACGGTAATTAATTTCGATTTTGGAAGTTCTTAAGACCCTCGGCTGTTTTTAAAGACGCCTGTATGTAAAATTTCACGATAGTTGCTCCTAAACTGTGGATTTCTATACAATTATAGACAGACAAACATTCATTTTTATATATTAGACTAGCATTATTGCCCTGGTAGATATATAGATATAAAATTTTTCATGCATTCCATCAAAAAAATACTGGGTTGCACCCCCCGCTGTTCATGTTCATCTGGCCAGACAGAATGCGCTTAGCGCGTTTCTACTGAAATGATATACAAACAATAAGAAAGAAAGAAACTTTGAGCCTGCGTACCTTCGTCTGATTATACGTCTGATTTTATTGAGAATTAATAACACAGTGTTGCGTGATTCACACGTTTGGATTGAATAAGTTTACTGTTTAATTATATTTGTTAGATACCGTTTAATTAGATTTGTTTGATCCACTGTTTAATTAGAAATTAGTTTTATAGCTTACATTTGCCTTTATTATTTATTTTTCCTTTAAAAATGCAGTTTTTTCCACATCACCCAAGAGGTAAAGTGCAAGATGCATTATCCCCTTTATTTAACCAAAGTAAGGCGGCATTCCGCATGAAGCCTAGGCCCAAAGTTTCTTTCTTTCTTATTGTTTGTATATCATTTCAGTAGAAACGCGCTAAGCGCATTCTGTCTGGCCAGATGAACATGAAGAGCGGGAGGTGCAGCCCAGTATTTTTTTGATGGAATGCATGAAAAATTTTATATCTATATATCTACGCGGGCAACGCAGGGAAATCATTCTTTAAAAATAATTTGAGAAATTTCCTTATGCCTTAATATAACTAATGAACTAATACTTCGGAATGAAAGTTATGTGTCGTTATGTTTCTCATATATTAAGCTCTTTAAAAATTTAAAGAGCTTTTCCTCCCAGTTCTTAAAAAAACCCAAAACTCTAAAAGATTTATCTTATATGATTTCACGGAATAAGTAATTCAAATACATATCGTATGTTAACTCTGTTTCGCGAACTTAGGGGAAGAAACCTGTAGAACTCTTAAACTTTTCCCCATTTTATGATCCTCAAACGATTAATATATTTAGATCAGCAGAAGGCTTCCAAAAACTGGCCATTGGACAAACTTAATTTTACTTTTTTTTCTTCCTTTTTTTCCAAACTTTATTAAGTTCTACACTAAACTTACCAATTCTTTGTTAAGAAATGATGTGAAATGTTATGTATATATTTTTTAATGTCTTGTAAACAATACTATGCAATTTTGTTACAAAACAAAGTAAGTCTTCTTTCTTAGTTAAGGATTTTGTATGACTTATTACCCATATTACTCGGATTATCCGAATTTTCAATTGCCCAGATTTCCTATGGTCCCAGTTAGTCCGGATAAAGGAGGTTTTACTGCATCTGAAAAAATACAGCTGATAGAGAAAAACTGATTTCATATTTAGATTCATCGCCCCAAATATAGCTAATGTCAATTCTAAAATCCTAGATAGCCCCCCCCCCTCAATTTTTTTTTTGCTTGTGTTATGTATGAGTGTCCCAAAAATAAATTTTTACTGACCACTAGATGATCATTGACGAAGAGTTTATATAGGTTGAAACTGCTTCTTAATAGTAATGCTGCTCGTGGCATCTCTGGAGCCACAATTAAAGTGGAAACCACAAATGTAGTGTTTAACATCTTGGATCACATGGGGTTCGTTGATCGAAACGCAGTCTATATTATCAGTAATCATGTCCTTGGCGAGTTCATAGGCGGCATTATCGGTATTATGTAAGTTGAGATGAGCAAATTTAACCATCTTGGTAGAGTTTCTATCCATAATGATGAGATAAGGCGCTCTACCTCCGTGAGTAAAACGTGGCATGTCATATCGGTAGGCAAGTGTTTTGTGTCAACTTTATTATTATTTTTTATTTCTCTCATTGTGGAACACACAGTTTCCGCACTTTGTTTGCTCCGTGGACTCTCCACCACGTGCTTCATCTCCACAGTGCTTGCAAGTTTTCTTGTTGTGGCAAAATTTTGCCACATGCCCTTGTCGCCAACAATTGAAACAAAGTTTAGGTCTGAGATATTCTTTAAAGTTCTATCTCTGCTAATCCAGCCTAATTTTACTGACTCTTTCAATTTTTCTGTATGCTTTACCTTTTAGGTTCACAATCCAGTTAGTACCACCTTTTGTGCTAAAACTTGTTAGCACTTTTACATTACCATCTTCTAGTTCTTTATTTTGTTCCACAAATTTTTGAGCCAAGTTTTCTTTATAATATGTTTCTTTAACCCCGAATATAATTATTTGCCGTAATCTCTTTTTGGCTTTTCGATCTTGTAGTTTTCACCCAGTTTGTCGATAACTTTGAATTCCCTTATTATTTTATCTAAGTCCTCTTTCTTCTTTATGCCTACCAAAAGACCACCTCTACTGATTTACTTGCAAACCTTAATGCCAACTTGAAGTTTGCTTGGATTGATCCACTCTTGGACTTCTAATCTTGTAGCCTCTGAACTTTGGTCCTCTTCCGGTAGGATAGCCACAACATGTGTGTCCTTTAGATCCCCCTCAGATTCTTTATGGTTCTAGATCTGTCTGAGCTTGGCGTTCTTCTTTTCGCTACTTCTGCGTAGCTTGGTTTTTTATTAAGTACGGACAGCTGCCCATGTAAAAACTGAATGAGATTTTGCTGTTCCGTTATAATGTCCATCAAATTAAGCAGGTCCACAATTGCCGCTTTCTTGGTACCAACTGTAAACTTTCATATCGCAATGACATTGACTAATTGCGTATGTAGCGTCTTGGCAACTTCCTCATTATGACTGTAGTTCTCCATTCTATCAGTATCCATACTTGTCAATGGATAAGCGAGAACCCTCTTCCCCACTCTTCCGGCGTTCGAAAACTATCACAAGATAGTTTCCCTGGGGTCACCGCGTGGAGGTTCCGGTAGGTTGCTCTATGGAATACAAATAAAATTTTGTTTGGAAATAACCGCTGTTGAAGTACCCGATAAACTCTGGGCAATTGTCGGGTACCCAATAATTTTCCAAAAAACTAACTGAATAAGCGTAGTGGGGAGACCACCCACCCTCAGCACCCTTGGCTATGGCATAGGTTTGTGGGATTGAGGAAGAACTTCGATAGACCTCTATGGTCTGCCATTAGGGTGCCGGAAAAAAAGAGACTTGTGCTGTATCACGGATCCGTCGGAGACACCACCTGCAGTCATAGATTTTCAACACTGAGCAAGTTGGTGTATGCCTGGATCTGGGGGACGCTTTACGTAGAGTCGTCCAGATAGCTCCGTTTTTGTCCGACTGGTAGCAGAAAAAACGGTAATAGGAAAAGTTTGGCACATAGGACATTTTAACTAAGGATGGCAGAGAGTTAGTGCTCATCTTCTGAGGTGGAAATATGAGGAGTAATTTCAGTTTTTCAAAGGATTTTATGTAGCACTAGCTGAAAACCCGCGCTTCGCTACGGAGTACATTCAAATTTAATATAACGGTCAATGTATGCAATTAATGCCAAAAAAATAAATATATATATTTATAATAAATGCGACGATCAATGTATACAATTGATGTAAAATATATATATATATATATATATATATATATATTTATAAAAAAATCGTAAGAGATATTTATTTTTTTTTTTATAATATCCAATCGTCTGATGCATTAGAAAGAAAAAAAATATTGTTTTTTGTCTATTTATTTGGTATGCACGTGACGATAAATTTATTTAAAGTACCAGAAAAAGAAATCACGTGATCGGCATTTAATAAATTAAATTCTAAAAATTAATCTTTAAAAATTCACCAAAAATCAGAAAATTGAGGTAAAGGTTCGAAAAAGATTTCATTTTAAAGTAATTTTTATGATCTTTCTCGTGATATAAGTTTTATAACCCTCAAATTATTATTTTAAATGCAAACTTAAAAACAAGTTACAAAAACAAGTTAAAAATTTAATTTAAAAATATCTAAGAAGAATTTTTTAAAAATCTTTCTTAGTGCACCCCTACACCATAAGAAGAATCGTCATGCAAAATTTTAGCCCTTTAGGTCCAGCGGTTTGGTCTGTGCGTTGTATGTTAGTGAGTCAGTTAGTGAGTCAGTTACGGAACTGTTTTATATATATAGATTATAAATTTGTCTTATACTGAAGATTGTTTGAACTTTATGGAAACCATTTTGATGGTTAAGTTTTATGTATAAATGCCGTATTTTTTTGCGGCGAGTTGCTTCTGTCTAATAGCCATGGTTCTTGACAATAGCTCTAGCTCGAATTTTCCATGAAAGTTAATATTTCTTTGTACTGTCATGTCAATTTTACCCTATTCCTCTAGGACCGTTTTCCAAAGTCCGTTAAATGTTCTTGGATGCCATTTCTTTAAGGTTCGTTTTAATAAATTAAGAGCGTAAAAGTCCATTGGAGCAGTGTCAGGTGATTTTACAGGTATATCATCAAATGGGATACACGTTATTCCTGTTTCTGATCCTTACTTTGCTAAATAAGCGGCAGTTGATTTAGACGTGTGACTATAGGCTTTGTCCATATGAAACTCAACTTTATCTATGTCCTTTCCATATAAGGCTGGAATATATTCTTCAAAAATTGGGAGAATAAAAGTTAATATAAGAGTAAATAAAGTTAATAAAGTTAATTCAAGACTTCCCTTCGGAAACTTTTCTGTACACTGACGAAACCATTTCCCCAACTCATTCCCGTCAGTTAAGCAATAGAAAATTTATCATTTTTTTATTACAGTCACTTAAATACACCCATGCCTCAGCGAATGTTACCACAAATTTCCCCTTTTCAGCAGCTAGGTGTTTTTTCATATAATTTTCTACAATTTGTTTTTCTTTCGGCATTATGCTTTGGCAAAAGCAGATGAACGTTGTGTTTAAACAACTTTTTTAACTTCTAATCTTTATGAAAGTTTTTACTTACAGTGCCAGAAGACATTCCTAGTTACGATGCAATGAATCTTTGAGTCGGCGGATTTTCTTTTAGGATCCAGAGACTTCACTTTCTTGATATTTACTGTGTTCGAACAGTCTTAGGATGAGGTTTTGTGGTCATGTTTTCATTTTTATTTTCAGTTAGACATTTTCCCTTTCAAATTTAATATATTATAAATACCTTTTTTTGAAATGCCGTAACCGCGACTTTTACACTGCTTTATAATTTGTTGATACGAATATTTCTCTTCGGAAAGCGCAGTTATGTTTATTTAAGCGAGCCTTAGGAAAATGACATCCAAGAACAATGGAAAATGGTCGTAGAGGAATGGGGTAAAATTGACATGACAGTACTAAGAAAAAGTTTGCTTTCATAGAAAATTCAAGCTAGATCTATTGTCAAGAACCATGGCTAAGCAAATCGCCTCCAAATATGCGCTATTTATACATAAACCTTAACTATGAAAATCGTTTCCGTCAAGTTCGAACGACCTTCTGTCTAATTTGAAAGCGTTTCTCTAGCTTTGAAAGTCTTATGAATGTGTCCCTGTGCTGTAGTAGCTTTGTTCCCGTGAGATTAAAAGTCGTTTCAAAATTGGCGGTACCGTCCAGAATCCTTCTCTCGACGGTACCAGTTGAATATCAGTGGACCCGAAAGTACTTGTCATTGATGTTCGTACTTGGGTTATAATCGAAGCGTGTTGAAGAAGGGTCAAAATAACGATAGTAAATAACGACTCTACATATGTGTTGTTAATTATTATGAACATGAGGTTACTCTCGGGTTCAACTTCGCTTCGTGATAGCATATTCAAAGCAGATATTTCGAAATTCCCAAATAGAGTAAAAATGCATCTTGTATGTAAAACAAAAAATTAAAAAGAAAGCTAAAATTTTATCTTATAGTAATTTTGTTTTATAATTGAACGTCTGGATAGTCGTCTGGATTATAATATTTATATAGTTAGTGGTTAGCACAGTAACATAAATTATCCGGTAAATAAGTTTATAAATAAAAAAATCTTGTTTGTCTTCCATTTTCTTTCAGAAGTTGTATGACTACATTAGCTATATTTCACGAGGGAACATCTATTCCATCTGAATAAGATACTTCATGGAAAAGCCCGTTGACTACGTATACCTCTGAACATTTATTTTTTATGTTGAGCCTTATTTTAACTTTTTGATTCTTGATGACCCCTCAAGTAAAGGCTACGTTAAAAATGTAATAAGAAGAAGAGAGAGAAAGACAGGAGTTTTAAGCACATTCGCATCAAAATAACTTTTTCACGTACACTTGTAAAAGAGTAAATTAAAAAGTAAATGCTTCTTAATTCGTTACAATTATGAATAAAAGTCCAATCCAGAGTTGTTTATCTCTCATGTCAAGGTTATAACTAATGAAATTGCTTATCTTGTGTTGCCGACAATGTGTCTAATGTTGGAACAAAAAAACTCATATTAGGTCTCCACGTTTTCAAACTTTTAGCTTGTTTCTTGGATGTCTTTATAAAATATTTAGCTAAATTTCAATATATTCGTTTCATCACAAATTCGAAAGATAAAATGGGTTTCTATTGCAGCTCGAAATGTAGAATATTTTTATATTATTTATATTATATATATTTATATATATATATATATATTTATATTATATACCTTCAATAATTTAGACAGAAAATTTTAGTCAGTGAATCGGCAGTAATATTTCGACTCTATAGAATAAATTTTATCAGATAGAATCTATAATTTTTCTTACAAGGTAAATTAAACTTGAGATCTTCGTCAAAGAAACGATCCATTGTATTTAACATTTATTTATAAAGGGTAACAAAATTCAATAGACTTTTTAAGTCTATTGAAGACAGCAGCGTGATGAAAGAATGCATGCAATCAAGGGTGTGATAAAAAGTCGTCTAAATTCGGTAGCCTACCTATTCACGATAGCGAAAATATATTTACAGCAGCTTCTTTTAAAAGCACAGTTAAAGAAATATGAAATGTATGCGCAGATCAGAAATGAAAGCAACATTTTTTTAAATTATTATTTTCTATAAATGCGTTCTGCATTTTTAAATGTTCCCGTTCGAAATGTATTGGCAGCATCAAGATAATGTATTTGGCGATTGTATCCGTCGCTAACAATATGGCGACATTGACAACAATTGATTTCTCCCTCGCTAAATTAAACGAGTCTTGGGATTCTTATTCCGTTTTGAGAATCAGTTGAGCTTATAAAGTAAACAAAAGAACATGCAATTAATGAACTCTGGTGAATTATAGGTACGTATTAAACTATATTTCTTGAGTAATATTTAAAACAAAGAAATGCTAGGCTTCAACCCTAAATTTAGAGGTTGAGGCCCAGCAGTTACTGTCTCGAAAAAAATTAGGATGTTTAGAAGATATATTTTGAAAATCGCTGAAATACTTTCAAGTGTTCTGCACTTGAAGACGTGTCAATTTTTTTCTTAATGTTTGGGAAATCCTTTTATAATCGCCATTACAGCGTTAATTAAACATACTTGAAGGGAATGCCAAAACATATGATGTTTTAGTGTTATCAAGATTTAACTATTCGTGCAATTCTAGCGATTAGCATTTCTATTATAGAAGGCTCTGCATTGATTTCTTCAAGATGTCGGCAGTTTGCACATTAAGAGGGGGGTGGGACGTGATGGAAATTAGAAAAATACATAATTCAAATAAATCAAATGTTCATTTATTTTCCTAAATACTCTTACTCGTCTTTTATTCTTTTTCTGTCAAATTGTCGTTAAGTTTGCATGGCTTTTCATCATTTATTTCGTTTTCAGTGAATCCCAACAGTTTCTTAATTCACGATTGATGTCTGTTGAAGGGAAACCGAATGCTGTAATTGATACATTAAAAAATACTCTCATTTAAATACTTGTAAATCATAAAGAAAAATTCATCAGGCTTTTCTTAAATTTATTTTGTCTTTGTTTGGATTTCGAACGAAATTCGAATCGGAAACAAAAACATAAAGAAAAAATGATTGCATCTATTATGTTCTGTTGATAAAATTCTTCAAGTGCACTCCACTTTATTTATGGTAGCATAAGATGGCCAACCTAATAACCAATTGATTTCGATTTTGAATCCTATTACATTTTCGCATTTCAGTATTGCATCCTGTAAAGCGTTCAGCATTACAATTTTTGATTAACATGAGTTTTTTATGATAGAAATTTTTGATTTTGAATGTTTGAAAACCGCGTACTGAAAGTGGTGATATTTCATTGAGTGTATGTGATATGAAATGTTTTTGAGATTATAACAAAGTCTTTGGACTCATTAGCATACTAATGAAAATGTGCCATTATTATTTTGTTCATTTAATATCTAGTACCATTAGGATTAGCCTTTAAAAATCTTATTAATTTTCTACTTGTCAATCAACTTTATTTCGAAGGCAATTATTTTTTAGCCTTCGCTATAATATCCTTATCAGGCTGTACGTTGAAAAGGATTCAAATGATCTACAAGTGCAAACATTTTCCCGCTCTTGTTTGTTGACGCGTAGTATTAACAGCTCAATTGCAGATTACTCTTGATGAGGAGTTTCAATTTTTCAAGATGACGCTCTTGCTCCCATTCAGATTGGATTGATTCACGAATTCTTGTCACAGATCACTTCGCAGAGAAATTTGAAGCTGAAAATCGATTTAAAGTACTTGCATGTTTTAAAATAGACAACATTAAGAATGCTTATACGGCCAAAAGAAATTTCAGTGAAACCTGTATAGAGGTATGCGGAACTTTGATCATTTTGAATGAAATACTATGAGGGGGCGTCCATTAATTGCGTGAGGCGATTTTTCGACCCCCTCCCCCCCTGGTGAGATGTCGTGAGATTTGACTCGACCCCCCCTCCCCCCGCCCTAATCTCACGTGAGATTTTTCAAAATGCGTATTTTTAGTGTAAATGTGTGAATCTGTGTTTGATTGCGTTGGATTTATTTAAAAAAAACATAATTTGCTTAATTATTTTTAGTTAAGACTACTAAGACTACTAATTTAAGACTACTAAGAACGTAGTCTAGAATCACAGTGAGAAAATCGAACAGTAAAATACTTAAATAGGAACTGCTAAAATTCGTAAAAGAATATTCATTCTAATTCAGTTCACGGGGACTCATGTGTGGTCTCAAGAGTGACTACTGGAACTATTGTGTAGGATTTAGCCATATTTTAGTGTAGAAACATGTTTGACTTAATATAACCCAGTTTTCTCGCAATTTTACGCTGTTTCTTGCGGAAGAAAAATTACGTGATATTTGCCGAGCCCCCCCCCCCTCTCCCCCACGTGAGACTGGGTGAGATTCGGCTCGACTCCCTCCCCCCCCCCCCCTAAAAGCTTCACGTAATTAATGGACGCCCCCTAACACAGTCTAGAATTTCACCTGGAGATATTCTACCGAATCTCGTAATTGCTGTTGGTCAAATTTGGAAAAGCTTCCGTCACATTAGCGAATAAACAATATATTCTCCTGAGCAGAGCATAAATACTGAACTGAAATTATATCCAGTTTAGTAGTAGTATTAATCGACTATTACTGTACTGAATCGTTAATAATTTAGTTTTGAAATTTTATGTTGGAGGGCAAGATTACTCTCTTTACTAACAATAGCTGCGTTTACATGGACAACAATAATACCCGGGATTTACCCGCTAATAGGGAAAACCTTCGAAGCCCGTTTACATGGGACCACATTTTCACCCTGCTTTTACCCGGCTTACCGGAAGTAAAGGCCGTCACATGATTCGGCGGGAGTGATCCTCATACACCATCATTCCTTGTAAATCACGTTATGGGTTCGATCCCAGCCGGTGTCATACTTTTCCAAATTCACTGTATTGCTATTTTTAGCTTTCCATCTTCGAACTCCGCATTTATCTCGTTACGAAGTGTATGGTCCTGGGGAAGGCCTTTTTTTCCCAATTGCTGTTCTTTTGACCTCGTATTCTTAAATTTTAAAAATAACAACAACAAAAAAATCATAAAACTTTAAAAATCCAAAAAGATTGAAAAACTTACAAAAATATTTTTTGTATTCTTATGATATCTGCTTTTCTGGGCCTCTTAATATTATTACTTTTTTGTTTTCCGTGGATTATTAGTCTTATCTAATTTTTCTTCTAAATTTTCTTAACTTGTAAGTCTATATTTTTTCTGTTAAAATTAACTTTTTTGTTTTAATTTAACATTACTATTAATTTTTTTTTCTTTTACCCGCGTTATTCTTACCTTAATATTTTAATTCATTACTTAAAATTTTAACTACTGAGCACTCCCACCTTGATTACATATATCTTGCTTACAGGAGATAAAGTCGACACGACCAATGCACTCCTCTTCTAAAACACAATTACGTCTGCGTCTATTTGTTATTTAAATGCAGTATATGTCAGTCGCTGTTGATAATTATAGAACGTTTACGATTGTTTACTGTTGTTTTTAAAAATAAATTTAGAAAATAGATAGGAAAAAAGGAACATAAGAACTAGAAGATTGATGCGGATATTAGATATAATCGTACGATCTATGGCTTCATCGCTAAATTTAGTTTTTCCACAACAAAGAATGTGGGCAAAATTACGAAGCTCTGTTTGGTGGGAAGAAATTATTTTAAATTCCTGAAGTAATAAAGACTGGAAAGAAAATTTTCCAATCGATAGGTGCATTTTTTTTAAATTATAAGATTAATTGTAAGATACTTATTGTTTTGATAAATCCTTTTATAAAATCAAAATGTAATTTTGATTTCAATTTTGTTTCAGTAATTTTTAGTCATGTATAAATAAAAAAATCATAAATAGATATAAATAAATTTTTATCTGTGAATTCTAAAATAATTAATTTATAAATAAATTTTAATGTTACGTTTAATTATTGATTATACTTATTAAATTTATTAATTTTACCATAACACTTTAAATGAAAATGCTACTGAAATTTTATTGAAATGAAATTTTATTTCTTATTTTACATACCAGATGGCAGTACCATTCTATTTATAATGTAATTGGGGATGGTTCAGATCAAGAAATAAATGAAATCCTCCGGGAAAAAATAGGCACTTTTCTACTGTTTTCTTGAAAATTATGCGATCGTTAAGGGGTTCCAGATCCTTCCATCGATCATTTAGCTGCATTTTCATGGATTCACACAAGTTCAAATCCGCCATGTTATTTACTCCCAGCTTCGAAATGCATCATGGGTAATTAGCGGGTTTTATCCTGGGTCGAAGCAGGGTCGAAAATCCACCCTGCATTTTTCCCTATCGTAGGGAAAAAGTAAGAAACGACCCTGCTTTTACCCGGGTTTTTGGCACATGTAAACGGCACTAATATTTATCCATTGTGCAACTCCGCAAAACATTTATAATCAAGGAGATACTATAGATATGTTTAAATTACACTACCCTACAATAAAGGACCGGACGCCAAATTTAGTGCTCGCACGTGACGTGTTAAGGTTGAATACGATACGCGAAGTGGTAACGTCGTTAGTTCTGTGTGAAATTGTGACAATATGTCGAAACGAAAGGAGCTCAGTGACTTTGAAAACGGTGTTACAGTTGGTTGTCACATTAGTGGCAAGTCTAAACGCGCAATTGCGTTAGAATTATCACAACCACGGTCAACTGTTGGTTATATCGGGAATAAGTGGAAGACTACGGGAGTTGGAACACGAATTGCAAACGCTGGTCGTCCCCGTAAACTGGCCGAACGGGATCTAGGTGTTCTGAAGCGTGAGATTTGTATAGTCCAGTCAAATTGTGTTTTTACGAGGAAAATTTTGGGGTAGTTTTGATTTCTTCCATTTTATATGTTTTTTGGGGATCTGAATCTGAGGTTTGTTAACAAAATTTCGTGACGCAACATTGAAGAAAATGCAAAAAAGGTAAAAATTTTCATTTTTTGACGGTTTTTTGCTTATAACTCGGAAACTATCAACTTTTCGTATATAACCTCCCATTCAAAATGAAAGTACATAAAATTTCCTACAAATTTCACTATTTAGGTTTTTTTTCTCCGACGGACCGTTTGGGCTCAAGCGCTATTTGAAAATTGGCGTATTTCGGCTGTCTCCGCAAAAACCCACTTTTTCCACTCCAAAATTCTAATTTATTATTAATGGCTGTCAATTAGTGAATTCCTCCCAGTTCTCTGCACATACCTTATTTAGATCGTAGAGGTACAGGTAATTTTTTCAAAAATAAAATAATGTTCAAGTTATTTAATGATGTCCGAAATTGTTCAAATTCAGTTACAAAATAGTTGAAATTCCAACGAAAAATCTTGAAAAATTATTGCATTTTATTATATTGTATTACAATACATATGATCATATATTACATTATTATAAGAGCCGTTGTCGTTTAGAGGGTCCTGGCTGAGGTTCTTCGAAGGTGGCGAGTCCTGGCGCAGGTTCGGGTTGTTCTGTTGTCAGCGTCGGGGCTTGTTCTTCTGGAAAAGGAAAGAGGTGGTGAGAAAACAACAACTTGTGATCATATCTTAAGGAGAGATGAGTGATTACGAAATAGATTGTGAGATTAGACATACCTTCCGCATCATGTAAGCGTATTTCTTCAGTCTGTTCTTCGTCTCTTTCTTCTGTCAATGCTGTCTTCCGGGAGTTCGACGTTCTCACACAGTCCTTCGCACGATGTGCAGATCGAGAGTAATGGAGGCCAGCCTTACTGCATCCACAATTGCGTTGGCAGGCTTTTTTTACATTTACAAGAAATGCGCCGAAGTATCGACTCCGGTGCAGAGTTCAAAGTGGTTGGCACTGGCACGAGACCATTCCTTGTTTTTTTCCAACCCCACTCGTTCGGGTCTCTTTGTTGCTTGTCGAGTGTGGTTTGACCGGATAACCACTGCTGCATCTGAAAGTAAACTCTCAGTGAATGTTGTCGTGCAGCAGCTTCGGTGGGGGGTAGAAAGGCAATGTTGGTTTTACTTTTGTATGATGAAGATACATATTGCCTGTATCTCAAATCGTTCAGGCTAGTCTCATGTCCTTTCCCATACAGAGCCATCAGAAACACGTTTCCTGCTTCGGCAATCTCGTCCTGGTATGCCTGAGGGTCTTTGAAAGGATCAATGACTGGTTGCAAGTCATTGTTCCTCTGCAGGACATTAAGAAATTTCATTTTCCCCTGATTAAACAAAGCAGAAGTGGTGTCACAACCACTCATCGCGTGCAGGAACAATATATGATCTGATAGGATTTTGTCAGCGGCAAGATGGGGATTGTAGAGGGTTTGAGACATCTTCCCTTTTCCTGGTGACGATGGCCGAATGGCTAGGGCGCTGGCATTCGGTACCAGAGTCTGTGGGTTCGATTCCCACTGTTGGCATGAATGTTTGTAGCCGTTCGGAATCGACTTTAAGCTGTAGGTCTCGGTCTAATTAGCCCTTGTGTAACAAAAAATGACCGTAGCGCTCCAAACCAAACCTAAACCTGGTTTCAAAAAGACGACGTTCTTTATATCAGGGCTACACAGGCCAATCAAAATCACCAAAAGGTCGATATCTTCCCCCACCACTGTCACATATTCATTTGATGGAGCTAACATAACAGCTGTTGTGATAATTAGGATATCAGCGTCCTCCACAGCTTGCTGTGAATCAATTTTTGCATCATCAAATTTTTCCATTAGCATAGATATCAACCGGTTCTTGTTTTTGGAGTTTGCAAGGAAACTCTCCTGCGAGACAGTGGGCACCATCGATTCTGTAAATGATATTGCAGCATATTGTTTTCTTTGCGCTCTTCTCAATTGTTCTATGCGCTTGGTACTTTCACAAGCTTCGCCAGAGTAGCCATCAAAAATGACAACGGCATTTGATTTGTAGTTCGACTTGACATATGATACATAACTGCTGCAAATTTCTGCATATGTCTGGCCGTGGTGCCATTTGACCCGGTGTAACAAAAAACCTCCGTCAATGACATATTTTGTATCGCTCAAGTTCCCCTGTTCAGTTGGAGTCGGTGTAAAAGCCCTGTACAAGCTCGATTTTGTTCCTTTCCTCATACCATGCTCATCGAAATGAGAGAAAGGGTAGGGGCTAAGTTCGTAACGCAAAAATTCTCTCAGCTCTTCATATGAATGTTTCACGATGGAAAAGTGTGGTTGGATTGATGACTACATCCCTGTCTTGTATCTGAATAGAGCTATTCATGATCGCAAGAGGCTGCACTCTTTCGCCTCGTTTGAATTTTGCAGTTTGAAAATCACCACCAACAATGCGCTGTATACCTATCATGCCCATCTCCTTCGACAAGTGGAAGTTGATCCTCTCATCTGCGACAACACCCGTACTTAGTGACATTAGTTCAGTGGTCCCTGGATTTTGAAAATGCTACATTGTATTGGAAGGAGGAATTAAATGACAGCCTTTAAAAAGAAATTAAAGTTTTGGAGTGGAAAAAGTGGGATTTTGCGGAGACAGCCGAAATACGCCAATTTTCAAATAGCGCTTGAGCTCAAACGGTCCGTCGGAGAAAAAAACCTAAATAGTGAAATTTGTAGGAAATTTTATGTACTTTCATTTTGAATATGAGATTATGTACGAAAAGTTGATAGTTTCCGAGTTATAAGCAAAAAACCGCCAAAAAAGGAAAATTTTTACCTTTTTTTGCCTTTTCTTCAATGTTGCGTCACGAAATTTTGTTAACAAACCTCAGATGGGGATTCAGCACCCCCAAAATTTTCCCTCTAGGGCTCTGGACTTGTCCAGTCAATTTCCCTCTAGGGAAAATTGACTGGACTAGTAAAAAACCGCGCCAAACCCTCAACAGTGAGTTTCAACAGGCAGAAGGGATTACGGTTAGTGTTGCTAACTTTTTCTCTGACGATTCCGGGACAAATAGCTCAAAACTGAACACCATCATCATTATCAGTTAGTAATTACCTAGTTTTCTGAGGAAACTTTTTATGTATGAAAAAATTAAAATACAGTTTTTCTTTAAAATTATTTCTTATACTTTTTATTTTAACTATTATATAAACTTTATATATATATATATATATATATATATATATATATATATATATATATATATATATATATATATATATATTACATAATAATAATAATAAAAATTTTAAATCTTATAATAACAAATTTAACGTTATATTTTAATGGGTTTTTCCAATAATATTTTCTCTCACTCTTTGCTGCAATCACCAATTCTTTTGCAAGTGAGTCCGTATTTAAAAAGTTCGCAAATTCTGCACACGATTCACTATTAAGTGGTATTTGCAATTCCGCCTTCACTAAGTCGATATTCATGTTATTCCTGGCCTTCGTCCATACACTGTTTATGTGACTAAATACTCTCTCTGGGTAAGCATTACTCGCAGGGATGGACAAAATGAAAGACACCAGCTCGACCGATTTTTCATGCTTTTTGAAATACTCTGCCCATAGTTTGTCATTGAAATCACCATCTGTGCCATCACCGTGTACTTCCTGATCTGTATAGAAATTGATCTTCGAAATAAATATCGTGGAAACGTTAATTTTAATCTGTTACGTTCACGCTACCTCGGATTACTACGACGTCACAACGTTCAACGGATTTACACGATGTCAATTTCAATTTTAAAAAAAATTGGAACAGTTTCCGCTACATTCCGGGACAATTTAGCATTCATCCGGGATCGAGGACAGGGATTCCAATTCCGGGACAGTTGGCAACCCTAGTTACGGTGCACCCCGTTACTACACGCCTTCAATGTGTTGCCGCACACAAACCAAACAAAGCCGGCAGACGTCGCAACTGGACTCTGGACCACTGGGATGGGCATGTGGCATGGTTTGGCGAACGTCTCGGTGGTGGTGTTTTTCGGGGGACCTTAGCATGTTATTCCTGGTAAACTGAACGCCGACACCTACATGAAAATTTTGGACAGTCAGATTCTTCCTACGCTCTGGCATTTTTTTGGAATGGACAAATGTCACTTTCAGGGCGACAACGCTCCATGTCATGTTGCAGCCTCTGTCAATCAGTGGTGTTAAGAAATGGATGTAAAACGTCTTCTCTGACCTGCTCAGAGTCCCGACCTAAACCCCATAGAATATTTGTGGGACGAGTTAGAGCGGCGCTTACGAACCAGGGAAGCACTTCTGAAATCTGAAGCTGAGCTGGCGACATTCTTGCAGCAGGAGTGGACACAAATACCCGTAGCTGTGTATCAAAACCTTGTTGAAAGTATGCCTAGAAGGGTTGCTAGTGTAATTGCAGCGCGTGGAGGACCCTATTAAAGCATATATTCTTTCCCTTATACCATTACATCTCGCTGTCCGGTCCATTATTGTAGGGTAGTGTATCTTTATATATCCGCCCATTTCACGTAAAACACTAAAGTGAAATTAACTTAGAAAAGGGAAACATACTAAATAATAAGGGAAAAACTAATACAGGTAGCCCTCCTACAGCACGGCATCTTACTACACAGTTTCGCTCTAACACGATAGGATAAATTGCGGGAACCCTCGTATAACTCTGCAACCTGTAACACGGTTTCGCTCTAACACGATAAAAAATTACGAAAACCGTTGTACAACACTGTACTTCTGATTAACATGATTTTTGTTTAACACATTTAAAAACTAAATTACCTTAAAATAATGACGGGAAGGAATATTGAACTATAGAGGCTTGAATATTGAACTATAGAGACATGAAAATGGATAAACAAATTATAATTTATTCATATAAAATTCTATAAAATTGCAAGAAGGCCTAAGCTTAGCTGAAAATCTTGAATTTCCTGAATGCAGACCCTTCCGAAAAAAGAAGCCGAAAATTCAAAAGGGAGCTTCAAAATTATCTATCTCCATACCGTGAATCTACAATGACCTTGTAAGAACCAGTAAATAAACCAAAATTACAGATTTTTAAAGAGGATAGAAGGTGCAAAAAATCTAAATGAAGAAAAAGGTTCTGAAAGCGAAGGGGATATCGTTCAATCGAAAAAACGTTCTCGTTTGATTGTACTGAGCAGTGATGAGGAAGAAATTTATTAAATTAAGGTCGCATTAAATGAAAATAATATTTTTCTATTTCTTTTTGTTTTGTGTTATACATACATTTATATTTTTAATAAAAATTAAGTCACTTATATGGAATTTTTTTAAAAAAATGTTTGTTTTTAATAAGTTTTCAGAACGTAACCCCCTATTTTGTATTGTCTCTGGGTCTCATATAACACGTTTTCACACAACACGACATTTTCTAGGAACCTATTTACCGTGTTATAGGAGGGTTACCTGTATTTGAATGCATTCATTTGTCCCCCAACATTTTTCAGAGCTTAATTACCTGGAAACAACATAACTTTTGAAAATCATTTGTTTCTACGATTTCGTTAATTTATTGGTCATAGGTTGGAATCATTAGATCCGCCACAGACACCTGAAGGAGAAACCTTTTTTTCGACCGCCTACTTTGTTAAAATTCCAAGGCAAGAATTCTAGTTCTACGTTTTTATTCTGTCTTACGATTGGAATTTGTAAGTTATATCGTGGGTTTTTATTAAAGGCCTTTCGAAATCTCTTTTAGTCACTATTTGCGGAGCTGATGGGGCCCGTACCATAGTTAACAAATAATGGATTTTCGAAATTTATCTTAAGACCTCATACCAGTGTTCAACTAGATAAAGTACTAATTTTTATTATAAATTACTGTATTTATAGATTGATAAATAGTATTTTACAGGATTAAATAATGGCTTCTATGACGGAAATATCTGAGGGCCACTAATATCTTTTATTTATTGAATACTGATACACTCATCAAAACTGATGAAAATAATCCAAACCTATAGGTAAGGGTCTTGCAGGGATCTTAGTGCCCTTGCGAGAATACTTGTAATGTCATTTTCTCATTCTGTTTCTTTTTGTTATTTTAAGAATAAATTCAGTTAATTACTACGTTCATTATTATGTATATTTTGAAGAACGAAATTCAAATTTAGACGTCCTATTAATAACTTGTCTTTAATACATAATTAAACTATTTTACAAATGCATGCTTGAAATCTGCAGTGGGTCCTATAAAAATCCCTTGCAAAAGTATGTTAGCATATAACTTCAACTGCTATATAGTCAATAACTGAAAATGTGATACACATTCTACATCTCATAATGTAATTTTTGTATGAGAACCAGGTGTTTTATACGAATATCACATGAAATTTGTTTTATGCCAAACTATTCTAGAATCCAATACTTAAACTGGACTGAAACTAAAGATTTGTGACAGGTCATTCCAAGTCTTAATTGATTGGTACTTGAACTCTTACATTATTGCTTTACAATATATTATAACTAGCCACTGCGCGACCAGCATGGTCGCTTTTAGTTTTATATTTTCTTTTGCAAAACAATTCAACTGAAAGTAACATATGTAAGGAATGTTACCATTACCTGTCATCATAATTATACGTTGTTAAGGGGTATTCTCTATAAGGCTGATTCTAGAACATCGTGATAAAAAAAATGTAAATTTCCATTACCTCAGAACAGAGTTAAAGATAGGACTGAGAAACCCAGCATCAATGATTTTAAAAACTATATCCCTCTTTGTATGTACTATTTTTCAAAATTAAGATATCTATACTTTATCATTACAACAAATAAGAAATTGTTGGGGAAAAATTTTAAGTATATTGTTGATTACATCACTCTCTGCATGTATTACTGTTCACAATTCAGATATCTACACTTATAAAATGGAGTAAAAATTCAGCAAGTACTGAAAAAAAGTGTAGAAAATTAACTATTACTGGTTGTTGATTGCTATGCCGGCGACGGTTAAGCCTAACCTCGCGATTATTTATGCTCTCTCTTAATGAATTATTTCTTTGTTTCTTTCTTGAGACTGATCCCAATTTTCACTTGATCGTGCAGCGCGCTTTCGAACATTCCTGATTTCAGTGCGTAACTCCATGTTGACATGCGGTTGCAAAACGGCCGCTAACGTTTACATCTGGTAGTGGGAGCCGTTGCCATTCGGAGTGTAGAAATATCATCGATTTTTGTGCCGCATACCTACGCGTTTTATATAAATAGATTGGGTAATTCGACCTATTGCCAAGTCTCATGATAAAAAATGTTCACCCAAGCCTTATCCAGTCTTGGCTTCTGAGTTGCCGCTCAAAGCACTTTAATTTCCTCGGTCACTGAATTGATTTAGGTCTCCTTAGTGAACTGTATAATACTATACCCTAGTTTCATACATAATCGTCTAATTCTAATTTTTTGCCAGAGTAGTCAGTGATTAGGATAAAAGTCTTCTATTTCAGACTGCTAGATGCTGTGAAATCATCAGTGAAGGATGGGATTGTGCCCAAAAATTCAAAGCAAGTAGGTATTTGATGAACTGAGCTTATTCTTTGGACACCGATATTCTGATGCAACATGTTTTGGTTCAAAAGACATATCGCAGCCCGGCAAGAAAAGTGACACAACTCCAAAATGCAGCATTTGAGAAAAATCAACTTAAAGAATACTATACAGCTTGAACTAGTATTACAATATAACTGATACAACTGCCCTCAGGTGGACTGATGGCGAGATAGAGATGTGTCGCTTTTCGTGCACGATAGGGCACTTGATACACAGTATATTCCATTGACATAACCTCAAAATTGCCATTTTTTGACTCTTCTTGCCGGGGTGCGATATGCTTAAAGTTCAGAACAATGCCTCTGTCTAAAAAAGTACTTTAATAACAATTGTTTGCCAAGCTAAAGGGGAAACTTTATATCAGACACTTCATTTAATGAGTACTGATTGCGCGTGACAGCTTTTGTTAATTTTATGGAATTTAATCACAGTATTCAACTTTGAGCATAATACAGATGCTTCACGTATAGTCTCTCGCAAAATATTAAATAATCAATAAATGAATAAAATTTTAGTTTCCTAATATATTTATGAGTAAGTTTAGACCTTTAGTGTTTGCATAATACTTAAAAAAACAAATATAAAAATATCGCTATCTAGTTAGGTATATAGCATAGACTTAGTAACATTCCCACTCCGATTTTTTTATAAGCGTCTAACAAAATATTATTTTAGGTGGACAAAATTTATTTTCTGCTTAAATTTTTTCGAATGAAACTCGAATTTTCAGTGAAAGTAGCAGTAATTGCGTAGAACAATTCTATGGCTTGAGGATTTGAATGTGCGCGAAAGACAAAGTTTGATATCGAAATTAAGTCAGAGCGTGAAAAATAGCAGGCTGGTGTCATACGGTTTCAAATGACATTTTGCACGGATTAACACCGAGGCCTATTATTGCAGCTTATTTTCAAGCGCATATTTATTTGATTTAAACGCATCGAAATATTTTTAACCAATCATAGACATCCAAACGATTAGCCACGAAATTGTTAAGGTGTGACGCTCAGCTTCGGAAGCAATGTGAACAAGGCCTCGGAGTTTTATAAGGAAATAGTGATTGTGGCATATCTAGGAGGTGATAGAGCATACCAAACAGAAACAGCTTCGTCGACACGCTTGACTTTGAAAAAATGTCGACTACGTCAAAAGAATCTTATGAAATAGTTGACGGATCTGCGGAAGAATTGTGAACGGCCTTCACGCTTCATACCCTCAGTGTAGGTCTTTAAATTTTTTTGACTTTAAGTTCTGAAACTTGAATCCCCTTTTTCAGATGTGTTGAAAATCAAGAGAACAAGAGTAGCGGCACTAAGAGAATTTGACATGCTTGTTTTGAGAAAAGAAAGAATTCAATTAATATCAATCTTATTGTTGATAGGAAGATGTTGGTTTTGGGTAAATAAGTTTATGTCGCATTCGTACACTAGAAGATAAATGAAAAGAATTCATCGGAACTTATCAGACAAGGGAAGAGTTAATGTACCCTCCTAGTAATTATGGCCATAGCGCTCCAAAACTAACCTTTAAGCTTTCTAATTATAGATACCACATATTTATGTGGTGATAGATTCCTTTAAAAAAAAAAATGGAAACCTTCTTTGCGACAGTAAGGATTTTTGTGTAAATAATCGGGAAAGGACAAGAACTTAATGGGGTGGTATTTGATTGTAATCAAGCTGAAAAGTGGCATTGTCGAGTCCAAGACGGGATTTTAAGATTCTTTCTGAGTATGGACATGTCTAGGCATTTCATAGAAATAATCTCATCTACAAGAAGTCCTAAACCCATTTTAATAATTTTAGCGTTTTCTGTCCCTACTAAAGGAAGTGCTACGATTGCTATATGTACTCTAGAGATGATACCTCTAAAAATTAATATTTGAAATTAATTTCAGTTTATTTTGCATGTATTTCAAACTTGAAAAATGAAAAGTTATAAAATTCATTTAATTTTCTCTCATACCTTAGGTCAGTTCCAGAAATTTGTTCGTGGTGAAAGTGCGGCCAAAAATCAATACGCAGATTTGAAAGATACACCAGAGAGTAAACTTTAATTGATACTATGAGAATTTGATTCTAATTAGGTAAAACCTTTTATATTAAAATGAATTTATATCATCTGTGATGAGTGAAAATAAGGGTTTAAAAAAAGCTTCTCTGGCTGTAGAGAATTCTGAAATAATTCTGAACGAAGTTGCCACAGAAATTGTTAATGAGTTGATATTAGAATTTTGCTTTGATATGCATCGTGCAGTAAAGTTAGGATATATTGAATCATATTTTACTAACGAGTATAACAAGCATCATCAAGAATCAAAATCATTCGAAGGCAGTTTACTGGAAAGCAAATTATATGATCGAAATAAGCAGGGAATCAATAAGGCATGCCAAGTTTCAGGTCAGCAAGAAACAGTTTATCCAAAGAAACTGAATGATTTCGAAATTATGGCTAAATGTGGAATACCATTCGAAACAGACATTTCTATTAAAGACCTGAGTATAATAAATTCACCTTACGTTAAAGCCAAAGAAAATATAAAAGGACTTGAACGATGTGAAAGAACCAAAGGAAATCAAATGAAAATGTTAGTTACAAAATCCAGTCTCTCAGAGAATAGAAATTTCAATGATTGTGACTTAAATGATTTTAATCACATTATACCAGTTCCACAGTGGAAATTTCAAGAGAATAGAATATTATATCAAGTAATGAACGGATCAGTTTCCAGGAGAAATGGCTCAGTAGAAAATTCGGATGTTCGGAAGTTAAACGATGAAGTTGTAAAAATTTCATCGGAGGGAGTCGAACAAATTTCAAGTTTCGTACACCATAATGAGTTAACTCAAAGTTCTGAATTTCAAGGCGATGACAAATCGCTCTCAATAGAAAAAGAATGGATTAAGGAATCATCTGATTGTTCTAGTTGTAGGAATTCAAAGTCGTTTCAAGACTGGATGCAGTTCATTACATCGACGCAGACAGATGTGGAAGGAAGAAATCCGAAAGAAATTCAATGTTCCGAAAAGACAAAACAAGAATGTACAGATATATTTGGAAATCCTGATAAACGTTTAAAAAAACTGATATATAAAATGACTTGCACTTGCACTGTGTGTCAAAGAAACGTAGGGACTGTTCGTTTCGCATATCACCTTGCTACCTGTATGGGTCAAGGAAGACGCAGATCGCAACCAGTTGAGTCGAGTACAAAACGAAAGAAACGACAAGCATCATAAATAAAATAATTTTCACTTTCGAATACAAATCGGGCACATTTAATTTGAATTCGAAAACAGCCTCATGCAAAACTGTCATAAAATTCATTCACCATTCATTTATATATATATATATGTGGAATAATTTACTTTTGTCAATTTTTGTGGCCAAACAACGTCAAAGTCCTGAAATCTCACGCCTTATATACCTGAGTCCCTTTCAGTTTCAAACCCACTGGACTACACTGTCCCATGATACAAAACCCTTGAAAGGTCATCTTTTGTCAGAGCATTCCGATACGCCTGCGATTTTTCTATTCGGTGTGTATATATATATACACGTATGTTGATTAAAGGGAGTTAAAAAGGGGGTTTGGGGATCAATTGAATGAAACCGGGATAAGAGCTGACTCGTCTTCGCATTTCATGTCTCCTTCCCACGCATCGTCCAGTAAATTGGTCTTAGTGTAGAAGGACTAGCGGGGTAGACCGTCTGGGAGAATTATTTCTTGGTTCACCCCTAGTGGATTATGACCTCCAAATGGAATCCACCACCAAAGACATATACACTTTTGCTGGGGTTAGGAGGGACATCACCAATTAATGCCATAAAATGAAAATTAGGATTGTCTATCTTGCATGCCCAAAACTCGACAGATTTTCATACGATGTTGTTTTCAATTAAAGCCAGTATTCGTGACACAGAACAGGCCTGCTTGAGTTGAGTTAGTCTATAAAATGAGCTGATGAAACTTGTCTTAGCGAATCATATCAGATTGACATAAGATAGAGCAGTGGTTCCCAACCTTTTTCAGCTGGCGACCCACCTTTCCTTTTCGGAATACACCCACGGTTCATCGGTTAATAGTGGGGTAAAAAACCTTATTTTTATCCCTTCCTTATGTATATATAATTTACCACCAAATATTGCAAATATATATATATATATATATATATATATATATATATATATATATAATATGCTTTTTTGAAGATACACATTGATTATCGATAAACAATTTGTGTTCTGATTTGAAAATGGTAGACAAAATATAAGCACTTTGTCGCAAAACAGTTATTTATTTAACAATAGATATATGTTTGCAATATATGCAACAATTGGTTTCATACTCACTAACAAATGTTCCTTGAAGATAAAAACTACAATTATAAAAGTACACAAAGACCATTTTAATTTTTCAGGCAAAAAAAATCATACAACTTTGATATAATTACAGTTAAGAAAATTGTTATCACAATCTATCAATATGTAAAATTGCTATTTTTATGTAAGTTTCGATTTTTCTTATCTTTTCTGATGGTTTATTCGATGGTTTCTGATAGTTTTAGGATCGAGTCGCGACCCGCCGGTTGGGAACCGCTGGGGTAGACAATCAAACAACCACAAAATCCTTCTGAACCGCCTGTTTAAGAATATTCCTTAATTTTCAACGTTTTCTGGCATTGTGATGATGGCTGGACGTTCACATAGCTCATGATCTTCATTTGGCATGTGACAATCTTTTAAACCACTTAAACCAGTTGTAAGTTGACGTTTAGCCGAAAGTATTTATGAGTATCTTAGAATCAATATTGCTAAGTTTAACATCAAATTTAAGGTACACATGCTGTTATTTCACATTATCCGCTTTCTTGCACGATGAAACCGTAAAACACGCCAAACGCCTCCAGCCTCACAGAAAATGGACTAATTAACCTCGGATGCTTGTACATAATTAATAGAGGTAACTCGTTCAACTAAGCATTGAAGAGGCAAAGTAGTATTCGAATTACTTCGTGACATTTCCAGGAAAAATCAGTAATGAGTATAAAAAATAATATGGGGAATTGAAATCGCGGAAAATGTGAAAAAGTGTACTTGCGAATATGTTGTCATGTGCCCATTTTTTTCTTAGTTAGGTATTGATTTTGTTCTATGATTATTTTTGTGACATGTACGAAAATGCGTTAATGGTGTCACTTTTTAAACAACAAAATATTCGTCTATCCTGATATTACAGACTCTCTGGTCTTTCAATTTCGTCGGATCGTTTTCTCCTAATCGGACTTCAAAGGGCGTTTCACTAACTTCCAGAATCTATTCAGCTTAGTTCCTGAAATTTAAAATGTTCAGCGAGCTGTTTCCAATCAAAACCGGATCAAACGATAAGATATGTATTTCAGGAGAAAATCTAGCAATTCATAACTGGAAATTTTATATGCCTAAATACATAACATAGACAACGCTGGTTTTCGGTGCTGAGGGTGCTCGGATCGAATCCCGACATTTCGTCACTAAAGGCCTCCGTTTGTGTTGTCCCTTCATAGAGTGTAATGCTAGTCCGCCTATATGGTGCCCCTGTAATAAAATGGCTAGAAAACTGCGGTGCACTATGGTGGTAAGGACATTGTCCAAGATACCGTCTGCCGCATTAGAAAACTTCACAACCTCCCCCCCCCCACACGCACGCACGGTATCCAAGTTCATATCTGCACACACTGTAGACATGAACATGAATAGAAATATTACCATCCGAGAAAGCTAAACAAGTACTAAGGGGGCGTCCATTAATAACATGAGGCGATTTTTGCGATTTTTAGACCCCCTCCCCCCCAACTAATCTCACGTGAGATTTTTCAAAATGCGTATTTTTAGCGTAAATACGTTAATCTGTGATTGATTGCGTTGGATTTATTTAAAAAAACATAATTTGCTGAGTTATTTTTGTTTAAGACTAGTTAAGACTACTAAGAACGTAGTCTAGAATCACAGTGAGAAAATCGAACAATAAAATACTTAAATAGGAACTACTAAAATTCGTAAAAGAATATTCATTCTAATTCAGTCCACGGGGACTCTTGTGTGGTCTCAAGAGTGACTACTGGAACTATTGTGTAGGATTTAGCCATATTTTAGTGTAGAAACATGTTTTACTTAATATAACCCAGTTTTCTCGCAATTTTACACTGTTTGTTGCGGAAAAAAATTACTTGATATTTACCGAGACCCCCCACTCTCCCCCACATGAGACTAGGTGAGATTCGGCTCGACGCCCTCCCCCCCCTAAAAGCCTCACGTAATTAATGGACGCCCCCTAATAGTTTAGTTATATCGCTTGACGAAATAATCATGCATTCTTTGTTCTTTCGATAGCAGGACCGTATAAAAGGAATTTATGCTTTTTCTTGAATTTTTTTTTAACTTCCGGGAATATATGAAGATTGTAATTATTTGATTGGTTAAAAGCGATATAATTTTTAAATTCCGAATTTATACAATAAAGGACACATTTTGAAAATATTATCTGTTCGCTTGTTAGTTAAGGCAACGAGAAAGCAAGCATTTTTTTTTTTTTTTTGGGGGGGGGGGGGGCAGCAATAAAATGTGTCTGATTTGCTCATTCATCCATAAACAACAGTCATCCCAGTTTATGTTTTTACACTTCTGCTCGAACAATGTTCGAAGCTCAAAATTTTCTACTTCTCTACGCTATTAGCTATTCAGCCGCGAAGCAAAATGAACAATCCTAGTCGTCCACTAAAATGTTTAAATATTTCTGTCTAATTAAATAACTTTATATATATCCGTCAATAAAGGCATATAATATATAGTAGGTACATATTGTTTGGTACATTTGTACGTAATACATATCTATGCATTTCTATACATATATACTATGAAATTGAACATTTACACATTTCCCATTAAAATATTTTATTAGGAAAGAACTCGAAAACACTTTTACACAGAATAATAGTTTTTATCCATGGCGTACTTTGACCTCTAATTTTAGGAATTGTGTTAGTGAACACTCAAAAATCCTCTAAATAGAATCCAGTAGAAAGATATTTAATTTGCTCATTCAAGTTCTACCGTAGATGATCTGTAGGACTATTATCAGAAGGAAACTGCTTTACCCTATTGCCTTTATAATCTGCAGGCAGTGGCATTATAAAACAAAAACGTTGGTAAGAAAGAGTTCTTACAACGTTTGTCGTAACCAACCTATGTCGACTTCTTCATTTATGTATAACACTTAACTGAAGAGAAGTCCCAAATACAGGTATGCACTTCCTCCTAAGGGTTTCAGTATTTCTAGCTACCTTCACACCCATATATACTGCTATCTAGTGCTTTTTGTGAACCTTTTTATATTTTAAACTGCTAGTTTTACTATTTTATTCAATAAAATAGTAAAACCTAAAATGTCAAATAGATTAAATACTTGAGCTAATTTTTAGCACAATTTTCTTTGTGTAAATTGAGATTTCCAAATTCATTTGTTTTAGTATCAAGATAGCGGCAGCTATTCGCCATTATATTCTACTTAAATGATAACGCTTCCGAATTGCTGCCATGATACTGACAAAGAATTGTAGAAATCATAAACTTGGAGGTATACAGTGTTATAAAATTGGTACTTTAGGAGTAGAAAAAAATGGGAATGAAGATTTCCAGAGAATGGGCAAATAGTGAAATTACTATGGTGATAACCGCAAACAGCACAGGGAATCTGCTGGTCATAAAGCTGCAATAAAATCACTGTCAGAAGGCGAGAAGCAACCTCTTGAAAATTTATTGTTCAAAATTTTGTATCGTGAAAAAGTGATAGCTGCAAAAATTTTCACCGAAAGAAAATCCCTCATTTCATCATTTTGAAACAGAAATTGATTTGCAAGAATTAAATGGTGGTTGGCATGGGTAAAATTTTGAACTCAACAAACGCATGTACTAATATTGTAAACCACAGTGAACAAATGAGAAAAGTATGATTAGGTTGGTTGGTTGGTTGTGGGGAGTTTTATGGCACTGGATCCAAAAATGGACATATTGGGCCAAAATAAAACGATACTAAAAAGTAGTCAAATTAAATCAATATAATCACTGGTAACAAACAAAGAGTTAAAAAACTGACAACAGCAGTACAAATGGTGAAGGTACAACACCATGTTAAAAGTAAAAATGCGTAAAATGTTAAAACACAACATTATAAAAAAATAAGCATTATAAAAGAGATAAATACACAACATTATAAAAAAAGGTGAAAACATTAAAAGGCCACAACATTATATAAAAGCTAAAAGGATAAAAAGGTAGTAGTAGAAAATCAGATATGAGGATAAAACCCAATGTCTTTTAAACATTTAAAAATACTGTGATGCGGGATATTCCCGAGCAAGTCTTTCATATTGACGTTTTGTGAGTGAAAGTGGTAACTACGCTGATTATTAAAATTGGGACACACTATCAGGATGTGTTTCACGGTCATATTGGCTCTGTAATTCTGGCGGATGGGATGAGGCTCTCGAAGTAGAAGGTGGCGATGAGTAAAGCGAGTATGGCCAATACGAAGACGCGTGAGAACGACTTTTAGTGGAAAGGTCTATGATTTTATACACGGTTTTACCTCATCAAATTTGTTAGTTTGCTGTTCGTCCCATGACTTGTGCCAATTAATGTGAACTAGTGTTTTGACATACTTGTTCAAGTCAGAGTAAGGAGTAGAAAACTTGAAACAGTTTGTTACAGATTTGGCCAAACTCTCAGCCAACTCGTTACCACACGAGAGGGAACTTGACAGAGAAACCCGAATTGGTTAAACCAAGCACCTTGAGAAGCAGCGGATGAGGCGACGAGAGTGAGCTTAGGGAATCGGCATAAAACTATTTTTAGGCCACTTCCTCCAAGACTTTCAAAAAATTTAGAAACAAGGGTGAAGCCGCTAATTGGGATCACATAAGCAAAACCTACAAAATTGCCTGATTTCGAACCATCTGTAAAAACGGGAATATAGTTACTATAGTTTTGCCGATGGTTATAAAATAAATGTTGGTAAATAATGTGTGTAGTAGAGCCCTTTTCAAAACGTACTAAAGGGTTTAAATACGTAAAACAGGGAATATCCCAAAGTCTGCGACTAAAATGTTAGCATTGTTAAAATCTAGGTTGTTCGCTCTCACTGACTTTCGCTCAAAGAGATGACGCGCCATGCGCCTATGGCGTAATTTGACTTTTTTGTTTTAGGTATCGATGAGTGGTAACTGAACGAGATGTTTGTTGGTACGATTATAAAAGGTTCTTTTTTTTGCGTTGTAAGGTGTGTGGCAATCGTTGCTCCGCATTGAATAAAGTCGTTCAAACGTATCTTTGATTGTCCAAGCCTGATTCACAGTGCACTTCACTCTACAACGCAGTCATAGGTCATTTAAAATCTCATGTACCCTTTGATAGAGAGGTTGAATGCAGGAAGGTCGAGAATGATATAACCGAGTGAGGTATGGAGTAGGACGATTATTATGAAGAGGGTGATTTGCATGCGATGAGAGTCTAAAAAATATTGGAGAGAAAGTATCTGACGTCTTAATTTTAAAGGGGCTTCGTAGCAGTCAACGTAGAGGCTCTCAACGGGTGAGGTCCTGTAAGCTCCTCAGCACAAACGGAGGGCGGAAAGATGAATGGTATCCAGTTTCTTTAAGACTTTCGCGCAGACCCATAGATGGCGCAACCGTAATCCAATTTAGATCGAATGACTGCTACATAAATTTTTAATAGCGAACACCTGTCAGCTCCCATGAAGTATTAGAGAGGACACGTAAAATATTTTAAGTTCTTTCGCACTTCTTCAGTAAGCTTAAAATGAATTTGTGGTATCTTTTCCTGGCTTTAGAATGGGGATAACAGTCGCCATTCTCCAGGATTTAGGAAACTTGTGTTCCTTCAGTATCCCATTGAATAAAAAGAGTAGATTTAGTACGGAGCTATTAGATAGGTTATTTAACATACAGTAAAAAATATTGTCAGGGCCACTTGAAGTATTATGGGTGTTCTTAAGAGCTGTCATTAGTTCAAAATGGGTAAAGTCACTGTTATAGGGAAAATACAGTTTGGATTCAAAATTTATTGCGTTTCTTTTGGCGCGAGTTTTAATTCTAGTGAAATGTTGCAGGTAGCTGGCACTGGAAGAAACACCAGTAAAAGGAGGTAGCTATTGTATTTGCAATATCTATAGTAGCTGAAATAGTGTTATTATTGTATTCTAGAATATATATTTGATTGTTACGGTGCGCGCCAGAACAGTGCTTGACTTTATCCCACAAAACTTTACTGGAGGTAGAGGGCGATATGTTATTAACATAGTTTCTCCACGAATCTCTCTGACTACGCCTCAAAATGCGCCTAAAGGCAGCTCTGCATTTTTTATATATTATAAAATTTTCCATGGTAGGGTACCTTCGAAAAACATTGAAAGCTGCTTTTCTTTTCTCTTTAAAAGACAGTTTACAATCTTCGTTCCACCATGGTCTCGTTTGTTTGCGGTTGCGACCCGAAGACTTGGGAATTGAAGCGTCTGCAGCTGTTAGGATGGTCTCTGTAATACATTGAACAGCTTCGTCGATGGAATTGTCCTCAACCATGTCTCTAGAGATATTAGCAAGGTTGCGGAAGGAATTCCAGTTAGCAGAGTCAAAAAGGTAACGTAGGATCCGCTGTTCTGAGTTCGAATGGGTTGAGTGAGGGAGGATTACAGGGAAATGATAACTATTGTAGAGGTAGGAATCTACTGTGAAATTCCAAGACATGAGGAGTTGCGGAGAACAGATTGCAAGATCTAGTGAGTGATAAGTTTTCGTAGGAAGATGAAAATAAGTGATTTGGTCAGCATTAAATAAACAAAGATCATAGTCTGAGAGAAGCCGTTCAATTTGTGCGCCACGATGGTTGATGTTGGGGCTACCCCACGATTCACTATGACCATTTAAATCCCCTAGGATGATAAAGGGTTCCGGAAGTCTGCTGATTAGGTGGTTAAGAAAGTGTTGCGGTATATTGATGTTTGGAGGTAGGTAAAGGCTACACATAGTGACTCATTTAAGAACGTCTCTTGAAGAGCTGTGCAAACTGGATGGTACTTATTAAAGATGTCCCTAAGGTTGGAGAAGTGATGAACGAAACCATGACAGTTCCAAGACAGGAGAGCCATAATGGGGAGGAGAAATGAAGACGCGAGAGAAAACGGACTATCAGCAAGCGGAGTTGGATGCAACTGCATCCCTCTGGGGAGACAAACTTTAATCGGCTCATCTGCATTCAGGTTATAAGGTTCAGATGTAATTGGTCTGTTTTTGAGGAAGTCTTTGCGTGTCAATTTTACGGGGATGGGTTCTGATAGTTTGTTTGGTTGTTTTGGTTGTGATAAGTTGCAAATTTGAAATTTGGTCATTAGCTGATTCAGAGGAGTTTCCTGGATTGGCGGTTTGTGTGCCTGTTTTATTCTTATTTTTTTTAAGAGATTTAGATTTAGGTTTGTCGTTGAATTAATTTACAGTTGCTACACTAATTGTGCTCATAGTTTCTGTAGCATTAGTTTATGTAGCTTTTGTAGCATTTCCCACAGATTTTACGGATTTAATAGCTGTGGTGGCAGTAGCATACGAGACACCAAGTTTTGGCGTTTGTGAAAGGACTATTTTCTGGGCTTCCTGGTAGGGGATACTTTTTCTGTTTTTACTATTTGAATTTCTTTCTCTGTTCTCCAGGATGGGCAAGAGTACGAAACATGAGGACCTTTACAGTCAACACAGATAGGTGTCTTAGTGCAAGTTTCCCCGTCGTGCCCGGCTTCTGAGCAACAAGCACAGGTAATGGTTCCACGACAGGAGAGCTTAGAATGGCCGAACCTTTGACACTGAAAACACCTAAGTGGGTTGGGAACATGCGGGAGAATAGAACAGCGAAGGCAACCAGCATATTTATAAGGTAGTAGAGTGGGTGTGTCGAACGTGAGGAGGAGGTAGTGATGCGACATCGATAACAAAACATCGATGTTCTGAAACATCGATATTCAATATTAAAACATCGATGCTAATAAAACATCGACCAAAAACCATCGATGTTTTTAAACATCGATGTTTTAGAACATCCATTTTTTAAAACTGGTTTAGTAATCTCTAACATTAATGTTATTTCCGTTAGTCGTGGGGGGAGGGGTGATTTAATTTTACTCTCTGATTGGGCACACATAAATGACAAAAACTTGGTTGCTTTGGGCTACATTGATGACTCAAAATTCACGTTGTAAATACCGCCATGTTTTGCCTTCAAATGTCCACATAAATTTGTGGTATTGCCAGAAGTTTTAAGGGACTTAAGGCAAATATTGCATTTCGCCAATTTGTCAGAGGTTTTGTAAAAATATTTCCAAACGGTACTTTTGGGAGGCATCTTACTAATAATATTAACGTCAACTTATATAAAACCAGAACGAAACAAAAACTTAAATGGATGCACTCGTGTATATACTATTTGTAAAATAAAACCCCATGGAAGGTTCTGGAGTGTCAGGAACATTCCAAGCGCTCTGATTGGTTCATTGGTTGTTAATTGCCGTTTGTCTGTTTGCTAAGGAATCATTCCCCCTTTTGTATTCGTCCTTTTCAGAATTCAGACTTACATTTACTGAGTGTGAAAACTATGCTACGTGGTAAATTTTTTTTTTATTACGGTACTTTTTCATTAAAAAAAACATTGAGACAACGTAAAACATCGAGCACAACACATCGATGTTAAAAAAACATCGGCTTCAATAAATCGATGTTTAAAACATCGACATCGATGTCGCATCCCTAGGAGGAGGTATTTCGTAGGTGTAACATTCCCATCCCGCCGTACAATAATTCTTCGAACTGCGCATACATTCTGATCACGCAGATGTTCGAGTATCTCATTTTCTGGAGTACATACTAATTCAGATATTACGCCTCGACAGAAGTTTAGAGTACTATGAGCGAAAACAGAAACTGGTAGGTGGCCTAGTTTGGAGCAGACAGATAATTTCTGGGATTGGATTGTAGAGCTAGTTTCAACAAGCAGATCTCCTGATCTTAACTTTTTAACAGATTTCGCGCTTCCTACTATAGATTGGATGCATTTGTGGATCAAAAATGGAGAGGCATTGGGAAAGTTTCCTTCAGTTAATTTTACGATAAAAAAATCTGAAATTCGACGAGTTGCAATTTTGTAATAAGCTCTCAGAGCGATCAGCCCAAGAAGCTGTAACTAAATTATTATTAGTTGCAGCCATAATTTTAAATTTGAGGAACCATGGATTACTTCTAGTCAGATTGGGACGAGCCGTTAAATCTCTAACAGGCTGGCAAATCTGATTGGCTACCGAAAATACGTTTTTCAGTGCTGCCATCTATCAGTCATTATTGTGTCTAATTATTTATCTAAGACATATAACATTTGTTAACTTGTCTTTAAATGTATCAGAGCACCAGACTTTCAAGTAAACTTCTGAATTCTATGATTAAGTCCTTCTAAGATTTAAGTCCTTCATCTGAGGAGGTTAAGCTTTTAAAGCACTCACTTCTGTCAAGTCTTTTATGACAATGTAGTGTTCCCGCTCCAATCTGCGAGAGGCGAACCACGTGACATCACTTCTTTCCCCCTTCTTTGGGGAGATGCGCGCCGTCACGTGAGAGTCGAGGAGAAAAACTCTCGCAGGTCGGACGCGCTATGCCGAGCGGCTTACTGAATTGTGTTGTCCGAATAAATGTATTTAAAAAAGCCTTCTGATGGAGTCTCTGCCTTGTGTCTAGTTCTAAGGAGGCACGACGAATTACAACATCGTCGATTCACCTTACCGGGACTATTATATTGGTTACCCGGACTATTATATTGGTGACCGGCCATCGAACACAGCCTGCGCCTTCGAACTGCGTCATTGGACTTCCGATTTCGTTTTCGCCAGCAACCATGTCTCTCTCCCCTGGATCAACAACAGAAGCCTCTGCAGTCGTAATACCTCCGTATATATCGGTGGACCCCGCTTTATGGTTCCACATGCTGGAAAGTACTTTCGCGTTAGCAACACCCAAAGCTATATCTGAATCGAAAACAAAATTCAACTATGTTGTCGCCCACCTTCCTCCTGCACCTGCTACTATGGTGCGCGACGTTATAATGAAGCCGGATACTACACATCCATACGAGGACCTAAAAACTAAAATCATAGAAAGATGCGGAGAAAGCCGAACATTGGAAATACGTAAGCTACTAGCCGGTGAAAGCCTCGGTGATAGGAAACCCACCGAATTGCTGCGTTTAATGAAGAGAAGAGCAGAAAACCACAATATCAGCGATGCACTTCTTTTGGAATTATTTACCCAGCAAATGCCGACCCCTGTGCAGACTATTTTCTCATCACTCGACCCCATCACTCCCGATAAAGCGGCAGAGATCGCCGATCGCATCTTGGATTTAACACCGTCGAACATCAGCGCAGTTTCGATTCCCACACCTACACCAGCCGCCGCTCTGACTTCAGCGTCCACAGAGATGCTGTTGAAAGAAATTCAAGAGCTCCGAAACGAAGTCGTCGAACTTCGACATTCTAAAAGTGTTTCTAGAAAATACAATCATCCTCGATACCGCTCAAAGTCACGCGGTAAGGATTCAACAATTTGTTGGTATCATGCAAAATTCCAACAAAAAGCAAACAAATGCAATCCGCCCTGTTCATTTGCGGGAAACCGGACGCGGGAAGAGTAGAAGCGACGTACCTCTCTCCCGCACCTTCTCGTCGCCTTTTCGTGAGAGACAGAAATACGGGTATGTGTTTTCTTGTTGACTCTGGATCTGACGCCAGTCTGATATCTGCTACCAAACAAGATAAATCACGGCCAGTTCTCCAAACATTTCGTGCCGCTAATGGCACAAAAATTAATGTTTATGGTCGAAAGAGTATTAGTCTTAGTTTAGGTTTACGCCGATCGTTTACTTTTTCTTTTTACATTTGTGATGTTTCATGTGCTATTTTAGGAGCTGATTTCCTGCATTATTTTAATTTAAAGCTTGATTTACGGAATCACCGTCTTATCGATTCTATTACTCATTTAAACACTCCTGCTAAATTAAGTGTTTGCAATATTTTCTCTGTAAAACCTAATTGTGTTAATAATGTATATGGTAAACTATTGCTACAATTTCCTGAAATTACAAAATTACCGGATCCTAACCAACCGGTAAAGCACAATACTGTGCATTACATAAACACCAAGGGACCTCCAGTCGCGGCTAAGCCTAGACGGCTAGCTCCAGATCGGCTAAAACTCGCTAAAGCTGAATTTCAGCAGATGCTACAGCTTGGTCACATGAGACCCTCCAAAAGTAACTAATCTTCGCCTTTGCACATGGTGCCGAAGAAAGGATCTGTCGATTGGAGACCTGTTGGCGATTATCGTACTCTAAATGCACAAACTATTAAAGAGAAGTATCCTATTCCCTGTATTGCAGATTTCACTGCTGAATTACATGGTAAACAAATCTTCAGTCACATTGACCTGATAAAAGCATACCACCAAATTCCCATCAATCCTGATGATGTACATAAAACTGCGATTTGTACTCCCTTTGGCCTTTTTGAAAGCACGCGCATGCAGTTTGGCCTTTGCAATGCGTCTTCTACCTTTCAACGCTTTATAGATGAAGTAACTCGTGACTTAGGATTTGTTTATGCATTTGTTGATGATTTGCTTGTTGCCTCAGATAATGAAAAAGAACATATGCAACATCTTCAGTTGTTGTTCTCCAAACTTAAAGAGTATGGACTATGCATTAATGTTGATAAATGTCAATTTGGGCAAACCACTATTGAATTCTTAGGATTCAAGCTTTCAGCAGAAGGAATTGAACCCCTTCCTGATCGCGTTTCATGCATCCTGGAATTTCCTCAACCGACTACCTTAACTCAACTACGGCGTTATTTAGGTCTTTTCAATTTTTATCGACGATGCATTCCCAAAGCTGCCGACATTTTAGCTCCTCTTGTTAAATTCCTAGAAGGACATAAAAATAAGAAAAAACATCCCCGTTCCAGTGCTAGCAACACTGAGCAATTACAATGGAACGACGAAGCAACTCTCTCCTTCACTGCTTCAAAAGAAGCTATAGCTCAAGCTACACTATTAAGACATCCTGTACCTGGTGCCCAGATAAGTTTATGGGTTGATGCTAGTAATGTCGCGATTGGTGGATCCTTAATGCAGCTCTCAGAAAATCAGTGGGAACCCATAGCGTTCTATTCTTGTAAACTAAATAAGGCTCAGAGAAATTGGTCAACTTACGATCGTGAATTATTTGCTATTTACTCTTGCATAAAAAAATTCAGGCATATGCTAGAAGGTCGCAATTTTGTTATTTATACAGACCAAAAACCCCTTATATTTTCCAACAAAACCCTAATAAATGTAGCCCTAGGCAGCTGCGCCATTTAGATTATATTTCGCAGTTTTCTACCGATGTTCGGTACACCAAAGGTTCTGATAACAGCGTGGCCGACGCACTATCTCGCATTGAGATAAACTCAATTTCTCCTAATGTGCTAGACTTTAAAGAGTTCGCCACTGCTCAGACCATTGATGACGAGCTGAAACAGCTTATCGAATCTGACACCTCATCTTTAAGATTGGAAAAACACTATTTTCCTCTCGAAGATATATATTTATACTGCGATATGTCACAGATACACCCTCGACCTTTTGTTCCCAAAAGTATGCGACAATCTGTTTTTCAAACCTTGCATTTTTTCTCCCATCCAGGTATATCAGCCTCATTAGATTTAATCTCTAAACGATTCGTTTGGCCTGGCATGCGTAAAGACATAAAATCTATGGTTCGCAGTTGTACTAAATGTCAAAAAGCTAAAATCTTTCAACACACCAAATCACCAATTGGCACCTTCTCTGATCCTGATGCTCGTTTCGCCCACATACATATAGACTTTATTGGACCGCTCCCACCCTCAGATGGCAATCAATATTGTATGACCATCATCGATAGGTTCACGAGATGGCCCGAAGTTATCCCTACACCTGATATGACTGCGGAAACAACTGCTCGAGCATTAGTACACGGTTGGATCTCCAGATTTGGATCCCCTGTTACTGTAACTACTGATCAGGGTAGAAATTTTGAATCTACTCTCTTCAAAGAACTTACTAACATGTTAGGATGCCACAGAATCCGAGCATCTGCTTACCATCCACAGTCAAACGGTATCATTAAAAGGTTTCATCGTCATCTCAAGAGCTCTCTTAAAGCGCACAACCAAACTAAATGGACTGAAATCCTTCCCATAGTCTTACTAGGATTGCGCACTGCTCTCAAAAGTGACATCAAAGCCACCTGTGCCCAGCTTGTTTATGGCACTAATCTCAGACTACCTTCCGATCTCATTACCAGTGATACTGTCAAACAACCCATTACCCTTACCTATGTGTCCGAGTTAATTAAAACAATGAGAACCTTAAATCCTATTGCCACTGCCGTACACGGCAATCCCAAAATTTATGTCAATCCCTCATTGAAAACCTGTTCACATGTATTTTTAAGATCAGATAAAATCAATCCTCCCTTATCACCTTCTTACACGGGACCACATCTAGTAGTCGACAGAAATGACAAAACTTTTGTTTTGGAATTAAACGGAAAGCAGAGTACAGTCTCTATTGATCGTATCAAACCTGCATATCAACTTTCAGATTCTCTTGAACCTTACGGACCTCAAAAGCCAACTGAGCCCATGAATGCTCAAACTCCTGTCGAACAGACCACCACCAGATCTGGTCGTAAAGTTCGCTTTCCACAACACCTTGTTTCTGAATATATTGTGTAAAAAATTTTGTAATATCAATTGTACATAATCTACCTATCCTTTTATTTCATGTAATGCAAATGTAACCTTGTTTATCTCTCTTGTACATCATGCCAATTTCCCTCTAGGCATCATACGAATTTCAAATGTACTCCAGACTGTTTGTATAATTCTCACTATGTACCTATGTATTAATAACCAATTTTCTGTAATCGTGACTACGTCACTGGGGGCATACTCTGTAGTGTTCCCGCTCCAATCTGCGAGAGGCGAACCACGTGACATCACTTCTTTCCCCCTTCTTTGGGGAGATGCGCGCCGTCACGTGAGAGTCGAGGAGAAAAACTCTCGCAGGTCGGACGCGCTATGCCGAGCGGCTTACTGAATTGTGTTGTCCGAATAAATGTATTTAAAAAAGCCTTCTGATGGAGTCTCTGCCTTGTGTCTAGTTCTAAGGAGGCACGACGAATTACAACATCGTCGATTCACCTTACCGGGACTATTATAACAACATCCTCTTCTTTTTTAGAAAACTTCACATCAGATTTATTTCTTAAGCAAATAGCATGAATCTGCTTACACATATTTAATTTTATGCTATATTCAATGCATGAACAAGAATATTCATGAATACAGTGTTTACAATAAGTGCATTTCAACTCGCATATTTCACAATCTTTCAATTTTTGTACATCATAAAATAATTTTACACATCTTTGGGAGCGTATTTGCCCCTTATTTTCATTTACTTCTTGAATCATGTGATCATTTATTTCTTGAGCTCTCCTATGACTTCTATGAATTTCACTATGCGCTTTGAAAGTCAATTCTTCACAATCAATATTTAAGTGATGGAAAGAGGTTAAATGTAACCTTAAATCTGTATAGTAGACAAATGTTAACTTGCATCCCGAAGATGGACAATTCAATTTGCCTGCAATATCTGGATCAATCTTGTGAATATTTCTAATATGTTGATAAAGATTTTTCTTCTTTGTAAACCTTTTTTAACAAAATTCACAAGTGTTTGACAAAGACTCGTCACTGCTTTTGCTCTCCATCGAAAACTGAACAAAAAATGACAAATGAAAGCTAAATGTGATGTTGAGGCCAAATTTTTACCAGTACGAGTCGTAAGCGCTAACAAACCTTGCGTGGTGTAGTCTGTCGTCTTACCACAATTAAATATCTTAGCACAATTTAATGTAATAGTTCCCGATAGATGGCAGCACAGAAAAATGTATTTTCATTAGCCAATCAGATTTGCCAGCCGGTTAGAGATTTAACTGCTCGTCAGATTGGGGCCCCCGCCAGACCCCGTCTTCCCTCACTTTTGTAACGTGACAAGTGGAACCACCGGATTCTTTGCAACTAGATGATAGACGCTGGTTGCATAGGTAACGTGCACTTAGTGCACTGTCCCCGACAAAATCGGGGAGGATTTAGCGATACCTCGCGACGTCTGCCATAAAGATATACACAATCGAGGGCCTCTACCTCTTGGACCGTTTAAGGAGAAACGTTCCTCAACCATTACCGACAAAGCACTACTTCTCTCCACCAACACAACCCAAACAGGGTCCATTCCCGAGCCAAAACGGTGTCCTTCACGGGAGAGGCCGAACAGTGGTACAGGACCCAGTAACGTCAAGGTTGGGTGGGTGGAGATCGGAATTGATACCGTGAAGGTCCCGAAGGGACCTTCACGGTAATACAGGGGACAGATATCACAAACTTTTTTTCTTGATTTTATTATTGGAGCGAAGTTCTTTTACGCGGCTTACAGTAGAGTGAACTTGCAGGAATCGTCACGTAACGAAAAAGCGTTATGCCTCCTCCAGAAGACCTTTCTCTAAATGGACTCCGTGGCTGAATGTTTATCGCATCGGATTGCGGAGCTAGAGGTCCCCGGTTCAAATCCGCGCAGAAGCGGTACGGGCAATTTTAATAAGCCAATAATTACCATGATACAATATAATGATAAAATTTATAAAAAAATTCTTGTTTAGAATTTTTATATATAATTTATAGTTCACTATTTTATATTTAATTTTTAATAAATGACTATTTTTCCTAAAATATTAAATGGAATTTATTGTTTTAAATCCTTACTTTACATTTTGCTTTGAAAAATGATAAAAAATAAAAATCAAATATACAAATTAGAGAGAGAGAGTTGGTTGAATAAAGCAGGGATGCGCTTTTAGGCGTGACAAAAATACACTAATATAACACAGGGCAACAGTGGTTTCGGTGTCGGGGTATTTGGAGCTGATTTCATATGAATTTAAATACGGCGTTAGTTTTTGCCTAGGAGCTCAAATTTCTAAGATATAAAATTTTAGTGAAATATGCGTTACACTATTTTAAGTTAAATCCATGGATGAAATTTAAAAAACTAAACACGACATTTTTTATTATTATTATTATATATTTTTAAAAATGTTAAAGGAACATAAAAATCATAGAGAATGTTGCAGTAGTACTTATCTAATTTGAAAGAGCAAGAAAGAGGAAAAAGTCATAGATGAAACCAACTAGTCACTGAACAATTCGGAAACTTCTTTTCCGTGACATTCTTGAATGTATTTTGGAACCGTCCCTCTTTAAACTCCAGCAGTAATCTGCCATTATGGGCGTATCCCATCTTCCTTGGTAGCGGTCCTCCATAGTTTTAATATCCTGGTGAAATCTTTCACCTTGTTCCTCACTGGTGTCTCCTAAATTTTCAGGAAAATAGTCCAATTGGCTGTGTAAATAGAGCAACTTAATGCTCATGTTACACCCAAGGGATCTGAAACTGTTTAAATGTTTTGTTCCACTCTAGTTATTTGAAAGATAAAAAGAAAACTCTGATATAGTGGTATGAAAAATTAACTCATCAACACTTTGAATATGTTAAGATGTTAAATGAAAATGAAAATTAGTTGGGAAAACATTAGTGATATTCCTTTTTGTGAAGCCTGTGTCCAAGGATAGCAAAACCGTAGTCCCTTTTCAAAGAAGTAAATCAAGATCTATTGTGGTATGTAGTAACATAATATATGCAGATCTTTGTGATCCTAAGGAAGTTGCATCTATTGGAAAATCTCGCTACATGTTCTTACTGAAAGATGACTATTCTCATTTTAGGCAAGTTTATTTCCTAGAAAATAAATATCAAGTGTATGATAAACTGCCAGAGTTCAAATTGATGTGTGAAAAGAAGATGAATAAAAATATAAGGATTTTGAGAAATGACAATGGTAAAGAATTTGTGAATTATGAAGTTAAAGAACTTTTGATTCGTCATGGCACAGAACATCAAATTTCTGTTGCATATAATCCTCAGCAAAATAGAAGACCAGAACGAGAGATGAGAACCAGGGCCACCAACAGACTTTACGGGGCCTGGGAAAACTTCTGTTGGGGGCCCCAAGAAATATGATTAATCGAATAATTTTTTTTTGGGGGGGCCCTTTTTTCAGGAGATTATTTTGAATTCTGAAGTACGGTACAAATTTCAGAATTTTCTTTCGGAGGAAATATAATAAATAAATTTAAAATAAAAATTTGGGGGGCCCCTCCGGCAGTTGGGAGCCTGGGGAAAAGTGCCCCAGTTGCCCCCCCCCCTTGTGGGCGGCCCTGATGAGAACTGTTTTGGAAGCTGCAAGAGCTATGTTAATTGCAAGAAATCTTGATAAAAGGTTTTGGGCTAAGCAGGAAATACAGCCGTATATATGATTACTAGAACAGGAACTAGCACAGTTAAAGGGAAAACACCATATGAGCTGTTGAAAAATAAGACTTTTGACATTAGAAATTTAAAGTTCACATTTGGATCTTAAGTGTGGGTACACATTCCAAAAGAAAAACGTAAGAAATTAGATGATAACAGTGAAAAAGGAATCGTTGTTGATTATGGTGAAAGTACTAAAGGTTTCCGAATTATATTTTTCGAAATCAAATAGCGTAACTTTGCGCAGAGTCTTAATAACTAACCCAAATGAAAACACCTCCCATTCTACAAAAGGTGAACATCACATTTTTGACTATTTTGATCCTGAACAGCATCAAACTTCAAAGCCGGAGAAAGATAACACAGAAAATCTGGAAGAGAATCAACAGAATGATGATGACAATGATGATAACTGCAGTACATACATTCTTAAATAATGGTAGAATGCACCTTAGACCTAGAGATCAACTAAAGAAACCGTATAGATATGATGATTTTGAAACAAGCTTCATAAGTAGGGGAAACCCTTGTACCTAGGGCCGGCTATTTTCAAATGGCAGTATCTTTACTTATAACCAACTTACAATAATAGAAATAGTTTGTATACATTACGTGCTTTATTCTCTTTAAATAAAAATCACATCAAGTGTAGAAAAAAAACTTGTAAATGATATTGAAAATTTTTAAAAAATTACAAATGGCCCTAGGTACAATAACACTATTGTACCTAGGGCCAGTTATTTCCAAACACTGAAATTGTTGTTTACAATAAAAATAACAATTTGTATCCATTATTTCTTTCATGCACAACTTCTAAAATCTTCGTAAGGAAGAAATGTTAATTGTAGGCAATGTATTAAAGGAAGAAATGTTTATTTTTTCATCACTTTCTAATGTATGTTTTTTCTCCATTGTCTTCTTAATGATCCCACATAAATGTTCTGTTTAAAACACAGATTTCGTAACTTTTTTTATCAATTACTTTTTTCAATAATTGTACTTGATTTCAATTTTTCTCGGCGGTATCAGTGAGAATTCTACACTTGCCAAGTTTTCGATCACCTCTTTTCTACCAGAGGCCATGGCCCTAGGTACAAGACAAGATTATGGCCCTAGGTACAAGATGTTGTTGTTTTTGGCAAAATGGCTTCCATAGCCAAAGACCTGCAGAAACCAAACTTTGTTTTTATATCATTTTTTCCTTTAATGATTACAAAAAATATCTGCTATACATTAAAACATAAGTTTGCACTTAATTTCACAAAATAAAACTTCAAATTGAAGTGAACAAATTTAGTTTTGATCATCCAATCAAGACTTTCTTTTCTATTTAACTATAGCTTCTTCTTGCTTTCCTTAAAAATGGCTGTTATGATTTGAAAGAATGTTGTCACTCTCTCCAATGAGTAAAAATGCTGTAAAATAATAATTATTCAAATAAAGCATGGTGGCCCTAGGTACACGATGGCCCTAGGTACAAGAGTTTCCCCTATTACAGATTTGGAAGAACCTACAACCTATGAAGAAGCCATGAAGTCAAGTTCATTGAAAAAGTGGCAGCAGGCCGTAGATACTGAGCTTGAAGCCCTATCTGAAAATGATACTTGGGACATTGTTGATGAACCAAATGACTGTGATATTATAGACAGTAAGTGGGTCTTTAAAATTGAGCGGGACAGTAAAGGTAAGATCTCATTGTTTAAATGTAGATTAGTTGCTAGGGGTTAACAACAAAAAGGTTTACTATTTGAAGACATATATTCTCTAAGTTAACTACTTTAAGAATTTTTTTAGCAATTAGTGTACAGTTTGATTGGATTGTTTATGAAATGGATGTATGTAGTGCCTTTTTACATAGTGAAATGAAAGAAACTGTTTACATGTATTTACCTCAAAATTGTAATTTGGGAAAGTCTGTAAGTTTCAAAAAGCTATATATGGTTTCAAGAAATCCCCAAAATATTGGTATGAGAAATTTCACCTCAAAATTTTGTAAGATCTGAAAATGATCATTATTTGTATCTTGAATTTTCTAAGGTATATGTATTGATATATGTTGATGATTTATATTATTATTGTTTCTGATATTAAACAGATAAATGACTTTTAATCTGAAATGAAAAGAAATTTTAAAATGAAAGATTTTGGTCCTATATCTTATTATTTAGGTTTATCTATTTCTCAGAATGTAAATGAAAGCATTGTAACTTTAGATCAAGGTAATTATTAAGAAAATGTTTTAAAAAAAGTTTGATATGTTTGATTGTAAAAGTATTTTTACACCAATGGATAGTAATTTTGATTATGAGTGTTTAATTGATGAAAAATCTGAAAATGCTGTTGTAGAAAGTAAATGTAGAAAAATTATTGGTTGTATTATGTATGCAATGTTAGAAAGTAGACCAGATTTATGAAATTCAATTAGTATCTTAAGCAGATATCAAAATTATGCAAGTGATAAAATATTGTTATGTTTGAAAAGAGAGTTTTGAAAATAGATGCTACGTTAAAGGTACTTATAATTTGAAATTAGTTTACAGAAAAAAATGTGAATTCTGAATTTGTTAGAGGTTTTGTAGATGCAGACTGGGGTGGGGATGTTATTAGCAGGAGGTCTACCACAGGACATTGCTTTCAAATTTATATCATGGTGCTCAAAACAACAAACGGGTATCGCTTTGTCATTCACTGAAGCAAAGTATATTGCTTTAAGTCATTGTGTTACGGAACCTTGCTGGTTTCATAATCTATATATATTGTGACGTTGTCTCCATTACTCCACGAACTTGTAATTATATAAGTCTGTGTTGCTCGTTCCTACCCCTCAGCATGAACTTGTCATCTATCGGCGAAATGTTAAACTGAGCGGTCTCATAAACTCTCGGATAAGAGGCCATAGATTTTGTGTAATATGCGATTTCTGACGTTATACAAGTAATAAATACCTGAGTGGTTCGAGGGCTCTCCAGGATTTTGACACTATAGCGACATGTGGAATCCCATAAACTTTGGACACTTACGCGCACTTAAAACGCCGGAGAACGCTTTTGAATTCGCCGACGTATAAAAAGAAGACCCTCCAATACTCCGGGGAGAGATCTGTTTTTGAGAGACGGAGAGAGCTGTTTTTGAGTGTGAGAGAGACGGAGCTCTCTGGTCCGAGAGGCCTTCTGTAGGCCAGAGTTGGCTGTGAACCCGAGCCGTCCTGACATCTCTAACATGTAAATTCTAACTCGCTGTATATATTTGCTTTTTGTAGTTGTAGTTGTAAGTGTTTAAGGTGGCGTAGTAAAGTAATTGAAGCGAAATGCTTGTCGTTATTACTACCTACGTCACAGCTGGTGTCAGAAGAAGTAGGATTATTGAGTTAGAGTTAGTTAGAGGTTTTTAGAAGAAGAATACGTCAGTATTTAGATATTGTTATAAGAAGAATACGTCAGTATTTAGATATTGTTATAAGAAGAATACGTCAGTATTTAGATATTGTTATAAGAAGAATACGGCAGTATTTAGAGTTTTTTAGAAGAAAGTGTACGAGAAATTCGTCTGGAGCGAGAAAATTAGTGTTGCTGAAGCTTGTGATTTTGAGAAAAACTTACGCCAGTAAGAAAAATTGTGGAAGCTTTTGATGTGAGAAATTCACGGAAACTTACGCCAGTAAGAAAAATTGTTGAAGATTGTGATTGTGAGGAATTTACGGTACGACATAACTTAGTGCTCCGGGGCCGAAAAGAGATATTTTGCCGTGCTGTGTTGCCAGAAGGAAGGAGAAAGCAAGAAAAATTTTTCTACTCCTGTGGTTCCGAAAAGTGTATCATTCCAGTGCAGCGCTAAGAACGAGTGTTTAGATTTCGCCGCAAGTTTCGTCTTCTGAGGTCGGAGGTCAACGGTACAGCTGATTCTCCCCGTGTGGTTCGTGTTTCCCCGAGTCGAGAGGAGCGAAAAAAAGGTGGTTGACCTATATTTGCGGGAGAGAAAGAGATTATGTGATTCTGTCTCTGACAATGTGTTCCATGCAGTGAAGAGTGTGTTGTGTTAATTGTGGGCCTAAGGGCTGAAGATTATTTTTGTGTTGTGCCTATGGATTATCATAGATTCAAGCAGCTAAAAAAAAAAGGGGGTGAGTCTATTTCCAAAAATTCTAGAAGTTATTGCTTAAAATTCTGTAGTTAAAATTCTTAAAATATTCAAAAATTTTGAAGACCTATCGGAAATATCTTTATTGATTTAGGAGATTAGAGAGAAATCCAAAAAAAATATATGTATGTGATGAGATTCAATTGTTTTGTTTAAAGAGTGTATATGATATATTGTTCTCTTTGTAAAATTATTTTTTAATATTATTTTAAAGAAGTTCATTTTATATTGTTAAATACGTTTCTCTAAGAAAATATTTAAGGTCTAAGATTTTTAATTTTGTGTAAATTTTAATAGTACTGTGATTCTATTGAGTTTTTAACTTACAAGATATTATTATAATTATTATTATTAAGTCGGTAAATTAACGGGTAGCAATGGCGTTTTTGGGCAAAGGAAAAAAAGAGGATCTAGTAAAACTTGTTCAGGAACTGGAGATTCCTCGGGAAGGAAGTGAAACAATACTGGAACTGAAGGTTTTGGTTACAAGCCAAGAAAATTATGATCCCGAATTCGTGGCTGAGTTATACCAGAGTATTTTGAAGGCGAATCAGGAAGAGTTAGAAAGACGAGAAGCAGAGAAATCTCGTATACATAATTGGGAAAGGGAGAAAGTTCTACATAAAGAAAAATTGCAATGGGAGGCGGAGTTAAAAGCCAAAGAATTGGAATTAAATTTTGAATTAGAAAAATTAAGAATCGCACAAGGAACTTCTAGTTCCCAGTCCACATCAGAAAGTATAAATTCGAGACCCACTGATTTAAATTTGAAAAAATTAATTCCCGAATTTAATCCGGATAAAACGGACATTAGTTTATATTTCGTACTTTTTGAGCGACAGGTTAAACGCGCAAAAATACCTAAGGAGAATTGGGTTCCGCACCTTGTAGGACTCCTACCGATTGATATAATTAGCGTTATAGCCAGAGAACCAGAAGAGTACGCAGAAAATTATGATCACATAAAACAGACCCTCTTACTCCGTTACAAATTAAACCCGGAGTCGTTTCGCCAGAAATTTGTATCCCATCAAAAGAATCCCCTGTCGACCTGGAAGGACTTTGCGTTCGAGTTGCGGAACTATTTACGAGAATGGCTAGATGGTTTAGAAGTAGATAATTTTGAATCTCTGAAAGATCTTTTGGTTGCAGATCAAATAAAGAAAAGAGCAAAGATGGAGGTACGCGAACACTTCATAGATAAATGGTCAGATATAAAAACGGAATCGGAAATGGTCGAGTTACTAGATGGGCATGACAGTGTAAGAGCAATGGGCCCAAAATTTAAAGATGCGAGAGATAGTAGGGTAGAGAGAACGCGTCCGTTCATACAAGAGAAGCCCCGGGAAAATAAGCCAAAGTTCTATCCCCCTGGTGCGTCAACAGCACATGGTCCAGTAAACCGAACTAGGGCGTTTGAAAGGAGAGTAAATTTAAAGTGCTTCGGTTGTGGCTCCGAAACGCACCTTCGCTCATCCTGCCCACGATTTCAGAAAAAAACAACGTCGGGTTCCGTAAACAATGTGCAAGAAAGTGAAACGCCTGATCTGTTAGAATCCTATACATTCCCAGGTAAGGTGAATGACCAAAAGATTGACATTCTTAGGGACAGCGGTGCATCTCTTGACATTGTTAGTAGAAGATTCATTTGTCCACAAGAATTTACAGGTGAGACAGTTTGGATAAAACAACCGCTGAGTTTAGAGTTAATTTGCTTACCTTTAGCTCGTGTGGAGATAGCGGGAGATTTTGGGAAAATCATTACAAAGGCGGCTGTATGCGGAAATCATTTGGACCAAAATCGGTATTTATTAGGAAATAAAACGGCCGAGATGATACGAGAGAAATATGGGTATGATTTATTTTCGGTAGAACAGCTAAATGCAGTCCAAACGCGCTCTCATACGAAGAGCTTACGAAAAGAGGCCGAAACGGTCAAACGAGATACAGAAAACACGGTTGAATTGAGGGTAGATAATCGCGAAGAGCAGGAAAATAGCATCCCGATAGAAACGGAAGAGCCAATAGTAATTCCAGCATTGGTGGCAGAAGCTCCAGAATTAGACCTCTTAAAGATAGATAAGAAAGATTTTTTGGAAGCGCAGAAAAAGTGTGAAGAGGTAAAAGAATTAGTTAGCCGAGTAAGCGAACATGTAAATTTGTTGAGTTATGAAGGCGATCTTGAAGTGAAGGAAGATCATGATTTAGATATCCCGTATTTAGAAAACAATCCTACGAATTTTGATTTTCGAGAATTAGTTAGATTTAGTGAGCTAGAGAAAAATTTGACAGCTGGTCAAATTGACCAATTAAAAGAAGTATTGGATAGGTTTGCTTCGTGTTTTTCAAATGATCCTGGTACCACAAATTTAGTAGAACACGACATTACTTTAATCAGCGATAAACCGATAAGATCAAAACCCTATCGCACTTCACAGAGACAAACGGAAATATTAAAATCAGAGATCCAAAAAATGTTACGGTTAAGGATTATCGAAGTAGGTGAGTCAGATTACACCTCACCGTTAATTTTAGTAGAGGCCCCAAGTAAAGACCCTAGACCATGCGTAGATTACCGAAGGCTGAATGAAATCATTAGGACAGAGTATTTCCCCATTCCAAACATCGAAGAGCGAGTGGAAAAAGTATCATCGGCAAAATACATTACAGTATTGGATTTGGCTAAGGGATATTGGCAGATTCCTTTAAGCGAAAAAGCGCAAAGATATGCTGCGTTCTGTACAACATTCGGAACTTTCAGATGTCTAAAAATGAGTTTCGGTTTAAAGAATGCACCATTTTTCTTTAGTAAACTTATGTCGGATGTATTAAAGGAAATGGAAGATTTTGCCGTCCCCTATTTAGATGATGTTGCTATATTTTCAGACACTTGGGAAGCCCATTTGAAACATATAAGTTTAGTTCTAGAGCGAATAAGAAGGGCAAATTTGAAAATCAAACCCGCTAAGTGTAAATTCGCGCAAAGCCATGTAAAGTATTTGGGTCATATCGTTGGGAATGGAGCGCGTACTCCAGCGGAAGCAAAAAATTGAAAGTGTAAAAAGTTTCCCGACGCCGCGAACCAAGACTCAAATCCGTGCGTTTTTAGGATTATCTGGATATTACAGCAGGTATATAAACAATTATTCCGTACTCGCAGCTCCGCTGACAGATGCATTGAAGGGCAGAGCTAGAAAAGGTGAAGTTTTTTGGACTGATGCATGCGAAAAAGCGTTCCGCGCATTGAAAAAGAGTCTTACGGATAAGCCCGTGTTACATGCCCCAAATTTTAATCGTGAATTTATCGTGCAAACCGATGCTTCGAATTCAGGAATAGGAGTAGTTTTGAGCCAAGAGTCAGAAAACGGAGAAGAACACCCTATTCTATACCTGAGCAAAAAGTTTTCAGACGTTGAAAGACGTTACAGTACCACTGAGCGAGAATGCGCCAGTATAGTGTTTGCAATAAAAAAATTACATTATTATTTGGATGGTCGAAATTTTACAATCATAACCGACCACAATCCTTTACGTTGGTTACGTACAAATGCCAGTTCAAACCCCCGATTAATGCGCTGGGCACTTGCATTACAACCGTATGAATTTGAAGTAAAACATAAATCGGGCAGAAATCACAAGAATGCAGACAGTCTTAGCCGGGTATGGTCCGACCCGAAAGAATTGGGTCACACCACCGCAAACCCCTCTAGTGTTAGGGAAGAGAATTCGAACTCGATTTCCCCCCCTGTGGAAGGTATACTTACGAATGATGTAAGCCTTGAAGAGATAAGAAGGCAATAGTACCTTATGTTTTCTTATGTTATTTTGTTTAATGAATCATGCAATTGTGTATTTTTTGTCATAGTAAGAAGAAAACTTATGCGTTTATTTTGTTCTTGTAGTAGATAACTAAATACTTGTTATGTCGAGATATAACAACATGAATGTTTGTATTCAAGGGTTTAGAAAGCATAAAATGTATGAGAATTTTGATATTTTGCTGTATAAGAAGTTTTTTATGTTATATGCTTAATGTTTAGATAAAAGAGTAGATTTAAAGAATGTTATATGTTATACTTACTTGTTAATACTCAGTTATAATTGTATTAGACATGAAATGGAGTTATTGTATTAGACATGAAATTAAGTGTTAGTTGAGGAATATGAGAAATTATGAAAATGTGTGTTTATTATCGTCTGTGAATTGGATTTCTCTCTAGCATTTTTCAGAAGGTCATAACGTTAAAATTGTTAACATTTTAAGACAAAATTATGGCTTTGTACTTATATGCAATAACTCTGAATTTAAATGGAGTGTCTCTAGGATGGAATTTTTCCGAGGAAAAATTCTTATAAAGAGGGGAGGAGTTGTGACGTTGTCTCCATTACTCCACGAACTTGTAATTATATAAGTCTGTGTTGCTCGTTCCTACCCCTCAGCATGAACTTGTCATCTATCGGCGAAATGTAATGCCCGTATCACACTAAAGATTTAGCACAAGCTTTTAGCGCAACTGTTTCACTAAACCTGTTTTACCTGCAACTGTTGCACTAAAATACTGTGTGATAGAGTGTTTTTCTATCGATCTTTAACTGCAACTTTTCCCATTCTACATGGGAAAAGTTTCACGAAAAGCTTGTGTTGCACATAATTGTCCAATAGCAGGGCAGGTTTTTGGCTCACGTGACTCGCGATCGAGCAAGGAATAAAATATGGCCGCCAACACGGATCCGTGGACTAAAGAAGAAATTTTAAATTATTTCATCGACGAAGTTACAATTCGTGAAATCTGTGGAACCACAGTCATTACTATTAGAAGAAAAGGACGTTAAAGCGGTTGACTTGTAAAGAGATAGGGGAGATAATGAGTGAGAAATGGCCTCATTACCAATCTTCTTTTACTAGCGGTAAGTAAGATTTTGCATGTCTTTTATACATTTCTTATCCGTAACAACTTAATAATTATTTATAGTATTGCCACGTTTGATATAATTTCAAAATAATTCTATTTAATTGTGGATCTTTCGGAACTTTTCGGATCATTGATATGGATTCATATCAATTGTCATTTTTATCGCCAAACTTCGCCAATGTTTGTCAACAGAAATAATCTTCGTGCATAGGATATTGCACTGAAACAAGTTACAATTTTTTTTTTCTGTATTCGGAAAACAATCAATCAGAATTTTTAATCATGTAGTAATAACTTCTTATTTAACAAAGTTAATTGTATTGAAAGCCATTAATAGTCTACCCTACTTTATCATTATTGTTCAATATTGCAAGAGATATTTTTAATGCTAAGATTTTAAGTATTGTGGTTGCATTGATTTACTGTACTGACAATAGTATTTATGGTAAGCTAAATTTACGAACTTATGGATCACTTATGATAGTAAACATTCAGTTTACATGCAACTGAATAACAACAATAATAACACTTACATTTTTGTTTAAATTTTTGAACAAAAATAAATAAATTTCATTTTGTGTTTAAAGTTTTGTTAAAGAAATAAAACATTCTTAAAATTTGAGAGTTTTATAATTTGTGTTTTGAAAGAGAAAAATGTTTAACTTAAAATTTTGTTACGAGTGCTTTAAAAAAAAGAAAAAAAATATTTTATTTATAATTATATATATAAAATTAAGTACTATTTTATATTAGAATAATGTTTTATATTAGTTTATATATAATGTGTAATATGTATTGGTGTTTAAGTTGTATTAAATCTGTAAATATTTATCATCAGCAATAAGTTGACAATTTTGAAAATATTGGATATATATCAAAATATCGGATATTTTCGATATTTTGGAACCCTGATCACAGCTCTCATTTTTTAATTTATTATTACATTTCAATATTCCATTTTAATGTCTATTTTTTACAGGATACAGAAAGTGAATTTGGGGAATTTACCCAAGAATCGGTTACTGCAGTCAATGAAAATGCAGTAATGAATAGCCCCCAGACCAATAAAAGGAAAGTGATGGAAACTTCATTAATTCCCCCTAAATAAAAGGGGGGAAAGTGTGGATAAGCAAATATCCAGCACGTTGGAGCAAGTCAAGAAATTAATGGCATCTATAAATGAGGATAAAGACAATGTCGATGATGCCTTTTTTAATTATCTGAGATGTACATTTAAAAGTTTAAAAGATGTAAACTTAAAAGAAAAGGCAAGAGTTGAAATCCAAGGTGTTATCAATAAATATTGCATGGCAGACTTGAATAATAAATAATTTTTTAATAATAATAAATAATTTTTTAAATAAATTTTTTACTTCATGTTTCATTTCATTGATTTCATTGACCATAATTTAATTTTACAAATAGCTGGTATGTTGCATATAACTGGTATTTATAGGTATTTTGGCATTTGAAAAATATATAGCAGTAGCATACAGCTCAGATTCAAAAAATTATAATAACTGAGAAAAAGTAATAAGAAATTATTTTCCATTTATTTATTTATGATACTATTCCAAAATTTATTGATATATCTGAGAGTTAACCTTTTCGTAGATGTCCATTTTTTTAATATTGTGTTAGTATTTTATGTAATGTAATTATTCTAATATTTTGAATATGAGCTGTACTAAAATCTGAATGTAATTTATCTGAATTTTTTTTTTATTTCACACTTTTTTGTGCTAAGAATGTTGCTAGAAACTAATCTTTCCATTTGTACCACAAAAGATCAGATCCATATGGGTAACCCAATTTATATGGGTACAGAAAAAAGAAATCAAATTATTTTGGTACTTGGCAAAGTTATGTTCTAACATAAAATAATAATGGTCGTTCTAACCCCTCTTTTGAGACTAAGTTTTCGTATGCTGTTTTCATAATTGAAACCAGTCTGGTTATTATTTACAAGTTATACAGAACAAAAAAATTTTCAATCTTAACTTTGAACAAGGTACATTTATTAAAAATTAAATTCAATGTAAATTGCACATTTGCTCTTGCCATGGAACAGGTTCCACATTCTATTGAAGTCAGCCTTGCATTCAATGAAAATTGCCTTGCATACTAGTGGCAAGATTCCAGAAATGGTGTTTTGAGCAATGCGAAAGTGAAAACTTAATGATTGCCACGTTTCACCTGGAAAATAAAGATAAATACTGTCAGTAAAGAATCAGACACGGGTAATGCTTAAAAGAAAAACATTTTAGCAATTCTCTTTTAATGATCCATAGGTGTATTTTTTCATCTAAAGATCTGTCATAGTAATTTTGTTCAAAACAGAATAGTACAGAAAACATAAACAATAAAACATCAGTTTCTAATGTGCCTAACATGCCAAATCTAACATCTAATTACAGTAGGCTCTCTGTAATCGACACAGCTTGGGACCAATGCTAGTGTGGATTATAGGTCATTCTATTGTTTATGTTTTGAAAATTGTAAGTAAAACCAATCAACAGTTTTTTTTTACAATTAATGACAAATTAAAATAACAGAAAAATTATAATAAATATTGTACAATGATTTTATTTGAATTTATTTAAATATACAATTAATGATTTTTAAAAAAATGTCACAATATATATTTTTACATGCTAGCTATTGAATTGTCAATGATTGGCATTGAAACTTAACATCAAATTTCAATGTTTACATCTGTTATGATGTGTGGATTATAGGTGCTTGCGAATTAAAGAGAGTCTACTATATTATATTAATTAACTATCAAATATAATATTTTCAATTTTTGCACAGTAAGCACCCACATAATAAAATGTTTATTTTAATGCAAATACATTTGTCAATTTCATGATTATAGATTTTGTGTGACCAACTTGGTCACTTCTGGGGTAATTATCGATCAGCAACAAATTTGATTAAAATAGATTGCCATAATATATATTATATAAATCAAAGTATTAAAACCGAAATACACTAGAATATGTAAAAGTACATGTGTATGTTAGTATCGACCATATTTATACTACCTAAAATAATTAATCCTACTTATACTTTATTGTATGCGACTGTGTTTATATTCTACAGTCCTGCCCATCATATTCATTAAATCATGATAATGATAATCTTGTACTAGTCTTTAATATCAATATTAAGATTTTTAAAAAAAGCAATGTTTATAAAAAGTCTATATCTTTACCTGTAGCTAAATATCTGAGAGTGAGTGCCAAACGTTCACCAGGAGGAATACTGTGTCTCATTTGTGTATTTCTTTTTTGTATCAAAGGTAATACTTTTTCAAGCAAATACTCAAAAGATGCTGTATCCATCCTAATCCACCTTCTATAGCCTTCAGTATCCTAGTATTAAAAAAATAAGATATGTTTAATTTTTCATAATTGTATTTCATGTATAGAAAATTTCTATGAGCAAGATATTACAGCAACCTTTTCAAACATTTCACTAAAACCAAACAGTTGGGGGGAAAAGAAATAATCCTCTTTTAGGGGACTTAAAGAAGGGTCAAATATTCTGCATAATAATTCTATAAATATTATTTCTATAATAATTTATTAATTCTAGCAAAATTTGAAAGAAAATATCTTACCTGAAGTGCCAGTTCCCTCATCAAATTCTCATAACATCCTAGTTTATTTCTTTTTTTTAACCATTCCCTTGTCCAAATTTTTCTTTCAGATTTTTTTCTTCTTGCAATTAATGCTGCTGTAAGGCAAATTATTTTAGCACATATCGTTTTTTTAGATGATATGCTCATAAAATTGGATGGAGCCATGATTTGAATAGGTTATGTCCGAGTGAGCAATCGATTCGTAATACATGCGCTAAGAAATTTGTATGCTATGCCTGAAGCCTAATGGTCGATAACAGGATTGGTACGGTAACCCGTCCACTTCGGTTTGCGAATCCGTTTGTCAAACTCCAGCAACCCTTCACAGACACTCCGCGAGGAGAAATGCTTGACGAAAAGCTTAAAGTTTCACCAAATTCTTCAGTGTGATACGGGTTTTAAACTGAGCGGTCTCATAAACTCTCGGATAAGAGGCCATAGATTTTGTGTAATATGCGATTTCTGACGTTATACAAGTAATAAATACCTGAGTGGTTCGAGGGCTCTCCAGGATTTTGACACTATAGCGACATGTGGAATCCCATAAACTTTGGACACTTACGCGCACTTAAAACGCCGGAGAACGCTTTTGAATTCGCCGACGTATAAAAAGAAGACCCTCCAATACTCCGGGGAGAGATCTGTTTTTGAGAGACGGAGAGAGCTGTTTTTGAGTGTGAGAGAGACGGAGCTCTCTGGTCCGAGAGGCCTTCTGTAGGCCAGAGTTGGCTGTGAACCCGAGCCGTCCTGACATCTCTAACATGTAAATTCTAACTCGCTGTATATATTTGCTTTTTGTAGTTGTAGTTGTAAGTGTTTAAGGTGGCGTAGTAAAGTAATTGAAGCGAAATGCTTGTCGTTATTACTACCTACGTCACAATATAAAACAGTTCCGTGACTGACTGACAGATAAGGCACAGACCAAACCGCCTGGACCTAAAGGCATGGCGATTCTTCTTATAGTGTAGGGGTACACTAAGAAAGATTTTTCAAAAATTCTTACATTTTTTAAATTCAATTTTTAAGCTGTTTTTGTTATTTTTTTTAAGTTTGCATTTAAAATAATTATCTGAAGGTTATAAAATTTATATTACGAGAAAGATCATAAAAATTCCTTTGAAGTGAAATCTTTATCGAATATTTACCTCCATTTTCTGAGTTTTTGGTGAATTTTTTAAGATTAATTTTTAGAATTTAATTTATTAAATTCAGATCACGTGGTTTCTTTTCTTTTTGTGATACTTTAAATTAATTTTGCGTCACGTGCATAACAACGAAATAAATTGGCAAAAAAAATATTAAAATTCGGTAAAAGATAAAATTTAACCACTAAACTAATTGAGATGGAAGTTTTTTAAGAATTTAATTCAAATTAGTATTTTTTATGGATATCAATCATACAAATTAATTGCATACATTGACCGTTGTATTTAATTTGAATATTTTCTTTACATTATTTGTGTATAAAAATATCCGTTACTATTTTTTTATAAATATATAATTTCGGGGCATTAATTGCATACATTAACCTTTGTTTTTATTATAATATATATTTATATTTTTTTTGCATTAATTGCATACATTGACCGTTGTATTTAATTTGAATGTACTTCGTAGCGAAGCACGAGTTTACTCATAGAAATAAAAGTAAATGGTTGCAAAAATTTTGTTATACCTCTTTATGAGGATAATCAATCCGTTATTCCTGTGAACAACCGAAGAGATTCCAACATATTAATGTTAAGTATCCCTTTGTTCACGAAAAACTTCGAGATAGGACTGTTCCCGTTGTTTACATTCCTTCTACTGAACAGGTTGCAGATTTGTTAACCAAATCCCTTGGAAAAGTATTCGAAAAATTTAGAGAAATAATGTTTGGTTAACTATTTGTAATTTGTTACATTTAGATGCGTTATTATGTAGGTAGTGTTTAGATTGAGGGAGCGCTATCTGAATACTCCCTGTTATAATCGTAATCGTATCGTGTTATGGAGCTGATGCATCTGGCAACCGCAGAGAAATGCTTAGTCATGTCTTGTGTGTAATGTGTGTGTGTCTTTGTCTTTGTAAAATAATCTCTGTTATGTCTGTCTAAAACCTTCTGCTAGTTATTTAACAAGTAAAACCACACTCAACACTCTGTTACGATAAATTTAACGTATTTACCGTTGAAATCCTACGGTGTTCTTCCACTACGTATATCTAAACTGAGAAGAGATCAAATGTTTGATATAATAGTTATTGGTCACGGCGTAGTTAAAATCTATATGTCATTTGTGTGTGAACTGTATATAACACCTTCATTTTACACCAAGAGAAAAAGTAGTTAAAGCTACACGAATTCTCAAATCGTTATACATGATATCACTAGTATCCTAATATCTCTACTCTAATTTTCAAATCATTATACTTTGTAAACCTGAGTAATTTTTAAAGTGCACGTAACAAAAGATTAACTTTTGCTTACTTATTACGTGTTTTACGAAGCGGAGAAATAAATAGAATTTAGAATATTAAAAAAATACAAGATAGAATTTATTACGAACTTGAAAACAGCAGAAACTAGTCGAAAACAAAAATGGCTCCAAAAAAGTCGATGTACACTACTTAGCGAAGAGAAAAATTTGTTCGCTAATCGGCAATTGCGAAAACCCTTCTGCTATGATACATTTGAATCGACCCCGTTGTTTTCTACTTTTATTGTAGATGTTTCTCCAAACTGTTAACTCCGACCGAGTCAGTGGCCATAGCAACCGTAATGTTTACAATCAGCAACTGCTGGAGTAGGATTTGCATGCGTTTAGTAACATTTTAATGCTGATAATTTTCAGAATGATAATTTAACCTGCTCATAGATTCAGAAAATATTTAATATTTGCTTAGCCCTGATTCTCCGAGCTCCAGTTTTCTTAATATTTTTTTAATCAGAAATAATTCGGAATGGTTTTGACTAGTGCATCAGTTAGTTACAAATCTGTTTGTCAGCTCATAACAAGCGTTCAGGTTCTAAGTTTGAAACATACTTTCATTTTACTTTTGAATTTCATTTTAAAATTCAATAGCGTTAATTTTCATCGTAACTGAAATTATAACATCCCAAGTTAAAGTTTTAAGTTTTAAATCTTATAAAAACGGCATTTTTTTGTAATTGCTAACATTGGGAAAAACTTATATTAAATTATTCGAGTTTTACTTTAATCCTTATAGTTTTAATAATGTTAAAAGCTAAACCCTGTCTTTTTCTTTTTAATAATTATTATTAGAGTTTTTTGATAAAAACTCTAGTAATAATAATTTAATTTAAATTATAGTGTAAAATTACTCTTAATTTTCTAATGTTTTAGGAAGGAAATTTATCTACAACTACTTTGGCGCTGATTTGTTTGAATGAAGTATTAACATCTGATGCTCAATGCATTCAAGCCATTATTGATAAAAAGGCTGTAAAATTGTTGCTGAATATTTTAGAAGCCCACTTTTTATGTGTCAGAAGATCACAGGTAAATTTATGATTCTTTAAATAGTTGTTCAGACTCTTTTAACATAATATTATTTAACACCTGTGTTTAATATCAATTTTCTCTGGTGATAGTTTAAAATGTAGAAAGTCTAATCTCAGTATAGTAATTTCCTAAGTCAAGCACGAATTATTAAACTTTTTGTTGTCATTTTTTTCGAGTTTGTTACTTAGAAACAGCTCGAGTCCTATGAAACCGAGTGTTAGCATAATGTTATCATGTGGGTATCACTAGTATGAAATGGATTCTCCTCTGTTTAATTGTATGTAAAGTGTTCCACTTTTGTAACTCTTAATGTTGAGTTTTTGCTTACATTCCACTCTTTGTTTGGTTCTTTTGAATTTTTATAAGTTTGGTTAAATACAGAGTATTATAATGTTTATATAAATTCATACTTGTATGTTTTTCTATACTTCTTGAAATATATACATGAAATGGGCTTGTGGCGGCCCAGTGGTACAGCGCGCTGGTTTTCGGTGCTGAGGGTGCTCAGATCGAGTCCCAGCGTTGCGCCACGAAAAATGCCTCCGTTCGTGTCGTCCCTTCATAGGGGGTAATGCTGTCCGCCTATATGGTGCCCCCACAATAAAATGGACAGTAAAACTGCGGCGTAGTAAGGGCCAATGTTTGAATACAAGTGCCTCCGCATTGGATAAAAAAAAAAAAAAAAAATATATACATGAAATGTGTGATATTCTAAAAAAATAATTTCTTTTAACATAAGCAAACTAAAATAAGGAACTAAACTCTAATTTCAGTGACATGCCATATTATGTGCTAGAAAATATATCATAACAGAAAGTAGGATCTGTTTGTCTTTGTGAAGGTAATTAATAAAAAGCAACACAGAAGTTAAACTTTTATAGGGTGAAGTGGGGTAAGTGAGAACGCAAAATCATAAAGTTCCACTTTGAATCTAAATCCGTTTTTAACAAGTTGCAATATTTGTATGAAAATTTGCATACATACTTTTTGTTATGTACTACATTTATAGTTTTATTTTTTTTAAAATATATTCACAACTTTTTTTGCCGTAAATATTTAAAGTTTTTGTGTTTTACGTTCTCACTTGCTCCCGCACTTGGGGCAAGTGAGAATGCGGGTCCCAATAAATCATAGTTGCTTATAGCAAAATAAGTAGGGCAAGGGAAAGAATAAATATTTCATGCTGAACAAAAGGTTTCTTTTTTATAACATTCTTTCGTTGTGGGGGCATTTGCTGTTTTAAGTTAGCAGTGTCAGTAACGTCCAAATATTAACAAAATAAGTATATTTGTATTATTTGTTTCAGAGTAACAAGTGTATGTTAAAAATTCAAAAAGGGTTTTTTTCCCTTTGCCTAGGCCAGAGGTGGGGAACCTTTTTACCATTAGAGGCCACATGTAAATTAGGTAGTAATAAAGGAGGCCGCATAAGTTGATGAACCTATAAATGCGACTTTTATGAAATTATTATAGTTAGATATAGTTTTAACAATTTGGTGCATTATATAGAAAAATAACAAAAAAAAATTAAGTCCTTATTTATTTATTATTTGACATAAAAAGTTACAATATAAAATATTTTTGTATTCACATAAGAATAAAAACTTGTTATAACATTAATCATTAATTTTAATTTTTTTTTGCAGAAAAAATAATACGTTTTAACGTACATGGAGTCAGTCACAACAATAATAGTAAGAAAATAGTTTTTGTGTAGAGATCATAAAACATGTCTGGTAGTATTACTAAGAAACTCTGAGCATTAAATTACATATAAAGTGTAGTTAAAGTATCATACAATCAAGGTAAACGAAGCTCATTTGGATAAATATACAATTGTAGCGACTTCAGACAACAATTTCAAAACGTCAACTTTATTTTGGCCGACACTGTACATACATTCATGCCGTTCTTTATTTAATTCTATTGATTTGGAAATTGTGGTAATCTATATAATTAAATATTAATTAATACAAGTGCTAGCTTTTATGAAGGCCGTGCGTTCCCCACCTCTGGCCTAGGCCCTACTGAATACTGTCGGACCAAAAAGACACAGAAAAAATTAGTTCACCGTGCCTTCCAGGAACTCTAAGTCGTCATCATCTGGTACAAAAGGCAACTCAGAAATAGTGACAACAGAATTAGAAATTCAATATATTCACACACAGTTTGGAATGTCCACTCCCCTAACATTCACTAACAGTTAGTCGAAACAAGTTAGTTATTGCAATTCACTTCTTCAAACCTACAACAAAAAAAACGACTTTCAATTGCATGATTTACTATTTTTGAATGTTAAGGAATTAAAAATAATCATCCCCTGTTAAAGAAATATGGTAAAATGTGGTTGGGTATGAAGTTTCTCCAGCTAGAAAGCATATGTTGGGAAGAAAAAACTATTTATATGGCTCTTATAACACAAAGGTAGTTTTTTTTTCAGTATATGGGGCCAGTTCTCACATGCCTCTGGCACAAAATTTTTATGGGGCAAGTAAAAACCCTGCATTACTGAAGTAATACTGCAAAAAAAATGGTTTTTATATATTTTATCTGTATTCTTTATTTCTTAATGAATAAGTGGGTATTTTTAAAACAACTCTATGTGTTGGGGTTAATTAGTTATGATTTTTGGGGGGGGGGCTAGTACTCGAACTTGGGTAACTTAGTTAAAATGTAAGGGTTTGGTAGGTATAAGAACTTTTCATTTTACAATTTTTTTCTGAAGATAAAAACTATACATAACAAGAATATCGTAAGAATAGAGCAAGAATTTTCCTACAAAGTACACTTGAAGTTTTTTTTTTTTTTTAAAGTCAAATTTTTTAGGGTTTTAAGCCTGCGTTCTCTCTTCCTCCACTTCCTCCTATATTTATTGTTTTAGCTTATAACCCTAAATGGAGGTTAATGGTAGGAGGCTAAACCTCTACCTCCAAGTAGTGGCAGAACAGATGTGGAAACTAAAAACTTCAATAATTATGAAATGAAGAGAGATAGTAAAATGTATTTACGTATCACAGCAATATAATTTTATTTATAGAATAAATAAATTAAAATCATTTCTTCACTAAAAGAAAGAGAAATATGCTTTATATTACTTTACTTTTCATAAATTTTATTTTTATTTATAAGATTCTCATTTATGGCAGTAGATACAAGGTGCGCCCATAAAGTAACCAGACAATTTTTTATATATAAGAAAAATATTACTCACCTTCAAATAAATTTATCTCCTTCAAAATAATCGCCAAAGGAGTCTATACAAATTTTCCAACGTTTCTTCAAGTCATCGAAACACTGTTTATAGGCGTTGGAACTAACCGTTAGCAAAATACGCGTAACATTTGATTTAATATCCGAGACGTTTTCAAATCTCTGTCCTTTCATGCTCATCTTAAGCTTCGGAAAAAGGAAAAAAAATCAGCTGACGATAAGTCGGGAGAATATGGTGGGTGATTTATCACTGTAATTGAATGCTTAGCAAGATATTGTTGTACAGAAATTGCTTCAAGGAGCCTAGCATTATCATGTAAAAGAAACCATTTCCCAGAATCAAACAGTTCCTTCCTAACTCAGCTTATCCTGTTTCTTAATCGAAAAAGCATCTATTTGTAAAAACACTGATTAATTGTTTCATTTTCAGGAACAAATTCGTGGTGGATAAGTCCTTTGTAATCAAAAAAGGCAAAATCCATGAAAGGACAGAGATGTGAAAACGTCTCGGGTATTAAATCAAATGTTACGCGTATTTTGCGAATGGTTAGTTCCAACGCTTATAAACAGTGTTTCGATGACTTGAAGAAACGTTGAAAAAATTGTATAGACTCCTTTGGCGATTATTTTGTAGGAAATAAATTTATTTGAAGGTGAGTAATATTTTTGTTAGTTTAAAAAAATTGACCGGTTACTTTATGGGCGCACCTTGTATTTGTTTTACACTAGTGGCTTTAAAGTTCTGGATTGTTACAGAAAACAAAATTTAAAGAATATCAACAAAAAAAATATGTATTTATTACTCTGAGTTTATTCACCTAGAATGCAGAAAAAAATTATTTCAAATTATTTTGTATATCTCTGTTTGCTTGTAAGAGGTTTATGCTACGATGCTTTCTATTCTTTATAGAGAATTTATGCATATTAATATGGATTAAAGGGATATTATTACCATTCTTTATAACTGGAAGGGCTTACATTTCAGTACTTTGTCATTTCAAATCAGTTTGGATCTCTGTCTATTTAGCCCTCTTATAGTAAAACAGGACCACTGATCTCCCATAACAGCTTAACTGTGATCTATCTTAATGACAGCAATTGTATATGTACCAATAGAATATGTTATATGTGTGTGATAGAAATATGCTGTTTTTGGGGAATGAGATGGATCATGTTCTCAAGACCAGTGCACTAACATTAGTGCAGTATCATACAAAAATCCCATTCAGTTTGCATTGTTAATTGACGTAACAAAGTATTTTTCATGCATGTATCTACATCCGAAACAACTTACTTTGAAAGTTACCTGTGTTTTCTGTTTAATGAATGACTGATTCACTGTTAATAATAATTTTTTTAAAAATCAGCCACAAATTCACTTTGAAAAACAGGTATAGGATATTTCAATTTAAATTGCGAAAGGAATTCCTTTCACAAAAGTATGAATTTTATTACACAGAGTAATATGCTTTATCTGTGTGATAAAATTTATGTATAAATACTTATATACTGATAATACAGGGGAAAATATAATATTTATGCAAAAAATCACTACTAAAGTAAATGATAAACACAACTGAGAGACGAGACACAATATGCAATAAAAGAGAGAATTTATATATAAATTCTCTCTTTTATTGTGTAAACTTTGAAATGGTGAAGTTTGCTGTAAATGAACATGCAATTCTAAAAAATTTCCGAGTGCTTTGTTTATTATTGTATACTAAGATGTCTGAAAAAATATGTTTTGTCTTCAGTTTGCAGCTCTAAGGTGTTTGACAAAACTTTGTGACTGTAAAGTTTTGCAAAAGGAACTGTTGAATTTGAATGGTATTAAGCTGCTTTTCCAGTGTCTTGATAGTTCTGATTTTGAACTAATGTTTACTGCTCTCCATTTAATTTCTAATGTATCATCTGATGCTTCTTCTTGGGAACCTGTGTTTGAGTGTGGTGGAATCCAGTTGCTTGTGAGTATATTTTGGCCAAAGTTTTACTTCACGATTTCTTACTCCTTACTTTCATGACTGGAAAAGATCGCTCATTATTTGTTAATGAAAAACAAACAGTTGGCCCTTAAGCACTAAAAAAATTGTTATCTCTTTCATATAGCATAAAGTATTATTATTTTCTCATCAAAACCATCAATTTCATGAGTACAATTTTTTACAAATCCCACTCTAAATTTTGTTTTGGTAGGGGGAACTTTAATATTTTTTTGGTAATGAAATATAACGAAGAAAAAATACCAAAATTTTATTATAATTTGTAATACAAAAGGAATCGTGCTTCATTATACATTTGTATGTTGTTTCGAGACCATTTTATTTAGTTGTATGCTAGTATTAATTATAAAAATCCTCCATTAACTTTCGATTCCAGAAAAGAGAAAGTATCTCTTATTATATATAGTATATCTCTTATTATTATATACTTATTATTATTATATATCTCTTATTATACAGTGACTCCCAAAAGTGTTTGTACACCTACGCTTTTCAATGAAATAGGGGTCTATCCATTAATTAAAATGAGTATTTCAGAATGGGTATTTAATAATAAGATCTATAATCTATTCTTAACAAAACTACATAAAATATTTTGAAAACATAGTAAAACTTTATTTTTAAGAAACTAATAATCAGAAAGTAACAAAAACTTTATCTCACAAAAGTCATCGTACACTTGTAAAAAATCTCTACATATTAGTAAATATTCTTAGTAATTTTTTGTTAAATTAATATTTAGTAGGATATCCTTTAGCATCCACAGCAGCTTTTAAACGTCTGGGAATAGATTGCACTAGTTCTTTTGTAATTTCTGCGTCAATGTTCATCAATTCTTCCATCATAATTGTTTTTAGTTTGTTTTTCTTGTGAATGTCGTGTTTTCGTACTCGAACCTCCAGTTCTCTCGAAATATGTTCTATTGGGTTTAAATCTGGTGATTGAGGTGGTGTTTTCAAAACTTGTGAACAATTATAGAGACACCAGAGGCGAACGCTGAGAGCCGTGTGCACCTTGATAAAAAACAAAGTTGTTTCCAATACCCAAATTTTGGGCTGATAATTTTAAATTGTCTCTTAAAATATTTATATAAACAGCACGATTCATTATGCCATCAATAAATACCAAATTACCTAGTCCTGATGCACCCCCACACAAGGACACCTCCACCGCCATGCTTACTAAGTTCTTGGTTACTAAGTTCTTACTAAGTTCTTGGGATTAAGTTCCTCATTTTTTTATTCTCCATACAATTAATCGCTCATCGGAATCAAAAATGTTAAACTTGCTTTCATCGGCAAATAAGACATTATTCCAATACGTTGGGGTTTATTTATCATTGATAGTGCGAAGGAAAGCCTGAGCTATCTGCTTTTCTCACTCACAAAAAATTTTCTACGGGCAGAACGCCCATGTAATCTAGCTGCTCTGAGAACTCGTCGAACAGTTTCAGGTGAAATTGAAGTAGAAAATGTTTCATTAAGTTCTGCAGAAGCTTTTACAGCACTCAAACGTGGATTTTTCCCAAATTTTCTAATTATAAATCTCTGATCACGTTTTGTTAACTTTGCCGGACGACCTTTTCTTACCTTGTTTTCGATCCGATTTTCTTCTTTAAAGTGTTTTATCACATAATGCACAGAAGAATGGGATAAATTAAGTAATTTAGCAATTTTCCGAACTGATTTACAACTACTATGATGGAAAAATAATCAATTTTCGAATGTTGTTTGTTGTTTTTTTACGACTACGATCCATTTTTAAATAATAAATAGAATATTAAGGAGTAATCAAGCAAACATTAAAGCCAAACAATATTTTAAATGGCACCACAATTCAAAAATAAAAATAAAGCTCCAGGCGATAATTTTAATTAGGAATTTATCCGAAAATATTTCAGTGTACGAGGACCTTTGTGAGATAGTTTTTGTTACTTTTTGATTACTGGTTTCTTTAAAATAAAATATTACTAAGTTTTCTAAATATTTCATGCAGTTTTGTTAAAAATAGACTATATATCTTATTATTAAATACCCATTCTGAAATATTCATTTTACTTAATGGATAGACCCCCTATTTCATTGAAAATCGTAAGTTTACGAACACTTTTGGGAGCCACTGTATATATATAATATGAATTATAGCCCCCATAATTGTCAATGATCAAATATTTTCAGCAGTCAATTTATATGAGTCTGTTATTTCAAATTTTTTGAGTTATCAATAGAACTCAATTTGGAATAATTTTTCTCTATTGACCTTTAGAATTCTTACTTTTGTAAAGATCTTCATCCTTTCAATTTTTGATAGTACCCCAGAGTATTATGAAATTATTATCATTATAAATTGTATGACTGATTATTATTTTTTTAACTTGATATTTAAGGTGACTGCCTACGTTCGGAGTCAATTTTTTAAATAAATAATTTTTTAAAGGTGTTTTGGTCTTTTATGGTAAAATAGCACGTAAAAATAAAAAAAAGGAACAAAAACTTCCCTGTAAATAGCATACTTTTTTATAAATTGGTCAATTTGAAGTAATTTTTAATGAAATTTAGCTAAAACGCTATCGCTCTGCACAAAATCCTAATGCTTCTATTTTAATTTCCTTCTTACACATGATACATATGACAGTTATCTTCAAAATGACCAACAATCTAAGAGAAATTTTAAAATGCAAAAATAATACACGCAATTTTATGTTCCAATATGAAAATTTTCCCCGATTCGTCATTCCTTTCCTTATAAAAACAGCCCCAAATAAAATACTATTAATTATACACCAATTATTTTGCGTCATTCCATTAACAATAGCATCTAAAACATTTCCTGAAAATTTTATCAAATTATATACATTATTATTAGAGATATCATGATAACCGTAGAGATTTGTGCTAAAAAACATAATTCTGAGAAAAACGCATTTAAAGGTGTTTGTCACTTCAATTTTGTAGCAGAATATTTTTTAAAAAATAGCTATAGATCTGCTTCTAATTCGTGTAGAATGAAAATCAAAGCAGTTTTGAAAAGAGAAAATATTGAATTACACGATTCTTGCAAAAAATAAAATTGACCAAAATAGTCCAAAAATGACATTTTCAATGTAGGCAGTCACCTTGAGAGAAAACATGTTGATAGATTTAAAATAAAGGCAATTGCCTTTTTGTGTGTCAATATGCTTTTAAACATATTTTATAGTGTGTCATGTGTATAATCTCTCAGTATGTAATTGAATCTATCTAAATGTCTAGATAACACTGTTAGATACCTCGCAGAGGAAGTTGACTTTTGCCTCCCACATGAGTAAAAGTGATATTGTGCAATTAAAGTTATCAATTGCCCAGTTTGCAGCCAAATCCCTCTCACTGCTTTGTCAGCACGAAGCAAACCGGAAGGTTGCATGCTCATCAAATATTATCTCAACATGTCATTACTGGATTAAAAGTAAACACCAGAATGTTATCATACCAATCCTCATACTTCTACAGCAGTTGTCAGTGCTGGTATGTATTGACCTTTTCATTTCATTCATTGATCCTTAATGGACTTACAGGGTGTCCATAATTAAAGTTCCACTTTCAAAAGGCTGCAAAAAAAGAACCACTGGTCAGAATGACTTCACATTTGAACTCAATATACTGGAAGAAGGGGGAAACTATTTGGCATAATAAAAATCAATAGATGGCGGTGTAACATTTTGGAACTTTTTTTTATTATGCCAAATCGGTTCCCCCTTCGTCCAGTATATTGAGTTCAAATTTGAAGTCATTCTCAATAGTGGTTCTTTTTTTGCAGCCTTTTGAAAGTGGGACACCCTGTACTTTGTTGAAAACTGTATCATTTAAAGATTTTTGCTCCCGAAAAAAAAAACCTGCCCTCATAAATTCCTCTATTTTCATTATATCTTTCACTGCAAATGTATTATAACTGTTTTATATTTATATTTGATATTATTTACATAACATCAAATTTGAATATAAAGGAAAATTTTGAAAAGTTAGTTCTGTCCTTTGTTATTGAATAAAATGATAAGTTGAATTGTTTTTCTTCTAGGTATACTATTGGTTATTTGATAAAATTATGCAATATGTTTAAATTATTAGGTAGATATTTTTTTCAAGAAACACTTCTATTGAATTGTATGTTAATTATATCTTTACGTTACAGTATGAATCATTTCTATTCTAAGTTGTCATATTGTATTGCTGATGCAGCAAATGCTTTTATGACTAAACAGAAAAGAGACAGAGCAAGTTTTCTTGTGTTGATTTTTTATAAAATACTAACATTTATGCTTGAATATTTTTTAAGATGATCTCATAATTGCAAATACAGAAGTGAAAAGGAAATGTAGTGTGAGGAGAGTAAAATTAGCATTTCAAAAAACACCAAAGCTTTCAAAGTATTAGGTGCTTTATAAGGGTTAACATTTAAATACTATGATACAAAAGTATACAATAGAATATCATAATTCAAAATACTTTTCAAAGGTTAATATTCATAGGCTTGATTACGGAATTTAACCATATGTCCAGAGAAGCAATTTTTTTTTTTTATTATTTCAAAAAAACTTAATTTTGTGAATGTAATAGTTGCATAATGCTCTGTAACTGTAAGCATGTTAAATTTAATAGTTAAAAAAACAGATCCATTTATAAAATTTAAAGTATTTAATCACCCTTCCTAGACAAATATTTTTGACCTGCAGGTTTCCATAAAAATTGAGGAACTATAAAATAATAATATAAAATAACAAGTTTTTAGTGTTTTTCAAGAAAAGCTCTTGAAAAGGATTCTCTAATAACTCATATTTATTGAGGAGAAATGATTATTAAGCATTGTGGAAATTAAACCTGTGAATTATTTTCACTCTCTGAAACCTATTCATTCATATTCTTTCTATATTTTAGATGATCTTTAGGAGGCAGGTGAATGACTCTCTTATGATGGTAGATGTACTGAATCATTTACGATCTACTAACATGGAAGTAAAGCAAGTAGCAGCTGATTTGATTCTTATTGTATGTTCTGAGGAATTTATCTTTAATTAAGACCCTATAAATTACATGGTAAAATTTCAGAATTTTGTGACATTGATTAGGCAGTTTAATAAAATTATATGCACCAAGCAAAGGGCAGAGTACAGTACTAATCAACATGAATACAAAAATAAGTCTACTTTGAATGGAATGTTCTCTATATATTCTGTTTATTTGCTTTCTAGTTGCAGCGACTAAAGCAAATAATCAGAGTAATAAATGAACAGAAAGGAGTTAGTCTTTGAGCTAAAAAATCCTGTAAATTCTGTTTTGTAACTATTTGGACAGGCTCTTAAAATAGGTATAGTTTCCTGGGTGTATTAGCTCTTGATATCTCTCTCAAACTACACTATCTACCAATAAGTATTTGGACACCTGTGATAGAAAAAAAAACTTTAATCATATTCAATAGTTGGTAGATCCTTCACGAGAGGCCATTACAGCCTCATTCCTCCGGGGCATGCTTTCCACAAGTCCTTGTATGACGGCTAGTGGTATTTTCTTCCTCTCGGCGTGTAGAGGACATGTAAGTTCTTTCACCGATTTTGGACGGTCCTTGCACCTCTTAATTCGGCGATACAACTCGTCCCAGAGGTTCTCGATGGGGTTCAGGTCTGGGCTCTGGGCAGGCCAGCCCATTCGGATAACCCTATTGTCACCATACCCATCCATGGTGGACCTCGCAACGTGACAGCTGGCGTTGTCGTCCTGGAAGTAACATGGGTCCAACCCGTAAAACTGCCACAACGTAGGAAGCCCACTGTCATCCAAAATAGTGCAGTAGGCGTCGGTGTTGAGCTTATCATGAATTGGGACCAAGGGTCGCAGTCCATATCAGGAGAAGCACCCTCAGACCATCATTCCACCTCCGACGAATTTGACTGTGGGCACAGTGCATTCTGACAGGAAGCGTTCTCCAGGCAGATGTTAGACCCAGACCCTGCCATCCGAACGGTAGAGGGGGGAACCTTGATTCGTCGCTCCAGATGACCCGTTTCTATTGATCTACGGTTCACTTTCGACGTGATTTGTACCACATTAACCAAGCAGCGCGGTTGGACTTTGTGATCAAAGGCTTATGAGTGGCATCACGACCATAAAAACCAAGCAGATATGCTTCCTTACGGATGGTATTCATCGACACAACACTCCCGGACACCTGTTGAAACTACTGGAGTATGTGGGCCATCGGTTGGGCGTGGTTCTTCCGAATTTCTCTGGACAGCAAGCGTCAGTCTCTATCTCCCAATTTCGAGGGCACATTTTAAACTGTACACCAACACAAGAACAAAAATATAAAATTATAGTTTACAAGTAAAAATATTTTCTCTTTGAATTTTTATATTAAAATTTGTTTTTTGGTCTTTACTTAAGCCTAATAAATCAAAGTTAATTTAAACATGACTAATTTATTAATGAGATATTTGAGATTGTTTTGATAAATGTGCGTTTTATATTTGCACATTTTATATTTGACTGTATAATAGAAAGAGCTACAGTTCATGGTCAAGGCCTATTAAATATGACCGTTTGTCATTTTCAATTAGAACCAGTGTCGAAAAACTTTGTTCGCATAAGTATGTCGTCGAAAATGGGAGCAAAATTGCAATGGCCTTGTCAGAAATTTGTGGATATACTTTCTTAACTGAAATCCAAAAATATGACGCTCGAGCATACATACAATGTATGACTAACAACATGTTTTTGTTTTGTGTATAATTTTGACCCAGAAAAATTACATATTAACAAAAAGTTACAGGAATATTTTACTTAGAAAATTTCTATTTAATGCGGTGGTTAATTTTTTTATTATCATAATCGATAAAATTACCTCGGCACAGTCAAGATCACCTCGCGGCACACTAGTGTGCCATGGCACAGCGGTTGCGGAGCACTGCTCTAGAGGCACGTCGAACCACCATATTGGCGATTCCCATATTGCCATCGAACACTGGACTTACGGTTTCGTTTTCACCAGCAACCTTGTCTCTCTCCCCTGGATCAACAACAGAATCCTCTGCAGTAGTAACACCGCCCTATATATCGGTGGAACCCACTTTAGGGTTCCATATGCTTGAAAGTACATTCGAGTTAGCAACTCCCAAAGCTATATCTGAATCGAAAACAAAATACAACTATGTTGTCGCCCACCTGCCGCCTGCAACTGCTACTATGGTGCGTGACGTTATAATGAACCCAGATACTACACATCGAGACGAGGAACTAAAAACTAAAATCATCGAAAGATGCTAGAAAGCCGAACACTGGAAATACGGAAGCTACCAGCTGGTGAAATCCTCGTCAATAGGAAATCCACTGAATTGCTGCGTTTAATGAAGAGAAGAGCAGAAAGTCACAATATAAGAGACGAACTTCTTTTGGAATTATTTACCTAACAAATGCCGACCCCTGTGAAGTCTATTTTCGCATCACTCGACCCAATCACTCCCGATAAAGTGGCAGAGATTGTCGATCGTATCTTGGATTTAACACCGCCGACCATCAGTGCAGTTTCAATTCCCACACCTACACCAGCCGACGCTCTGATGCCAGCAACCACAGAGATGCTGTGAAAAGAAATTCAAGAGAGAAGTAGTAGAACTTCGACGTTCTAGAAGCGTTCCTAGAAAAGACAGTCATCCGCGCTACCGCTCTAAGTCACGCGATAAAGATTCAACAATTTGTTGGTATCATACAAAATTCCAACAAAAAGCAAACAAGTGCAATACGTCCTGTTCATTTGCGGGAAACCAGAAGCGGGAAGAGTAGCAGCGACGGACCTCTCCCCAGCACCTTCTCGTCGCATTTTCGATAGAGCCAGAAATACGGGTGTTTCCTCGTTGACTCTGGATCTGACGATAGTCTAGTAACCGCTACCAGAAATAATAAATCACGGCCAGTTCTACAAACATTTCGTGCCGCTAATGGCGCTAATGCATCACAATTAATGTTTATGATCGAAAGTGTATTACTCTTAGCTTAGGTTTACACCGATCATTTGCTTTTTCTTTTTACATTTGGGATGCTTCATGTGTTATTTTGGGAGCTAATTTCCTGTATTATTTTAATTTAAAGCTTGATTAACGGAATCACCGTCTTATCGATTCCATTACTTATTTAAAAACTCCTGCTAAATTAAGTGTTTGCAATATTTTTTCTGTAAAACCGAATTGTGTTAATAATGTATATGGTAAACTATTGCTAAAATTTCCTGAAATTGCAAAATTACCGGACCCTAACCAACCAGTGGAGCACAATACTGTGCATTACATAAACACCAAGGGACTTTCAGTCGCGGCTAAGCATAGACGGTAGCTCCAGTTCGGCTAAAACTTACTAAAACTGAATTTCAGCATATGCTACAGATTGGTCACATGAGACCCTCCAAGAGTAATAACTCTTCGCCTTTGCACATGGTGCCGAAGAAAGGATCTGTCGATTGGAGACCTGTTGGTGATTATAGTACTCTAAATGCACAAACTATTAAAGAGTAGTATCCTATCCCCTGTATTGAAGATTTCAATCATGCATTACATGGTAAACAAATCTTCAGTCACATTGACCTGATAGAAGCATACCACCAAATTCCCATCAATCCTGATGATGTACATAAAACTGCGATTAGCACCCCCTTTGGCCTTTTCGAAAGCACGTCCTGTTCCTGGTGACCAGATAAGTTTATGGGTTGATGCTAGTAATGTCGCGATAGGTGAATCTTTAATGCAGCTCTCGGAAGAACAGTGGGAACTCATAGCGTTCTATTCTTGTAAACTAAATAAGGCTCAAAGGAATTAGTCAACTTACGACCGTGAATTATTTGCTATCTACTGTTGCATAAAAAAATTCAGGGATATGGTGGAAGGTCGCAATTATGTTACTTATACAGACCAAAAAAAACCCTTATATTTGCCTTCCAACAAAATTCTAATAAATGTAGCCCTAGGCAACTGTGCCATTTAGATTACATTTCGCAGTTTCTACCGATGTTCGGTACACCAAAGGCTCTGATTACACCGTGGCCGACGCACTATCTCGCATTGAGATAGACTCAATTTCTCTTAATGTGCTAGACTTTAAAGAGTTTGCCACTGCTCAGACCAGTGATGACGAGATGAAACAGCTTATCGCATCTGACAACTCTTCTTGAAGATTGGAAAAACACTATTTTTCACTCGAAGATATATATTTATACTGCTATATGTCACAGACACACCCTCGACCTTTTTTTCCTAAAAGTATGCGACAATCTGTTTTTCAAACCTTGCATTTTTCTCCCCTAAAACACCTGTCTATGCATATGTATGTAACTGTTCATAATTAAGTATCGGAGAAGTTTATGCAACAGCAACATTAATACTTGATAGATCCCCTATCTAAATGCAAAGTTGTATAAAAAAATCATTCTGCCTTACCAAGTTATTTCTATGAATATTTTATATACAGTCGGACCTCTATTTAACGAAGTCGCTAAATCTCGAAAAGAAGTTCGTTATATGGAGAATTCGTTAAATAGAGATACACTTTTTAAAATACTTAAAACTCACACAATACATATTTAAAATTCATAAGCACTAAATATTATTAAAAAAGTAATTAATCACACCTTTATTTTGTAAATTAATATCTATTTGTTTTATATATTTTACCCATCAAAAAGAAATCTGCAAGGAAAACAAGAATAAGACAAAACATTGTCCGGGAATACACTGTATTTTCAATTTCCAGAACCGGAGTTACCAGCACGACTCTGATCAACAATCTAGGAAACGGGAGACTAGTTCAAGGACACGGCACAGCTCCATGAAGGGTGAAGTAGGGATATTGAAAGTTATTTTAATGAAGTGGACAGTGGGGGGCGGGGATTAAGGTTTCACTTCCTGGATGAAATGCAAAGAATGACGGCTAATTAATTTACTGCTCTCGGTGAGGTAGGCGACTGGTAAAACCAGTTCAAGGTCATTTATCACCATAAAATGTGTTAAAAGAAAGAATAAGTTTGAAATGTCCAGAAATATTTTGAGAAATATGGATGAAAAAAATATTGGATCACAAGAAAAAGTTCGTTAAATAGAGAATGCACTTCGTTATTTGAGGTTATTTTACGAAGAAATTCGCAAGATGTTCTTGGCTCCGAGGAAAAGTTCGCAAAATAGAGAAATTCGCAAAATAGAGGTTCGTTAAATAGAGGTCCGACTGTACTTCTGTTAGCATGATAAATAATTGAAGCAAATTACTACTCGAGTTTTCTTTTCCAAATCAATCATTACATGCTCACAAAATAATTTAATAATTGGCCAAAAGAGGGATAGAATGAGGTCCTATTTCTCCAAAACTACCATTTAATCACTTAAGAGAATACTGCCAAAACTCCAAGGTACTGACTTTACCTTCAGGGTTTTCAAAGGAAGTTCTAAAATATAGCTCCAAACTACTTCGATTAAAAAAGAAATCACTTTCCATCTACTCTTCTCCATTCCTTTCTTCTCTCAGAATCTGGATTGTAAAAACAGAGGATTAAAATTGTAGTGAAGACATTTTTTTTTTTTAAGTAACTTTCTTTATATCCTTTTGGTTTTGCAAATTCTCCCAAATCGTCATAACTGAATTTCGTTTTTGTTTCGAAAGAAGGTTTGTCTATTAAAACTACTATTTTCATCCACTTCATTCATCTACTATAGTTACCACCCATGTAGACCAATCCGTAGAAGTCTACGGGCCACTAAACCAGAAATTGAACCATGTGGGGACCACCCCCACACCCACCGACTTGAGGGGGATGGAGGTATAGAATACCCCTCAGGAAAAAGGGATACAGGATTAACGTACTCACATTCTAACGTATCATATTGTAATAACAAAATAATATGCCAAACTTATAAGAAATTTTAATTCAATACCTGATAGTCATCGGATATACCGGGTGCGTCATAAATTCGTGCAAAGTTCAAAAATTCATAATAAAAGAAGTAATGCTCGGAAACTTTTTTGTTTGTGCAAATAAGATCAGAGGGACATTGGATTTTTTTCCATGTAAAAAGAAAAAAAAAGTTTCCAAAAGTAACCGAAAGAGGGCGCTGACACGTCATACTGAGACGTTTTATGCAAATCAGGCAAACTCAAACGGAAATCAAACAGATCACAATAACATGAGACTGTGCATTTATTTTAAAGTAACAGATGTTCAACATTACTACCAGCACAAGGTAATAGGCAAGTGAGGCTCGTCACTAAGCCCATTACAGCGGATTCTAGCATCGATGGCAGCGACTGTCTGTCGAATGATATTTTTCAGTTCGACCAAAGTGGTTGGGGAGCCCCGGTACACATGAGACTTAAAGTATCCCCCCCCCCAACTAAAAAGTCTGGTGATAGTGAGGGCCACTGAACCTTATAACCGTGACTTATAGAACTCGGTCTTCAGTGAAAGATTCCAACAGGAATATCTTGATATCACGTGGAATGTGGGGCAGGGCACCATCCTGCATGAAGGTGACAACAGGTAACGCATGTCTTTCCTGCAATGCAGGTTTAACGTGGTCACGCAAAAGCGCCCTCTTTCAGTTACTTTTGGAAACTCTTTTCTTTACATGGAAAAAAAATCCAATGTCCCTCTGATCCTATTCGCGCAAACAAAAAAATTTTCCGAGCATTATTTCTTTTATTACGAATTTTTGAACTTTGCACGAATTTATGACATACCCGGTATTCGATCCTTCTAGTTCAATGAACACTGATTGCTTTCAACAGCCCTTATATGTGGTGCCGGACCACCGGTTGGGAACCACTGATAAAGACATACTCTCAATGAAATAAGGTAAAGGATATAAGTATTATATTGTGCATTTTTATTAGTATTAGTGTGTGGCATTCAGATGACCCGAGAAAAAAAATTGTCTTTCGTATATGTAAGCAACAATGCTTGTTTTAAATATTTTTCAAAAAACAAGGTTCTGTAGAGAATCACTTTAAATAAGGTGTATTCCATGGTATTTTTATAAAGTTTATCTTAACATTTGATTTAATTTTTGTGCTACAGTGTGCGGATGATCATGAAACATTCAAGTATTTCCATAAACAAGAGTTTGTGACAGAAATTTTTCAGATGGTTTCAAACAAAAGTTTCCATGATAATGAAGCCCTAATGACATCTGTATCTGGCATATTATGGAAGTGTTCAAAGACTGACCTGTCTATAAAACAGCTAGAAAAATTAGGCGCAATACCTATTTTCACTCAGCTGTTAGAAAGTCCTTCTCTTCAGGTTTGTAAGTTATTTCTAACATTCTGTGAAGCACTTTAAATTATTGTCCTGCTAATATATCAATATGCAAGGTTATAAACATAGTAATATGTTATATATCTTTAAAATGTTACTTATATTAATGAGTATGCATGTGTGTATGTTGTGTATGTGGATGCCACTTGAAGAATTTATTAAATATGTGCTATAACCATATGGATAAATTATCTATTAGAATACGCATGGTTTGTATCCTTCAGGAAAACCTAAAGAAAAACTTCACTGCCTGTGAAAATGCAATTGAATGCAAAAGATCTGGGAAAAAACTTGGTTTGTTCCTAAAACCTTCAATTATCGAGAGAAATTTTTATTGCATTCCTGTAGCTTTCACTGCTGAGTGGGGAAGTTTGGTGTCAATCTCATTATTCTGGAATTATAAGACCGTTTCTATGGAAAATTAGTTATTTTCAGGTATTTGGATAGTGAAATAATGTTTTATGTCGCTGAATATATAGTTAAGGGGACAGTGGACCTTCAAACCTAACTTTTTTTGTTTTGAATGGATTTGCTTGAAATTTGAATATTTGATTAGTACCATAGATATGTAAAAGTGGTTAAAATTTAAAGATGAAATATTAATAATTTATGCATTATGAATTATTAATTATATCAAAAATTGACCTAATTAAAAATGTTCCGTGCACATTTCTTTTGCATATAATATGGTAATTTTTATTTACAGGATACGTTATAGAACTAACAATGAAACTTATTGCTTATTTTCAGCATTCATTGAAAATATAAAGAGAAAAAAAATAATAATCGGGAAAACAACCTTTCTATTACGCAAAATACCTATAAATATTTTTTTCAAGTATAAAATTTAGAAATTCTGAGCTACGAAGCATAATTTTTTTTTGATTAGATTCATAAGATTTATTTGATATACAGTTAAGTATATAAAACTTAAATTTCAAAGCAATACGATAATTAGAAATGCGCCTGGAGCAGTTTGAATATGCGTATGACATGAAAATTTTTATTTTGAGAAAAACACATTTAAAGTTATTGCTATTAGTAACCACATAATATCTAAATTAAATACAAATGCCTATAAGTAATGACAGAAATTAAAAATTATTTGTGCAACACATTCCTACTCGTCCGTAGTTTCACAATTGAAAAAAATCAAAAAATCGACAAATTTGACAATTTTGAAAGTCCACTGTCCCCTTAAAATATACACCATACCAGGCAGCTTTCGACCTCGTTATGGGCTCATCGGTAAGAATTTCAAATGGAGAACTTTGCTGGTGTCTGACTCATCAAGCCGACATTAGCAAGAACCATCCTCTATCACAATGCAGAATGCGTTTCGTCATCAATTTTGTTCCACAGGTAGATGATGGATACCTCATTAAACTCTTTCTATTTTAGTAGTTTTTTAGTAGTTTGTATTTTAGTAGTTTTAAGATTACTTATTTCATCTTTTATTAGTAATATTTTTGAAGGGGGATTAGATGAACATTTGTATATTTTGGCAAACTGCACTAAGTATTTGTTGTATAACTGGAGGCAGCACAGCACGTGCATTTTGAATATACGATAGAGGGCGTGATGTTCACCGATTGGTGTGTGTTCTTGGCAGCTGCAATGTAGCTAGCACGAAGATAGGTTGTTGAATAAAGTATTTGTGATCTGTATCCATCTGGGTTATTTCATGAAGAACCCGTGTAACTACTTCAGTTACATCAGTGGCGACAAGCATAGGATGCAGACGGTAGTGTATTTCAACCTTTTTTTAATAACTTGTTTTTAAATTATCGATTTGATTTTCGATTTTGCGGCGTGAAAAGTCTGAAACGGCCTCACGTGGTTCCGATGGAACGATCGGCATTTTTGACCTTGCGGTAGAGTTATGAGCTCATGCTGAGTAGGGATGCGACATCGATGTCGATGTTTTCAAAACCTTGATGTTTTGATAAAAACATCGATGTTCTAAACATCGATTTATTGAAGCCGATGTTTTTTTAACATCGATGTTTTGTGCTCGATATTTTATGTCGTCTCGATGTTTTTTTTTAATGAAAAAGCCCCATGATAAAAAAAATTTTGGTGGAGATATGCACAGCTCCACCAAATAATAAAGTTTCTCAAGCTATTATTTACATGATTTGTAGAGATTCTCAGTTGATTTCAATTATTAAAGACGAGGGTTTAAAACACTTGTTAAATGTAACAACTTCAGTTATTTTTTCTTGCTAAATTATTTAAGCCTCCTGGAAGTAAATTATTCTCCAACTTGTAAATAAATATTACAATAATTTTTCACATTCAGCCAATTTGAATTAGAAAACATCACGGATCTTTCTTTAGTCGGCTTAAGTCCTATCAATAGTTTTTATAGAAATAATTTCTTCCTAAATTTTCTGGTGAAAGTAATGAAATGTATCATGGAAATTCTGTGATATGCACTGACTCTAGCAACCAAGTTATTGTCATTTGTGTCAACCCAATCAGAGAGTAAAATTAATCACCCCCCCCCCCCCCAACGAATAACCGAAGTAACATTAATGTTAGAGGTTACTAAACCAGTTTTAAAAAATGGATGTTCTAAAACATCGATGTTTAAAAACATCGATGGTTTTGGGGCGATGTTTTATTAGCATCGATGTTTTAATATTGAATATCGATGTTTCAAAACATCGATGTTTTGTTGTCGATGTCGCATCCCTAATGCTAGGCGCATAAAACTGTTTTTCATTGCAAACGAAATTCCGGATGCGGCTCGAAAAAGTGCAGTTTTCCTAACTGTCGTTGGTCCCGAGGTCTACAGCCTTCTAAGGAACATCACAGACATTGTAACAGGTAATAGATGTTTTTAATAAGCACTACAACCCAGTACCATCACAGATCGTCGAGCGATATAAATTCAGTCTGCGCGTGCGTCAAGCTGGAGAATCGGTGGCTGTGTTCATTTCCGAGTTACGGCGGCTCGCTAAGCACTGTAACTACGGCACTGCCGTTGGCTTCGGGATTGGATCGTTTGTGGTATCCAGGATAAAGCTATGCAGCGAAAACTCCTGTCCGAGCCTGATTTAAGGCTAGCACAAGCTACCGAGTGGCAGCGCGAAATGCTGTCCACTTACGGACCGCGGCATCGGCATCGCACCCGTCGGAAGTACGCCAAATACGGCAAAGCTCTTCTACACAGAGAAAGAAGCAACCTCATGGGAAACAAGGTGATTTTCAAAAGAAATCCGTTTGAAAGTGTTACCGTTGTGGGGAATCTAATCACAAATCTGACTGCTACAAGTTTATTAAAGCTACTTGCCCTACCTGTGGAAAAATTGGACACATTGCACGTATTTGCCAATCCAAGATCAAATCGCCAGCGAATTATGCCTCTAGAGATGTAAACAGTGTACAAGAATGTCAACAAAGCACGGGACTGTCGTATACTATCTTTAATATTTAAAATATTGGTGAAGCACCTCCTGAAACTAAATTTACGTGTCTGGTTCAAGGTGTAATTTGTTTCGAAGTTGATGCAGGTTCTCCATTTACACTCATATCTCTGGAGGCTTACGAAACGTTTTGAGATCTTGCCTCCCTTGAGAGAAACTTCTATAAAGTTACAGTCCTACACCAGTCATGCCATTGTAATACTAGGAGTAACTGATGTCAAGGTTATGTAAACTAGTGTAAGAAATTAAGAGAATTTGCACACTTGGTCGATTATCTCAAGAACTAATGTACCGATTTTAATGAAATTTGATATGTACATACATTGATACAATACAAAACAAATAACCATTCAATAATTGTAATACACACGCATGATCGTGCGTAACACTCTTTGGAGTCGGAAGGTATGAAACAGCGGTTGCAGAATAAACAAAAAAAGGGTTAATAGATGGGTTAATTTTGAAGCAATCGGTTAATTTCAAATTGTAACACGTAAAAATGAGTAACCACCAACGTTTAGATGATGGAATGAGGTGGCGATTTGTGGGGAGGCTAGAAGCAGGCCAATTTCAAGTCCAAATTTGTAGAGAGTTCAATTTAACGCCCAGCGTCGTGTATAACTTATGGAAACAGTTCCAGGATACCGGATCCATCCATAGAAAGCCTAGGCAAGGTCGTCCAAGAGCGACGACGACCAGAGAAGATCGCCATTGGTCGATTATAGCGAGGCGTAACAGGAGTGCTACAGCTTCTCAGCTCTCTCGTGACTTGTATGCAGCCACATGAACCCATGTATCAAGGGTGACTGTTTCCAAAAGACTTCATGAGAGAGGGTTGTTTGCAAGAAGACCTGCTGTTTGCGTCCCGCTCCCTTCTACGAACAGGAGAATCCGTTTATCATGGTTCAGAGATCATAGAGATTGGAGTATGGATCAATGGGCGACCGTTCTCTTCACTGAGGAGTCCCGGTTCAGCCTAAACACCGATTCTCGCCGTACATTCATATGGGGAGAACCAGGGACCCACTACCTACCCTCCAATGTCCGCGAAATCGACCATTATGGCGGAGGAGGTTTAATGGTCTGGGCTTGCATCATGTTGGATGGCCGCACACTCTCCATGTCTTTGAAAGAGGTACTGTGACTGGTGTGAGGTATAGGGACGAGGTCTTGGAGCCCTATGTTCGCCTTTTCAGGGGTGCAGTTGGCCCCGAGTTCATTTTAATGGACGATAACGCGAGGCCACACATAGCTCTTCTGGTCGACGAATTTCTAGAGAGTGAGGATATTCGCTGGATGGATTAGCCAGCCAGCTCTCCAGACCTTAACCCTATAGAGCATGTCTGGGACGCTCTGGGTAGGACAATTGCAACTCGCAACCCCCCTCCGAGAACCATCCAGGGAATGAAAACAGCGTTGCTGAACGAGTGGAACCAATTGTCACAGGAAATGATAAACTGCCTTATTTCAAGTATGAAATCACGCTGCGAGACCTGTATATCTGTAAGAGGGGACCATACCCCCTATTAACCCATTTTTTTTGTTTCTTCTGCAACCGCTGTTTCATACCTTCCGACTCCAACGAGTGTTACGCACGATCATGCATGTGTATTACAATCATTGAATGCTTATTTCTTTTGTATTGTATCAATGTATGTACATATCAAATTTCGTTAAAATCGGTACGGTAGTTCTAGAGATAATCGACCAGGTCTGCAAATTCTCTTAATTTCTTACACCAGTGTAACAGATAAAGACTCACTATTTACTGCTGTTGATAGTGAAACAAGGTCATGTTAACTTAGCGGGTAGAAACTGGATTTATCCAGTAGGACTGATGTCGGCATTTGAAGCAGTTCAGTACATTCCTAAACAGGATAGTGTGTCGGTGATGCAAGAAATGCATCGAGTCGGAAAAACTCTAGAAACTACTCTAAATAATCATAAAGAAGTTTTTTCTCCAGGTATAGTACTGCTGAAGGGAGTCAAAGTGCATTTGACTTACCCTTCAACAGCAGTACCTAGATTCTTCAAGACTCGCCCAGTTCCCTACGCATTGCGAGAGAAAGTTGATCAAGAGATCGAAAGGCTGTTACAACAAGGCATCCTAGAACCTGTAAAAACATCCGAATAGGCAGCACCAATTGTACCTGTCTTGAAACAAGATGGTAGAGTCCGGATTTGTGGAGACTTCAAGTTGACTGTCAATCAAGCTACAGAACTGGAACAATATCCGTTACCAAAAATAGAGGATTTGTTTGCACAGTTGTCTAATGGAGATTCGTTCTCCTAGTTGGATCTCCGGGACGCATATTGCCTACTGCAGTTGGATGAAGAATCCAAGAAGTTATTAGCGATCAACACTCAGCGTGGATTATTCCGATACACACGTTTACCATTTGGGGGCTTCATCACCTGCGATTTTTCAACGAGACATTGAGAAAGTCTTGCAAGGCCAGACCGGCAGTTTCTGCTGTTTGAGTGTATTAATAGTCACATGTGAATACTTGGTTACTCACCTAAAGAACCTAGACCAGGTGTTGACTCGCTTAGAGGATGCTGGTATAAAGTTACATCCAGATAAGTGTGAATTTTTGAAAGGATGTGTGCAATACCTAGGACATCGCATCGATAAACAGGGACTTCATTCAGTAGAATCAAAATTGGGGGCTAACGAGAAAGCTCCAACGCCTAAGAATGTGGATTAACTCCGTTCTTTTATTGGCTTTATCACTTATTAGGCCAAATTCCTACCAAATATGCCAACTGTTTTAGCTCCATTATATAAGCTGTTGGAAAAGAAACAGACTAAGCCTTCAACATTGCCAAACAGGCTTTAAAAAATTCTTCCTTGTTTGTGCATTTCATTAATAAGGAAGAAGGGATCCTGGCATGTGACGCTAGTCCATATGGTCTAGGAGCGGTTTTTTCACACAATACAGCCAATGGAGATCGTCCAATTGCATTCGCTTCTCGTTCACTCTCTAATGCAGAGAAGAACTACAGCCAGATCGAGAAAGAGATATCGGCTTTAATTTTTGGTGTGACCAGATTTCGCAATTATCTCTTGGTCATAGTTCTCTAATAAATCTTCTTTTTGAAAATAAGCTAGTACCTACTGTAGCAGCTGCATAAATTCAGCGTTGAACATTAACTCTATCAGCATATTGTTACGAATTGTGCCAGTCTATGGTAAGCTCCAAAATGCCAAATATGAGAGTTATCGCCAAATTGGCGATGGATTTGGTGACTTATTTTGGTCGCCAAACGGGGCGATATTTCGCTATATTTGGGGATAGGGCGCCATATAGTCGCCAACTTGCCATCTAGACCTTTCTAGAAGCTGCTAGTGATATCTAGCTGCCTGACCGATAGGGGGCGCTTTGGAAATCTAAAAATATACCTTACATTGGCATTGGAACTCAGTGTTCTTTTCTACTGAGAATTGCGTGTGTTGAAAGTGCGTTAGGCCTCTTTCACACGAGGCGGTTTAGTTGATTCAACTGATTTGCCTTGTTGATTTTCATATAGTTGACTGCCGTGTGAAGATTCTTTATTGGTTCTTTTCATACGAGGCAATCATTCTCAAGTTTTATCATTCTGAAAATTCACACTGACAGCTCAAATCCGTAATAAAATTTAAAAAAACAAAATATTGTCATCATCTCTGAAGAATATGCAGAAAAAATTTTCACAGTCCAAGTTTAACAAGTAATGTTATCAATATCATATCAATTTTTACAAATTATTTTAACAAAACAGCTCTGAAATTTTCAACAGTTAATGATATTATTTCAACAATAATGATTTCAGTTTTTTAATTTTTATATTTTTCAAATATTTCTCACATTTTTCTGACATTTTCATATTTTTACAATATTTTTATATTTTGATACTTTTTATATTTTTGATATTTCTTATTTTTGAAATTTTGAGTTCAGTTATTTTAACATTAAAAAAAATTTCTTAAATTTCTTAAATTTTCCAATTTTTAAAATAAAATTCAAATTTCTGTTTGTTGAAAATTATTTGGTAAAATAATTATTATTATAACGCTATAAGCTGTTATTTTTATATTTGCTCTACTTAAGGGGAGGGGCTGCTAATTTTTTTAATCACATTTCTTTTATCTATAGAACCATTATACTTCATTCTTACTTTTTTTTTTTATAATAATAAAATTGCACACCTGAAAGGGTTAATGCAAAAACCTCCCTCATATGAAAACTACTCAAATTGTAGGCATAAGGCGATGTTGACATTTGCGAATCTAGTCAAATTTCTTAATTAAATAATGGGTAAATTCGCGCAATTTGGTGCTCCCACATATGTTTTTATGTGTAACAGTCATAACCTGTACTAATCGATGTAATGCTGTTTGATGAATAATGTAAAGAAAGTGACGTATGTCACCATAGAAACATCAAATAAAGAACCAATGATAAAGAATATATTTCGTTGAAATGACCAAATAAATATTTCTGTTCAATTTTTATAATAATGCGGCTTCTAAATAAATTTTTTTTAAATTCTAAATAAGTTAAAAATTTTGTTTTAATTATGGAGTTTTTAACCACCATTAACAAAATAACAAATGAACTTTTAAATTTGAATGGTACCGTCTACTTTATTGAGCAGGCATCTGTATTTATTTATATCGATATTTGCTTAATATACATACACTGCTGGCCACCCAAATTGCAACACCAAGAAAGACAAGAGATATCACAACAAAATTTATTTTGTAGATAACATGTTGACCAAGTATCAAATGATTAAATTTATAGACTTCTGTTAAGTGTGGTTCCTGCCAAAATCAGTAGCCAGAGTAGCCGCCATCGTTGGAGATCACCGCTGCCACACGCCTCGGCATTGATTCAAAGAGACTTTGGATGAGTTCTTGGGGTACAGCAGACCAAGCAGCTTCCACACGTTGCCAAAGTTGATCTGCTGTGGCAGCTGGGGATGGAATCTGGGTCAATCGTAGAGCAACCATGGACCACATGTTTTCTATCGGCGAAAGATCCGGAGAGCGAGGCGGCCAGGGAAGCAATTCAATCTGGCGATTGACGAAGAACCGTTGGACAATGCGTGCCACGTGTGGTCGCGCATTATCCTGTTGAAATATGGCTGTGGGCAAGCCCTGAAGGTAAGGAAGGACAACTGGCTCCAACACCTCGGAGATGTAGCGCTGGCTGTTTAAAGTACCGGCAATGCGTACAAGAGGTGTGCGAGAGTGATATCCAATACCGCCCCATACCATAATACCCGGTGCAGGACCAGTGTGGCGGTGCTTAACGCAGCTGTTCAGCATCCTCTCTTCACGGTGTCTCCAGATTCGAATGCGACCATCGTGGTGTTGCAGACAGAAGCGTGACTCGTCAGTAAAGACAATTTCATTCCATTCTGCCATCCACATCCTTCTGTCATCGCACCATTGGCGGCGGAGACGTCTGTGGTTCTGCGTCAAGTGTAGACAAAGCAATGGACGTCTTGCGGACAGACCACTCTGCTGTAAACGGCGTCGAATGGTACGCGCAGACACTGGATGATGCGTTACAGACTGCATGTGCTGTGCTATGGTTCGTGATGTGACTGAGCGATCCGTCACTGCCATGCGCACAATTTGCCTGTCATCACGTCAAGTGGTGCGCTGTGGTGGATGCGATCGAACACGCCGGTCCGTCGTACCCTCCTGCATCCAACGATCACATATCCGCATTACAGTTGTTTGGTTTCGTCCAACACGACTACCGATTTCCCTGAAAGATAATCCACAATCTCGGTAGGCCACTATCCTTCCTCTGTCGAACTCGGATACTTGATCAAAAGATGATCGCTGTTTTCGACGAGGCATAATTGATCGTTTTTTTGAATATCCACAAGAATGACACAATTGCCGAACTTGAAATCGTCGAAATCTCCAAGCCTTAAATAGCACTTTGAAGTGGCGCCACAGGCTCGCGTGATGTGCGTCTGCGCTGAAATTCTAATCATTTGCATATCTCACCTCCGCTAATGCATGTTGTAAATTTCATTTTATTTGCATGTTTCCTTCAGGGTGTTGCATTTACAGTGGCCAGCAGTGTAGTTTGATAGTAACAAAAATTGAAACCTTCTAATGTTTCCATGGAAACAACTAGGGGCACCAAATTGCGCAAATCACCCAAATAATTAATTAAATAATTCTAATAATTTGAATGAAATGTTCTTACCGATTGCACCTTGTTGGTTAGGATCCATGCTGTTGAATTCGGGATAAAATTTGCGTGCCAATTACCTCCAAGCTTCACTCCCTTTTAATTTTATCGCTATATTCATCACACCTCATGTCCCATATCGCGGGACTAATAATATGAATTTCTTCGATGAATTGTTCCTATAGGCGTAGCGTCGGGAGGCACGTGCCCCCCAACTCAACTTGAAATAAATTAAAACGTTAATAGAATTTCAGTTAAAATCGGAAAATTGTAGAAAACTTTTAAGAAAGTTGGTTTTCTCCCGCTTTTTCAAACTCTGAAACTGAAGATTCCGATTATATCTTTCGCCTTATCATAGTTTTTAACAATGATATGATCCATAACAAAAATTCGATGCTATAATTTTTCCTCATTTTATTTATATTATATTTATTTTTCTCATTGTATAACTTTTGAATACTACTCAAACATCAATTCCATAGTTATTCAATTTTTAAAAAATAATAATATTTGATATTTTAAGGACCGTCCGGCGGTAAAAGCTCTGAGGATGACTCTAACTGAATTCAATTCGTTAGAGTCATCCTCAGAGAATCACTCCCCCCCCCCCAAAAAAAAAAAAAAAAGTTAGATGCACGCTACGCCTATGATTGTTCCACATTCAAATTTTCAATTGCAACGCTTTCCATACTAAACTGAGTTGGTTCAACGAGGCGACTGGTGTGAAGAGCGTACCTTCAGTAATGTGTTTTGTGTTTAGTCAACTATTTGGGATGAGAACGTTAGCGGCACATGTGCCAGTTGGCAAACCGTCTGGGTGGTGAGTTGACTGCGTGTGAAAGGATTCGGGCGATTCCCATACATTTGCTATGTGGCTACACTCCTTGACAGCCGCCCGGAAATCAGTTGAATCAACTAAAGTGCCTCATGTGAAAGAGGCCTTAGGCGTGTATTGTATTGAAGACTCTTGTATCCTGACTTGTGTTTTTAGAATTTTCTGCTGTATAAAAAACAGTTGTTACGTGTTTTCTGCTTGAATATGTGTATGCGTCTGAAGAATTTACAGAAAAATAAATTTTATTTTGTGTGCACTTTCTGAAGAGATTTTATTCAATCCTCATGAACCCAGGAAAAACGGAACAATATACACTTACAAATTAAAATTCAGGAAGGGTGCATTGCCTGCTAATGCAGATGCATGTCGTCGTTTGACATTAACTAACTATTCCTATGACAGATTCACCTGCTCCAACAGATTCAGTACTACTACTATAGGAGTTAAACGACAGTCCTGTTACTCCATATCACATTGAGGTTGAGATAAAATAATATTCTTTGCTATCTAGTATCCGGTCGTGCATTGCTAAGGGTTGGCCAAAAGACGTACCGCAAGGTCTAGACCAGGGTTGGGCATTAAGTCGATCGCAATCGACCGGTGGACCACCAAGACATTTTGGGGTGACCGTCTTTACTAAGACCTAAGACAAGCATACTAAAAGAAACATATTTATGGAACATGTTACTAACTGTAACTACGAGAACTAACTTTAGATGAAAAGTATTTATTTTTTAATCTATTTTGAATTGTTTGATAATAAATGCATCATTTGATATTATTATTTTGTGGCTGTTATTATTATTATGTTTGTATCTTGCGTTTTGCTTTAAACGCGGTTTTAAAAGAGTAAGTTTTTTTTATTGTAGTTATGTAGGTAAGTACATATTCCGTATTTATTATTAAGTTATAATAAATATTTTAGACCTTTTCTTTTTAAGCTCACCACGCCTAAGCCACTGGGTGGACCGCAACACCTTGAACAAATTAGAAGTAGCCCGTACTCTGGAAAAGTCTGCCCACCCCTGGTCTAGACCATTTTTGGTCTGTAAGGTACTGTCTGTAGAGAACGGGATCATATTAAGGAGTTCCCGAGTCTTTATTCCTCAGAAGTTTCGAAGATTCTTCCTTGACGAGCTGCACATGGTTCATCAAGGAATTTCTGCCATCAAAGCAGTGGCTCGATCATATGTATGGTGGCCTGGTATAGACCGAGAGCTGAAGTCACAAGTTCGGAACTGTGTTGCCTGCCAAGAAAATGCGTCAACTCCCCCAGCCAAACAGATCTCTTGGCCTGTTCCAAAATAACCATGGGTACGTATCCTTGTAGACCATGCTGGACCTGTGGAAGGTCACTTTGTAAATTGTGATTGACTCCTATTCAAAGTGGCTAGAAGGGATTCCTGTGCCTAACATATCTTCAGCAACTACTATAATTGCACTCCGCAATTTGTTTGCACCTATTGGTCTACCAAAATTCTGGTGAGCGACAATGGTATTGCCTTCTCTAGTACTGAGTTTCAGTCATTTCTCGCGCAAAATGGCTTGTGCATATTAGAACTGCACCTTATCATCAAAATTCCAATGGACTTGCAGAAAGATCAGTACACACTGTCAAAAGTGCTTTTCGGAAGATTACTGTAGACTTCTTTTCTGAAAGGTTGGCAAGATTTTGATTGCACTATCGTTGCAAACCACTTGCAGCAACAGTGATCTCTCCTGCAGCAAACATGCGAGGTCGTCCCCTGCGTTGTCGGTTGGATCTGCTGAAAGACTTTGAACAGCATGCGAAACCTCCACCACAGTCTAATAACACCTCTACATTCCAGATAGGTGATTTTTGGGGGGCACGGAACTCAGCCGTGGTCCTAAGTGGGTGGTTGATATGGTGTGTGACAGAGTAGGAAACATAATAGTCAAGATTGAAACAACACTAGGCATTTGGACACGCCACATGAACCAAGTACGTCGTCGTGAAGATTCGTTCAGTTCTACTTCTCAAGATCAAGTACCGTCCAGTTTAGATGTCGATATCCCTAAAGTGAATCCTTCAGGTGAACCACCAAGTTGACGCCAGCACTGGATATATCTGCAGGATCTCAGGATGATAATCCTGCAGTTCTTTCTCCGCAAAAGATACCGTTTCTGGACAAAGTGTTGCAGTCGAGACTCACTCCTTACAGTCAGGTTCCACAACACCAGACCGAAGGAAATCCTCAAGGAAGAGACAACCTCCCAGTCGTCTAAACATTTAATTGACACATTAGAACGGAACTTTTTTCTTTTTCCTTCTTTATCTTTTTTAAGTTTGTGTAAAGTGTTGTATAATTATTGGCAGCGCAGCAAGTGCATTTTGAATATACGATAGAGGGCGTGATGTTCGCCGATTGGTGTGTGTTCTCGGCAGTTGCAATCTAGCTAGCACGAAGATAGGTTGTTGAATATAGTATGGGATTTGTATCCATCTGGGATATTTCATGAAAAACCATTGTAACTACTTCAGTTACAACAGTTTTTAATTATTTTTTTATCAAAGCAAATGACAATGTTCTTCAAGGAAATTATGTTTAATACTTATATGATGAACTAGATTCGCCTGTGGGTGTATGTTTTTAATGTTTTCCAATCTGTAAGTATGGTTTTAAGCAATATTATCATTTTGTTAAAAAAATAGATAATAAAATATATAATTTTAAATTTTAAATTAAGGAAATATATACCTATATAACAATACGGCTAAAGTACGATACTCATACCGGGTTAGCAAGATTTTGGCGAAATTTCGCTTCGGATCTCAAACTTTGGCACGGAAAATTTACCCGCGCCGGGAGAGTGTACTCTCCTTAGTCATGGAAGCTTTTATTAATCAATTTGGAATTTTCTACCCTTGTTGTTACTGTTGTCGTGCCTAGGAATAGTGCAGAAGAAAAAAGAATTGCACCATCCATAGAAGAGAGGTGCCATTGTCTGGAGAGGTTGCGCTTCTACCTGTTGGACCGCGGAATGCATTTTATTTCCCTTCTACCACCCAATGAAAATTCTAGTCGAGGTATACCCCAATCCGTCACCTGGAGACGCGCCCTCTAGGGTTTACAGGCTCCCCCGATTAGGGTTGCCAACTGTCCCGTATTGGCCGGGATTGTCCCGGAATTGGAATCGCTGTCCCTGATCCCAGATGAATGCTAAATTGTCCCGGAATGTAGTGGAAACTATTCCATCTTGTAAATCCATTGAACGTTGTGACGTCGTAGTAATCCGACAGGGAGCGTGAACTTCACAGACTAAAATTAATGTTTCCGCGATATTTATTTAGAAGATCAATTTATATACATATCAGGAATTACACGGTGATGGCACAGATGGTGACTGCAATGACAAACTATGGGCAGAGTAATTCAAAAAGCATGAAAAATCGGTCGAGCTGGTGTCTTTCATTTTGTCCATCCCTGCGAGTAATGCTTACCCAGAGAGAGTATTTAGTCACATAAACAGTGTGTGGACGAAGGCCAGGAATAACATGAATATCGACTTAGTGAAGGCGGAATTGCAAATACCACTTAATTGTGAATCGTATGCAGAATTTGCGAACTTTTTAAATACGGACTCACTTGCGAAAAAATTGGTGATTGCAGCAAAAAGTGAGAGAAAATATTATTGGAAAAACCCATAAAAATATAACGTTAAATTTGTTATTATAAGATTTAAGATTTTTATTATTATGTAATGTAATATATATATATATATATATATACATACACTGAAGTGCCACTGAATTAGGGATAGCAAAGCCTATGCAAATTGTGTAGCGCTGTGTATCATGTATGCTCAAGTGAGGGCGCTGTGGTAACTGCATATATAGCGCGTACTGTGGTTGTTCTGAATTAGTTGTTGGAATTGCCAGTATGGGTAAACTGCCTGATTTAGACGCCTTCGATCACGGACAAATCGTAGGTGCGCGACGCATGGGCCATTCAATTTCCGAAATCGTCAGACAGTTAGGATTTTGAAGGTCGACAGTGTCAAGAGTATACCAAGAATACATGGATGGTGGAAAAAAACTAGCGATCGGGAAACTGCAAAGGACAATTTGCCTTGACAGTGCGTGGTGAGAGACGGCTCAAGCGTATTATACGTAGCCAGCGAAGCCAAACATTAGCTCAAAGTACCACCCAGTTTAATGACGGTGCCAGTCGTACAGTCAGTAAACGGACTGTGCAACGCTCGCTTCACCGTATGGGTTTCGGGAGCCGTCGACCTACGAGAGTACCATTGCTCTATACTCGCCATCGGGCTGCACGTCTTGCCTGGGCAAGAGAGCACAGAGACTGGAGTGTAGAGGACTGGAAACGAGTAGCATGGAGTGATGAGTCTCGATTCCGACTACTTAACGCCGACGGGAGGCTGAGAATATGGCGTCAGGCTCATGAAGCCATGGATCCTGCATGCCTGGCTGGAACTGTACAAGGGCATGGTGGCTCAATCATGGTCTGGGGTGTTTTTTCGTGGCACAGTTTGGGATCTGGTGCGTGTACCAACCTCCCTCAATGCAATTCGGTACGTAGAGTTGCTGGGTGATCACCTCCATCCGTTTATGCTGTTCTGTTATCCGCACGGTAATGGAGTTTTCCAGCAAGACAACTGTACCTCTCACAAGTCCCGGTTGGCTACTGGCTGGTTGGATGAGCATTCCTCTGACTTCTCTGTCATGAATTGGCCACCTAGAAGCCCAGACTATTGAGCATCTTTGGGATGTTTTGGAACAAGGCGTGAAAGGCCATCACACAGCACCAAAGAACCTTACTGAATTATGGACAGCTTTAGTCAATATTTGGCAAGCCATTCCTGTGGAACATTTCCAGAAACTTGTTTAATCTATGCCTCGTCGTGTGGTAGCCATTATCAAGGCCAGAGGAGGCCCAACTCGTTACTAGGTAGGTATCCCTAATTCAGTGGCACTTCAGTGTATATATATATATATATATATATATATATATATATATATACACTGAAGTGCCACGAGTTATAGTCATCGAGGAACTATCATCTAGTACCATAGTTATTTTTTTTTCCACTGCAGAACATTGATGATTGCAACGCTTCGATTTCCACTGTTCTGAACTCGAATCTGCATTCCAGCACACCAATAACTATCCTACCGAATTCTTATAAGCGGTTGATTCTTATAGCCGAAATTTATGTTTTTGGACAGGCACACACACACCTATATATACATATATTAGATAATTTACCATAAAATACTCTTTAATTTACTTTAATTCTTTTATTAAAATAATTTTTTAGAATTTTAAAAATACAACTTAATTTCTAGACCTATAAGTAGATACACATGATTATATTAAGAGAAGAAAAAATTCCAATATTTGTTACAACATATCTGCTTAACAGTTTTAACATTTCAACTACAGGAAGGGAGCAAGAAAAAATTTTCTATGGTAGTTTGACGTAATGAAGTTTTCAGGAGGCTGCTTATACCTCTTTCAATGCCAATAGTCTCCGACGAAGATTCACCTTCTAGATTACGTTTCACGGTTTGATAACATGCTGAATATACTAATGTCACGTTTGCCTAAGTGATAGTGGACAGTTCGCCGAAGATTTATGTGTTTCAGGGTTCAGGAAGCCGCAACCAGGATGTGGGAGGTTCGAAAAAAGTGTCACTATTTTTGTTTGTCAGTGGAGAAAAGTGAAATTGGACCCGGACGGGTAAAGATGCCCCTGGGTCAAGCTAATAGGATAGTGTTGTGCTAAAGCGTTTAAGGGGAAACTATTACGTTATGTCTAACAAAGAAAGGGATGAATTTTACGACTATATTTCATCCCATCTTATCAATCTTTCTATTTTTTAAAAAAAAGAAAGAACTTCGTGCTTTTTGAGGGTTTAAGTGGCTTTTTGGAAAAATGAAAGGAAAACGAAGAGTGTAAACGGATTCTTAAAACCGGTGGATTGATTCTTTAAAGCGAAAATTTTAACATGGAAATAATACATTTGTTTTTGTTTTCGAGATATTGATTCTTATAAACGGTTGATTCTTATAATCACTGATCACTATAAGTGGTGGTTACTGTATTTGATATTTGCTGCATATGATTGTATTAAGTATGTGTACAGTGTTTCTTTAACAGTTTTTTTTATTTAACAAATGGTCATTTAATATCCTTGGTAGCATATTGTTTGAAGTTAAGTAGGTCGTGAATAGTGTGTGAAAAAATCTATTCTGTGTCTGAGAAATCCATTAAATCATTATTTTGCATAATCTTTTTAAATCTATTTTACTGTTGTAAGCTGAAAACGTGAGTACGTTTATAAATTGTAAAATGATGTGAAACTCTATTCATGGATAATTAGTTTTTGATGACCATCTTATCATAGGTAAAGGCATATGTTGTTGGAACTATTGGCATGTGCCTCAAAAGCCCAGTTATACGAGAAGCAGTTAAGAAAAATGGAGTCATTGAGACTATGGTGCAGTATCTTCAGACAACTCATATTCCTTTAATTATCAATTTAAATGAAGCGCTTTCAAAAGGCTCGTGTGACCCAGAAATTTTGAGGTGAATATTATGCCTTCTATTTTTTTAATTATAAAAGCTGTAACAAAGAAAGATTTATCAATATTTTAAATTTTACTATATCTTTACACTTATATGATTTAATAGAATGAAAATTGCCACTTTTAAAACTCATTTCATTACTAAATAGTAAAGTCTTTATTAATATAAAATTTTAGAGAAGTTATAAGAATCTGGAATGCGAAATTAACCAGCGTCAGTATACATATTGCAAACAGAACACTCTAATGATATAAGCCCAAGAAAATATGATAATGGGATTGATATTTTTGACATGCAAATAGGTTAAAACAATAGTTGGTACATAAACAATAAAAATTTTAGATCCCATTCATGCATGCCAAAACGAAAGAGAAATCTGTAAATTCAGTGTTAAGAAAAAAAAAATAACATTTCTAAAATGCAAACATTTCTAACATTTCATAAAATGCTGTTTCATTATTTCCAAAAACTCTATTTCCTATTGAAATAAGTCTCTATATGATAAATATCAAAAACTGCCAACTTACTTTACCAATATTAATATGTATTACACATGGTTTGAGCAGATAAAAAAATGGAAGTCTCATTGCCTCAGTTGAAATTTTTAGTTTTTGTACTCTATTTGCTCATTTTTTTCAAATTTCTTGATTTAAAGTGTTCATTCTACACTGGTGTAATAAATTAAGAGAATTTGCAGACTTGGTCAATTATCTCTAGAACTACGGAACCGATTTTAATGAAATTTGATATGTACATACATTGATACAATGCAAAACAAATAACCACTCAATAATTGTAATACACACGCATGATCGTGCGTAACACACGTTGGAATCGGAAGGTATGAAACATGCGGTTGCAGAATAAACAAAAAAAATGGGTTAATAGATGGGTTAATAGGGGGTATGGTCCCCTCTTCAAGATATACAGGTCTCGCAGCGTGATTTCTTACTTGAAATAAGGCAATTTACCATTTCCTGTGGCAACTGGTCCCACTCGTTTAGCAACGCTGTTTTCATTCCCTGGATGGTTCTCGGAGGGGGATTGCGAGTTGCAATTGCCCTCCCCAGAGCGACCCAGACATAGGGTTAAGGTCTGGAGAGCTGGCTGGCCAATCCATCCTGCGAATATTCTCACTCTCTAGAAATTCGTAGACCAGAAGAGCTCTATGTGGCCTCGCGTTATCGTCCGTTAAAATGAACTCAGGGCCAACTGAACCCCTGAAAAGGCGAACATAGGGCTCCAAGACCTCATTCCTATACCTCACACCAGTCACAGTGCCTCTTTCAAAGACATGGAGAAGTGTGCAGCCATCCAACATGATGCCTGCTCAGACCATTAAACCTCCTCCGCCATAATGTTCGATTTCTCGGACATTGGAGGGTAGGTAGCGGGTCCCTGGTTCTCTCCATATGAACGTACGGCGACAATCGGTGTTTAGACTGAAGCGGGACTCATCAGTGAAGAGAACGGTCGCCCATTGATCCATACTCCAATCTCTATGCTCTCTGCACCATGATAAACGGATTCTCCTGTTCGTAGAACTGAGCGGGACGCAAACAGCAGGTCTTCTTGCAAACAACCCTCTCTCATGAAGTCGTTTGGAAACAGTCACCCTTGATACACGGGTTCCTGTGGCTGCATACAAGTCACGAGAGAGCTGAGAAGCTGTAGCACTCCTGTTACGCCTCGCTATAATCGACCAATGGCGATCTTCTCTGGCCGTCGTGGCTCTTGGACGATCTTGCCCAGGCTTTCTCTCGATGGATCCGGTATCCTGGAACTGTTTCCATAAGTTACACACGACGCTGGGCGTTAAATTGAACTCTCTACAAATTTGGAGTTGAGATTGGCCTGTTTCTAGCCTCCCCACAATTCGCCACCTCATTCCATCATCTAAACGTTGGCGTTTACTCATTTTTACTGTTGCAATTTGAAATTAACCGATTGCTGCAAAATTAACCCATCTATTTACCCATTTTTTTGTTTATTCGGCAACCGCTGTTTCATAGCTTCCGACTCCAACGAGTGTTACGCACGATCATGAGTGTGTATTACAATTATTGAATGGTTATTTGTTTTGTATTGTATCAATGTATGTACATATCAAATTTCATTAAAATCGGTACAGTAGTTCTAGAGATAATCGACCAAGTCTGCAAATTCTCTTAATTTCTTGTACCAGTGTAAATTGAATGCATAATTAATCGAATGCGTGCTAAGGGATTCATTGAATTATATATATATATTTTAGTTTAACATCCAAATTATGAGCTGTCAAAAATTACAATTTATTTTTTATTTTTGAGGAAGTTAAATGTTTGTTCATCATAAATTTAAACAGGTGTTTTCTGTGGTAGAATCAAGTAATTCTTTAAGTCAGAAGAATGAGTTTTAATTGTGAAAGGTTATTTGTATTTGTTAAAGTTTAAATGATGTTAAATCCTTGATAATTCGGTGTAAATTTTTACCATTGGACATATTTAAGTGGTGAATCTGTGTGAGATGGATCCAGTCCGTGTTTATTTTTACTGTTAGTTGCTAAAAGCATAATTCTGTGAGTATGAACTGTTCAGCATTTGAAGAATGCATGTTGATGGCTGTTTCTGTAGCTCTTCTATTTAACAAATGGTAGTTTTGTTTGAACTTATTTTTCGGGTAACACGTCAGCGAGTACTTTTTGGCTTTCCTCAACAGTAAGTAGACCTTGAAAACAAAAAAGGATTTCATTTCTTTCTTCAGAAAAGGATTTTTATGTTAGAATAACTTGCTTCAAGTTCTGTCAAAAATTCACTCATGAAAATTGCAAAAAATGGAAACGTGTGCATTTCAATATATATTTTCACATGTACAGTACATAATTAAGAAAATGCTTTTCACTACTGTGTCATGAGATAAGTATTGTAAAATCAGTTCCTCTTATGTCGAGGGAAAAAGGCATATTTTCATACTTTTGGACTCTTTGTAACTATTTCAATTTACTCCCAATTTTTCCAAATTTTATGTATATGATAAATTGATATATTTATTTTAATAAGCAAATATTCAACTCTCACAATAATTTTAAATAATTTTTTTAAATGCTTTAGATATACCTTGTTTTTTAAGTATTTTTATTGTATACTGTCTTGCGCGCAGAACTATAAAATTGATTTTACACTTAAATGTACAATTCCTGTTTTATATTTAAAATAAATAATTTAAAATACAATTGAACCAAAACAATCAACATCAAAATTTTTTCCAATTTTTTAAAACTTTTCAAAATAAACTTAAAATTTTCTTGAATTTTTGCATTAATTTACCCCTGAAAAAATAGCAAAATATGCAGTGATTGCAATAATTCTAGTTCAGAAGCAATATAACATGACTATGCAGTGATAAAAATTTCATGGAATTATGTTTTACAGTTTTTGAGATATCAGTTGCGGAATGATGCAAAACTACATTTTGAGAAAAATGAGTTTAAAATTTTTCTTACCATAAACTTGATCAGTAATTAAATATTTAGAATATCAATATCTCCGGAACTAATCAGAATATTTTCATGCGGTTTGCTTTATTTTGTTCAGAAATGATCAAGCTTTTACATATATTTTTTTCAAAAAATCGAATGTTTTAAAGATTTAAGAGTAGTGAGTCCCCTTAACAAAACATCGTGTTGGATGGGTCTTTATATCAACCCACATACTACCATCCATTTGCTGGCTTATTAATAATTGAGAATACGATTAAATTAATCTCAACTGTTAGACATCTCAAATTTAAAAGGAATGTTGAATTCCTTGGAACAGGGCACTGCTATCATTGTTGTAAGCATCATTTTCCTAGAATCACATGACATCTTAACCAACTTTGGCTAAACCAAGATTGTTTGGACATACCATGGAATAATGCGAATTTTTTAAGATTTTTTTTTCAATTTCAGCCTATACATTCAACTGGATACAGTTCAACTCATCTGGTCTTGCCTCAAAAATTCGGATAACCATGTGAAATCCAGTGCTGTGTGGTCTCTATGCACAATTTTAAAAAATTTGAAGGTATTTGAGTAGTAAATGTATTTATATACGTTGAAGTCAATTTTATTATTACAGATGAATTACATAACTCTTATATATATATATATATGTGTGTGTGGGGGGGGAATTATTCCCACGGTTGAAATATCAAAATGCAATAACACGTATTCTTGATTAATATCTAATCAAACACAAACCAATTACAACTTATGGTCACAACAGATTATCACAATAAGAAAACACAGAACGTCAGTGCCCGTCTGACTCCACATTAACGCTCGTCTAGTGTAAAAAAGATAATACAGCGTGTAGTCTGCACTCAGCAAAGATAAACATAGTGTGCGTTCCATTGTCTCCCCACTCAGCACCAGCGGTGGAGTTGCAACTCGTTTGCTCAAGCGGCGCGTCATCCGTGTTGCCACAAGAGTGCAATTTCCCCCCCCCCACACACACACACATATATATATATATATATATATATATATATATATATATATATATATATATATATATATATATATACATACAGTTCTATGATTTTGTAAATATGTACATATCTGCATACATGTAATCATAAATATATATGTATGTATGTTTCTACATACATATGTCCGTATATATATATACAGTGTGTAACAAAATTATAAGACCACCCAAAATATCATTCATTTTAATATTACACTGCATAAAATAAATAATTTTAAAATTTGAAGCAAATGAAAAAAGTTATATTTTCTCAAATAAATCGCTTAAAGGAAAAAAATTGAGTTAATTTCACACAGCAAATGATTTTTTGATATCTCGGTGTAACATAAATATAAGACCACTTATTTTTTTATTTAAAATCGCTTGCGTTTTAAAAACTATTTTATTTTTTCTTTCAAAATCGTAGATAAACTGCAACTTTACATCACAAAAAAGTCCAAACGATAATATTATAAAAGAAAATAGAATTTAATTTGTTTGTTTTTATGAGGAAATTCACAATGCCGCGTGGAAGAAAATTATCTGAACTAGAAGTTCGAAAAATTTGGTTTTATAAGGGCTCTGGAAAATCGGAACGTGAAATAAGTAAGATACTTTAACGTTCTAAAACTGCTATTCATAACGTTTTAAGTAAAAGAGATTTTTATGGAAAATATAAAATATCTGGCAGAAAGAGCAAATTATCAGCTCGCGATAATAGACGAATTTTCAAGCTTGCAATGAAACAGAACTTGTCTACTCGTAAAATAACACAGCAGACAAGTAAAACTATTTCACATATGACAGTCTGGCGCACTTCAAGATCAAATTTAAATGTTGCTCTTCGGAAATTAAAAAGAAAACCAAGACTTTTAAAGCATCATAAAGAAGGAAGGCTGAAGTGGGAAAAGAAAGTCATGACCTGGGATACTGCTTGGAAAAATATTATTTTTTCCGACGAAAAAAATTTAATTTGGACGGTAATATTTCCTATTGGCATGATTTACGAACGGAACATCGGGTTTTCTTCAGTAGACAGATGGGTGCTGGCTCTGTGATGGTGTGGGGAGCTTTTGCATATGATGGGAAATGTGATCTGCAGCGAGTTCTTGGAAATATGGACTCCATTTGTTATCAACAACTGCTTTACCAACACCTTATACCTTTTGGCCCATTTTTAGGAGGATCAAACTGGAAATTTCAGCAAGACAATGCGCCATGCCATGTGTCTAAATCAACTAAAAACTGGTTTCAAAAAGAAAAAATCGAGGTCTTAAACTGACCAAGCCTTAGTCCAGACCTGAATCCTACCGAAAACTTGTGGGGCCATTTGGCTCGTCAAGTGTATGCAAATAACCGTCAGTATGATTCTGTGTATGAATTGGAACTAGCTATCATGGATGAATGGGACAAAATTCCCAAATATTTGCTCGAAAACCTAATTAATTCAATGAAAAATCGAGTATTTGAAGTTATTCAGAAAAATGGTGGATCAACATCATATTAGTTTTATTAAAAAAATTTGTTTTAACTAGTGGTCTTAAAATTTTGTTACAGATATTTGATTGGAAAATTTTGAAATTGTTGATAAAATAATTAGTATATTTAAATACGTATCTCTTAAAAATAATATACATATATTTTATATTCCATTTATTAACATCAACCTAATTTAATTTTTAAAAAATTATGCTATTTATAGTAAAAATCACAAAATCCACAGTGGTCTTATAATTTTGTTACACACTGTATATATATATATATATATATATATATATATATATATATATATATATATGATTGAATGATTAGCCCTTAGGCTTAAGATTGTTGATGAGTATTAAAGGAAACAAATCTTATTTACTTATATATCAGCTTCAGTAGCCATTACATGAGTAAATGAAACAAAAGCTGTCTTTCTGAAGAAATATTATGACTATCTCTATAGCTATAGAATGAGTTACTTAAAATTTAAAAAAAAAATTCGTATTTTGGTTTTCTGTTCTAACTTTATATACACTCTTAGACCAAAAAAAAAAAAAAAAAAAAAACGCACCAAGAAGGAGTTATCCGAATGTGACGAAAATCGGTAGATGTGATGTACATGTACAGAAAAACAAATGATCACAATTTGAGGATAATTGGATGATTTATTAATGAGAAAGAGCTTCACAGAGTGAAAAAGGTAAATAACGCGTTGGTCCATCTTTGGCCCTTATGCAAGCAGTTATTTGGCTTGGCATTGATTGGTTGAGGTATCGGATGTCCTCCTGCGGGATAGCGTGCCAAATTCTGTTCAATTGGCCAGTTAGATCGTCGAAATCCCGAGCTGGTTGGAGGGCCCTGCCCATAATGCTCTAAACGTGCTCAATGGGGGGGAGATCCGGGGACCTTTCTGAGCAACGTAGCGTTGGGCAAACATGAAGATAAGCAGTATAATCTCTCGCCGTGTGCGAACGGGCATTATCTTGATGAAATGTAAGCCCAGGATGGTGTGATATGAAGGGCAACACAATGGGTCATAGAATATCGTCGACGTACCGTTGAGCTGTTAGGGTGCCGCGGATGACCACAAAAGGGGTCCTGCTATGAAATGAAATGGCACACAAGACCTTCACTCCTGGTTGTTGGCCGGTATGGCGAAGACAGTCAGGTTGGTATCCCACCGCTGTCCAGGGCGTCTCTAGACAAGTATTCGCTGGTCATCGGGACTCAATTCGAAGTGGGACTCATCACTTAAGACAATTCTACTCCAGTCAGTGACATTCCAGTTCGAATATGCCCGACATCACTGCAAACGGGCTTATCGGTCATCAGAGGTCAATGGTAGACGGAGCAAGGGGCGCCGCGAGCTCAGCCCCCTTTATCTGAGCCGCCTATGAATTTACCTTACGGTCACTGAAGCACCAGTTTCACGTACGATTGATGATAATGATGAATCTGCGGCTACGAGTGCCGCTCTGAGGATTGCTGAATCTTCACGTTCTGTCGTTTGTCTAGGCCGACTGCTTCCTTCTTGATGCTGTGTTCGGCCGTGGTTCACCCATTCCTGGTAACATCGTCTAATAGTGGCATCGCTCCTATCCAAATGTCGAGCGATTCGCCGATTAGACCAACTGTCTTCTTTGAGCCCAACTACACGTCCTCCCTAAAATGCTGAAATCTGCGCATATAGTTCACGCACCTGTATGCGAGGCATAGTTACTGTCTGAGTACACAGAATGAAATTCACAAAGAATTTATTACCTGGAATCCAAATTTCTCTTCTTTAATATCCTGCCAGTTGCGTCACATGTTCATTCATTGGCCGCCAAACTTTAAAATTTTGCAGTTTCGGTCGAAACCTGTATGCATATCAATTTGTGTCCAATTTGCATTACCTCTTCTTGGCGCGTCCTTTCTTTTGTCTAAGAGTGTGTACATATACATAAAGATACAGTGAGAAGCTTTTGTATATATACAAATATAAATATATGTAAGCATTTCATTGTTTATGAGAGCAAATCCACAAGCATTTAATTTCTTGTGTATTTAATATCCATATATTTTTGCATTAGCTCAGTTCTTTTTATCAAAATGAAAGTCTGGGGCCAAACTTTTAGGAAATAATTAATAATAAATAGTCAAGTTGTGAGAAGAAATGCAGTTTAGATCTCAAAGAACAAATATATTGCTCAGAATCAATTAGCTGCTTTGATACAAGCAGGTGTAATTACAAGCTTTGATATCCATAACCACCAAGCTTATTCTAAGATTCAGTTCAATGCTTAAAACCTCCTGAAAATTGGTCCTTTTTTGCTCATTTTTAATTTAAAAAACTGCCTTTTTTTGTTACAAAAATCTGTTTTTTGATCCTGCTTGGATTTAAAGATTAATTTTTAAAAGAGTTTAAATTTTTATAAATATGAGCACTTAATTTTTACAAAGTGAATTTTCAGTGTGTGTTCTCTTTAGTAATTTTATCTGTTAGAAGTATTTTAAAAGTTTCAGTTCAAAAGAAGTTGTATGAAGTGGTAGAACAGAATGAATTCTTTTGATATCTTAAGATCCTTTGAAAGTGCCTTCATAATCCAGAGAGAGATCCCAGTTTAGTGCCTATAGAAATTTCACTTATGGTTAAAAAAAGATTAGAGATTTATGCATTACATTTTATTTGAGTTTAAAATTTGTGGTCATTAATATACATTCAATAAACTGACTAGTGTTATGTTTTCCTTATTTTCTCAAGAGATGACTGGTATCTGGTGAGATTACCTATTTTATACATTTTTACCGCTAAAATTAGAATCAAGAGTTTTTATTAGCAATATTCATTGTGTTATTCTTTCACTTTTATGTGCTGATTAATATATATCATTTGTTGATAATTTTTTAACTGTTGTAGCCCTTCTGAGGTAGGACTACTAACCTTGCGGCGATAGCTAGTGGAATATACGGCTATCATGCCGCTGCGTATTCGTGATGAAATGCAATGACGAATGCAAGCATAAACTGGAAGGAGTTTAATCGTCAGAATAAAACAAACATAAAACAAAATCTTTCCCAACTTGGAAAGGAAATGACACAAAAATTCCTGCAGGGAAAAGAGTATGTGTGTGAGAGTGGAGCTAAAAACAACTGGGTTTTTAAATCTGTTCACATGAAATCAGGCATGCGCAGTAATGCCGATTTTAAATTGCTTCTTTAGAAGAAAGTAGTGAACAATTTTTGTGTCCGAGACCACGGTGACACCACACTGTATAAAAATGTAGATATTTCATTCTGAAATTTTCCATTCAAAAAATAGCTCATCATTGCTTTCGACACGTTTCATAAAAATAATAATTAACTTTATGCCGCCCGCATAGTATAGTGGTTAGTGTTCTGAGCTGCCGCGTAGTGTGTTTGGGTTCAAATCCCTATTAAGGCTTGATCGTCCCCCTCATAGGGCTCACCTATAGGGTGCTCCCATAAACTTCGCGGATCTTCATGGGACAATGTCAAGAACTACCCACGGTCAGAAGACAAGTGCCTGACTCATTGAATAATAATAATAATAATCTTTATTTTGGTACCTTTATTGATTTTAGTTTTTACCATGTTTTTATTAACTCGCTTTCTTGTTTGTATGTTTGTCCGGTACAAATCTTGCAATCGATTTTTAACTAACTTCCCAACTAGCTAGCCGACTATGTAATATCTCAGAACACGATGACAATGCATTCTTTTAATACTTTTAGCCATCTTTAAGCAGATTTGAATTCATTTTCAGTTAAATTTGTTTTGTAGAATGGTGCACCCATCTATCGATTGGGACGGGAACGAAAAGTTAAACGCAAGTTAACTTCCAATTCCTGAGCTAAAGGATTGATTACGCATTTGATACCTCTTTATTACGCATTTGATCATTTTCTTTCAAGTTGATGGGATAATTCATTAAAAAATTTTTAAAAAGCATTTATTAATACATAGAATTGTCAAGTTTATATGATTCAACAGAAAATTTAAAAACATGGTATATAAAAAGTTCTTTTTATCTTGTAATTATTTCAGAAAGCCAATTTGCATATTCAGAATTCATTGGATGGAATCGAATGCATCATTGATATACTAACATCTCGAAATAAAAAGCTTCTGACTCCTACCTGTTCACTCATCCATAATCTTGCCAAAGACAAAAATGCTGTCTCTGTATTGGTGGAATTCAATGTGGCTGCTCATTTGAGAAGGTTGATGAGAACAGTAAGACTTTGAAATTATTACATCAATTAATTTGGTCACATTGAGTTACAAGGTTTTCTACTTTTATAAATACTTAAATTATACTAGTTGGTACCCGTCAAAACATGACGGCTAGATAGTAAATAGATGTACTAATACACAAATTATACTCAACACATCATTACCAAATGTTGAAAATCATAATAATGCGCAGAAACAAATTAATGTTTAAGCGGCCTCGTGCTTAGTGAGTATCTAAAGCCAGACTTAAAAATGTCACTGAGCATGCGTAGATAAAATTTTTAATTGCAAATTATCGCTAATTAAACAGTGGGAAATAAACAATTTCCATCAGGTTTAATCTTATATTTCACAAACATAATTATCATAAAAATAAAAATGGCAGAGAGAAATCTAGAGTGACTCCTCGGCATTGAAACATGTCACTGAGCATGCGCAGAAACAGTGGGTTTCTAAAGCCAGATCGAAACATGCCACTGAGCATGCGCAGAAATCAAATTTTAATTGTAAATTATAGCTCATTAATAAAAATTACAGTTACAAAAACCAAATTGAGAAAATCTGCAGATTACAATGTTTCGTTTAAAACCAAAATGAAGTAAACTGATGCAGTAGTTTTCTCTCACGGACTGCCCAAAAAGTAGGCTTAGCAACTTAAATATATAGATACGGAAGTGGGGGTGAACTAACTGATATTACTCATAGTTTCTTATCAAACCCTCTATATTGGGTAGAGGACAAGCATAGGGAGTGGAATCAATACCAGCAGCTCCAGTGTACGCAGGTAAATAAAATTACTCAAATATGGAAAACGAAACAAAAATATTGTTTATGTAATATAAATAATATTTTTGGTAGCAAAAATATTATTTATTTTCGATTAAACTGTTAAGTTCGTTATGGTTAAATTTGATATGAAAGCACTTGTACATGGTAACAGAGCATTCGGTAGCAATGGGCCCGTTTTGCTTTGTTTCTCTCATATTGAGCGTTAACACCAAAGCAGTTTTCACCACATCTTTAACGCAGTAATATCCATTGATTCCATTCAACTGCTTTTTCACCTTTATCAACTTTTGAGTGTCCAGTTCAACATGTTATTTTCGATATCCATTGGTGCTGTGTTTCATCACGTCGAGACTTGAGTCAAGTCACGTACGATAGCTTGAAATACTAAATCGTAAGTCCTTTAGAGAATTCTGAAGTATGGGGGCGTCCATTAATTACGTGAGGCTTTTAGGGAGGGAGGGAGTCGAGCCGAATCTCACCCAGTCTCAAGTGGGGGAGAGGGGGGGTCTCGGCAAATATCACGTAATTTTTTTCCGCAAGAAACAGTGTAAAATTGCGAGAAAACTGGGTTATATTAAGTAAAACATGGTTCTACACTAAAATATGGCAAAATCCTACACAATAGTTCCAGTAGTCACTCTTGAGACCGCACATGAGTCCCCGTGGACTGAATTAGAATGAATATTCTTTTGCGAATTTTAGTAGTTCCTATTTAAGTATTTTATTGTTCGATTTTCTCACTGTGATTCTAGACTACGTTCTTAGTAGTCTTAAATACTAGTCTTAACTAGTCTTGAATAAAAATAATTTAGCAAATTATGTTTTTTTAAATAAATCCAACGCAATCAAGCACAGATTAACGTATTTACAGTAAAAATACGCATTTTGAAAAATCTCACGTGAGATTAGGGGGGGGGAGGGGTCGAGTCAAATCTCGCGACATCTCACCAGGGGGGGAGGGAGTCGAAAAATCGCCAAAATCGTCTTACGCAATTAATGGACGCCCCCTATCTCATTCTTCTCGTCCTAGAGATAATTTCTAGTGTTTTGACCTACTATATTCAAGAATGACACGTAATCGAAATTTCGGTTGTAAGCAACTCAGACGCGTTGCTTATCTGACTTTACTGTAATATCAGGTAGATTGAACTTTGTTCCAAAACTAAATTTTGTTTTTTGCAAATTATACGCTAATAGGGCGAAAAATTTCTCCGATTCAATTCCAAATCACACCGAACAATGCTGCAGTCAATTTAAAGTTCATTCCCAATTCTGCTTTAGAATTTCGAAAAAAGCATTCCCGGAAGTTTACCTTTCCCCCCAATGGTGCACAGGTTCGAATGAATATTGCATGAGCTGTGTCATCGTTTTGATTATTTTTGAAGTGCTTCAACCCGTCTAGATGGCCTGTTAACTGTTCCCTTTTGAGCAAAAATTTTAATACCTCTTAACCTCAAAGAAAGAGTAATATAATCCGTTAAAGATGTTTGATTTCCAAATCTATCTGCATATTAGGACAAAAAATATTTGCATGAGTAGTCAAAGAAACATTTCATTTCATGATAGTCCATAATCATCCATTAAATTTTGAGGGAGTTACACAATAAATGATTAATATTGGTAGGTTTGGAAGTATGAAAATTAATTTTTTAGATAATTTGCTATTTTTATAACATAATGAAATGCATTAAAGTCCGAATTATTATATTTCCTTAAACAGAAAGACAAGAAGCTTCTTCAGCAACTGTGTTTAGCTGTAGCCTCATGCTGTTCTTCTCGAAAAAGTTGTGAAAAATTTGCCAGTTGCGGAATCACTCAGCCTTTAATAAGGAATCTTAAATCAAAAAATCGAGCTCTTCGAGTTAATGCGGCTGCAGCATTATCTAAAATTGCTTCCCTCTCTGACTGGTGTCCTGATGATTATAGGAAGAAAATCATTCCAGTAAGTTATTGTAAAGATTTCATTGATTTTGAAAGTTTGCGTATTAAATAATATACCTTACTAAAGCATGTAGATGAAAGATAATCCATAAAATTTAATACTATTTTGATAAATTCCATTCTCTATCACATTCTTGTTAACATAATCAATATACCATTTTGCTGATTAAAATTCATATATAATGTATGATATTTACGATTAATCTTGAACAGAAGAACAGTAACGAATAGCAACTGATAAACATGTTCTGTTTTTAGGAGCGAATCGAGGGATAATTGACAGTAAATTTCACGGGCCCCTAAATAAAGTTCTTTAATTATGTGCTTTCAAAGAGAGCTAGGTCTTCTCTATAACAAGGGGTTAAACTTATTATAATACATATAATTTGTGAACAGTGTAATATAATCCGTGCTTCGTGTCAAAGCCGACACACTAGGTAGCGTCACACCGGTTATGTATAGTGATAAAACAGCTTACTAATAAGAACTTGTTACATTAATATCAATTTATTAGGGATTCTGGATTAAAATATTTCACGATTAGGTCGTGTTCTGGAACATCAATTTACACTAGTAATGTCCGTTGAAGTCTGCGACGCACGTTAAAGATTGCCCGTTCGGCTGGCTGGATGCTATGTCGCTACGGATCGTCGATCGGGCCTTCAGGAAATAAAGCTCTAATCGCAGATGTCTCAGTTGCTAGGAACGGATTTCACTAGTCGGAACCGGCTGGAATGAGGCTAACTCGAACTCCAAACGCAATTTGATCTAATTATCACAGAGTAGTGGACGGCTCGTCCCACACTCTCACCAAAGAAGCTAGCTGCTTCGAAACTAGGGAAGATCAAGCTTTGATCTCTAAACGACCCTTCTCAGCGAGAAAGAGGTCTTCACCCTTCGGAAACAGGATCGGGCTCGGCCTAGGATCTGGATCAGATCCGACAGCAAAAACAGTCTCCGACTCTCCTCTCCTCTCTCTCCTAGTCTCGTCTCCGTAAAAATCTCCTGCATCCGCTTTTAAAACATTTTTACCTGGAGGGATCTGTAACAACCCCTCTCTTTGATATTGGTCTCTCATAGGCCCTTGGCCCTGGCCCGTGTGCGAAACGATACCTGTTCTTCGTATCATTTTCGCACGGTGGATCATTATGGCCTCTCATCATGGGGATGGTCTACCTTTGTTAGTCTTTTGTGTTATAGTGTCTTCGCTCTAGACATCGGGGCGCCTCGCTATTGTAAGTCGCTCCTCACCTGCGAGTCGAAAAGCTGACCCTTTTGTAAGCCACCCCTCGGCCGGGGAAAACTATTGCATCTTCGCAGTTTGCCGATGGGCTTACTCTGTTTCAAGCCGAGGTTAATAAATTTCCTGGGCCATGAGGAGGGGAAATGTCACAACAGGCATAAAATACAAGGTAATCCCATAAAGTAACCGGACAATTTTTTATAAATAAGAAAAATATTACTCACCTTCAAATAAATTTATCTCCTTTAAAATAATCACCAAAGGAGTCTATACAATTTTTCCAACGTTTCTACAAGTCATCGAAACACTGTTTATAGGCGTTGGAACTAACCGTTCGCAAAATACGCGTAACATTTGATTTGATATGCGAGACGTTTACAAATCTCTGTACTTTCATGGCCATCTTAAGCTTCGGAAAAAGGAAAAAATCAGCTGGCGATAAGTCGGGAGAATATGGTAAGTGATTTATCACTGTAAGGCCGGGCGCAAGTTGAGACGCAGCTTGGTGAGGTGAGGTAACGCAGGATGACGCAGGGAAGCAGGATTCAATCAACTGCGCGCAGGGAGAGCGAAAATTGGGAAGCAGTTCTATCTCAACTGCGTGTCAATGAGGGTGTTTAAACGAAAATGTGCGCGATGGCAATGTACAGAGGCTGGTCACACATTTTTTAGACGATGTATATTGTATTCACAAAACTAAATTACATAAAATTCTTGTGTTTTAAAGGTTCTATTTGACATCCCTTATTCTGAACTATCTTTCGACACCGCAATTTCCAGGATAATAATGCCTTTTGAAGTGTCAGAAGAGGTATTCTATCCCATTCCTCCTGAACAGCTTTCCAGAGTCCTGTAAGGGTTTTGGGACGACGTTTGGATAATGCAGATTTTAAAAGTCCGAAAGCGATAATTTTGACTTTTAAAAACATAGTACAATTGCAATTATTTCTTTTGCAGCAAACGATTTTTTATTACCGCTTACCAAAATCGTCTAAAAAATGTGCGAACAGCCTCTGTATATACAATCATAACTAAGTTCGGAATCTGATTTCGATGAATTCGAAGACCAAGTAATTTCAACATTACTTCGTGAAAAGCTTCCGAAAAGCAATTATCTAAAGAAATGAAAGACGCACGGAGAATTTATTCTCAAGAATGAATTTTCTAATGAAAAATATAGAAATTATTACCGTGTAAACTATTTCGCGGGATAGGCAAGTTGTGGAGTGCTCTTTTGGTATTCTTGCTTCGCGTTTTCGTCACCTTTTGAATGTAAAGTAAGCACTGTAGTAAAAATTGCAAAAGCATCTTGCGTAATGCACAACTATTTGAGAAATTCTGCAGTATTGCAAACTGGAGGTGATATCACCGAACAGGAATTGCCTCAGTACCAATTACGTCCATTGCATCAAACCAATGCACGAAGTGAGCGTTTTGGATTCGTCAAAAGTTCACGGAATACTTTAACTCACCCGGAGGTTCAGTTCCTTGGCAGAGAGATTGCGTGTTGAATGGAAAATGCCGAGAATGTATAATAATTAAAATATAAAAATTAATCTTTAAAGCATTATATATTTATACTTTTTAATAAATATAATACATTTTTTAATGCATATTTTTTTAATGTTGTAACACCTTTCTTTTCTCAATCCTTTAAATTTAAATTAAAGTTACTTTTAAAATTCCGGTTAGATAAAGTTTTTTTCGGAAAAATTTTAATACCTACCTCCGAACGGAAAAAACATGTTAAAGGGGAACGTAACTAATTGGTAGTTCCTAGTAAATAAAATCATTCCGAGGAAATGCATCATTTCGAATCGTCTGTGCGGAACATGGAGCAATGTTATTATTTTACTGTACATGATTATAAAATATTTGTAGAAGTTGAAATTAAAGTTCAAGATTACGTGTTCATTTTATTTTTAATTACAAATCTACATCTTTTCAACTAAATAATTCTTGTCATGTATTATACTAACTATGACACACATCTGTATCGAAAATAAAGAAATATACCTACAAAGCAGTTTTGTTTTCGCCGAAAATCTGCTGTCCATAAAATGTTATCTAAAACAAATAAAAGGTGCAGCGGAACTCGGTAGTAGTCCAAAAGGATGAATTTACATGAGAGCAAATTGAATACATTGTAAACAAACTAATTCAAGAAACACTTTTAATTGAAAAGAGCAACCGTTTTCCCATGTACACTTCAAATAAATTAATCTTAAGTAAAAATATTATAAAAACTTAGCAGATTTCATTCCAATTTCTTGGGCTATTTCAACAATTTTAGTCAGCATGTGACGTGACGTATAGTACTGTTCTCCCTCGAACTGCCTATATTAATTTTTCCTCCATCGTGGACTTCAATTTCAAGTTTTCACTCGCAGGTCTTAGTCACTAGTGACAAACTGCGGCACGAGCACAAACCTTCGCAGCTCACGGGCGCTCTGAAACTGCGTCACCGGACCCTGCGTTCGAACATCCGGTGTAGTATTCACTTCTTTGTTTCACAGAATCTCACGGTGAGTCACCTCACCAAGCTGCGTCTCAACTTGCGCTCGGCCTAATTGAATGCTTAGCAAGATATTGTTGTACAGAAATTGCTGTATGGGGCCTAGCACTATCGTGTAAAAGAAACCATTGCCCAGAATCAAGCAGTTCCTTCCTAACTCGCCCTATCCTGTTTCTTAATCGAAAAAGCACCTCCTTGTAAAAATACTGATTAATTGTTTGATTTTCGGGAACAAATTCGTGGTGAATAAGTCCTTTGTTATAAAAAAATGCAAAATCCATGAAAGGACAGAGATTTGAAAATGTCTTGGATATTAAATCAAATGTTAAGCGTATTTTGCGAACGGTTAGTTCCAACGCCTATAAACAGCGTTTCGATGACTTGAAGAAACGTTGGAAAAATTGTATAGACTCCTTTGGCGATTATTTTGAAGGCGATAAATTTATTTCAAGGTGAGTAATATTTTTCTTATTTATAAAAAAATGTCCGGTTACTTTATGGGCGCACCTTGTGTTATATATAGGGGTTGCTACCTCTAGATGAACTGAACTAGTCATTTGATGTGACAACCTGGCACCTGACTGTTAACACAGGACTCAGGATGACCCCCAATCAGTCTCTCTTTCATGATAATAACAACTATTTATTGAGTTGACGACCCAATTTACATATAGCATATAATATTTAACCTCTCGTGGTAATGACGATATAGCAACACTGCCAAGTACTCAAGGATCTTGGACTTCCCGAAGTCACTGAGACGTGGGGAAATTCTATCGTGGTAGGCGTTAGCTGTATGCTCAGCCGCGTAATCGAAGGAGCTCGTTCCTTCCTGCCTCTGCCCGTACTGTCTCAGAACTTGTTCACCTTCTCGTCTCCTCTTGCTAGTCTAAGGGGGCGTCCATTAATTACGTGAGGCTTTTAGGGGGGGAGGGAGTCGAGCCGAATCTCACGTGGGGGAGAGGGGGATCTCGGCAAATATCACGTAATTTTTTTTATAATATAAAAAAAAATAAAAATCGCGAAATATATTTTTTTTCGCGAATGGCTCATTAATGTTCAAATGTGATCATGACTTACACAAATTCTTTTACGAATTTTAGTAGTTCCTATTTAAGTATTTTATTGTTCGATTTTCTCACTGTGATTCTAGACTACGTTCTTAGTAGTCTTAAATACTAGTCTTAACAAGTCTTAAATAAAAATAATTAAGCAAATTATGTTTTTTTAAATAAATCCAACGCAATCAAGCTCCTATTAACGCATTTACACTAAAATTACGCATTTTGAAAAATCTCACGTGAGATTTGGGGGGGGAGGGGGTCGAGCCAAATCTCACGACATCTCACTAGGGGGGGGGGAAGGGGTTGAAAAATCGCCAAAATCACCTCACGTAATTAATGGACTCCCCCTAACGGGATTACGCTCAACGACGGGGAACGGGCTAGGTACTGGCATTTCTGGATCCCACATCTCGGTCGTCCTCGGCAGCAGTATGCTCGATCTTCACACCTTAAACATAAAAATGTTATGCCTGTTCTTATTCAGACATTAGAGAATGTTTAACTTAATTTATCATGATATATATTAATTTAATTAATTAAATTTAATTAGAGTTTAAGTATTAGGGAGTAAATTCATTTGTATTTAAGATGAGGCGCGTTGTGATTACCTCAAAAGTTAAGAGTTTAAAATATTACCGCAATAACCCACAACAGATTCTATAAGGGAAAAACGACAGCTGAAAGAGAAACTGAACTTTACTCTGAAAAGGAAAATTTAAACAAAATAAAAGTCATTAAGCTTACGCTTTTAAAGAAAGGACGAGACACAAATTTTAGGGGTAATAATTACAAAAGTTTATTTATATTTTAACATAAATTAAGATTTTTTTTCATAACTAAACAGCTGTCATACAAGGCACAATTCCATGATAAAAAAAACAAATAATCACATAAAACAATTCTCGTATTACACATCACAATAAAAATAGATTGAAATTAAATTTGATTTAGGTGGCTAATGAACCCATTAAGATCTTATAAAAAAATTTACTTTAGTTAACTCAAAAATAAAAGGAAAACGAAAATCATAATTAAAATTGTACTTTACCGAAATGACTGCAGTCTAAAAAAAAAAGAAAGAAATAGAAATCTAGAAACAAAGGCATAATAGGAAAGTCGAAAGATTTAGAATTCGGGAATAGGACATGTCCAAAGAAGGGGGGGGGGAACTTATCGGCGAATGTTGCTCTTCATAGCTGCCGCTGAATCGAAACAGGATTCTCAAACCTCCGCTGGGACCCTCAAGATGGAATCTTCATCCTCTGTCTCCTCCCTTCGAATCCCCCTCCTAACTTTTTGTTCGTTCGGATCTTCTCAGCCACTTTGCCTCTTTTGTTGTTCCGCGTGAAAAATAGACCTTCTCTTCCTGGCTTCTCATTGGTTGATTTCGCGATATCTTTCCGCCGCGAGACATCAACAAACTCACGGGGGAAAATTCTCGGAAAAGGTCTGGGTGGTAATTACGATGTGTGGGGTAGACTTTCTGAGAAACAATGATAAAATTGCGATGTTTGGGGAGTCATAAAGATGTCAATATCTGTTTTCCATTCCTGGGTTGATGACATTTGGTTCTTGAACGAAATGGCGCAACTATTTTGTATCGTATTACCGTGGGATACCAGAATGAAGAAGAGAAATAAGATTGCTTAGAAAATGGAAAAGTTTTAAACAAAGGTATTAGATTTTATTATTAAAAAAATTAAAGGTCCATCAACCAATAAAGAAAATACTAAGCCACCTATATTATTATAATTATTAACAATATACAATTAAACATCTCACACATATATTTAAATTTACTAGAGTGTCATGTTGGATTGGAATCTGTTCAGGATTCTAAATATCAGCACAACAAAAACACACAAACACAAACAAAAAACTTATAACTATTTGCAGATGGTAATGGCTCTTCTGGTGGTTTGAGCCAGTAGACTTTGCTTCAGCTTGTTCACTATAGCATCTAAAACACCAAGTTGACACTTCGACGCACACTTTCGTTTTAACATCATTATTGTGGACTTCTAAGCACAATACCAAAAGATAACATCTAAAATTAATGCCAAGCTTTTAATCAGTTCTTAATTTAAGTATTTATTTCTAGACGACACACTAGGGCTATTACAGAGGCTAAACAGAACCTTTGAAAGATCCCATTGCCCTTCATGAAAACAATTGAAGCCCTTTTTAAAATTGGGTCTGCAAAATCTGCAGAGCTTTGCAAAATCACTATCACTTCTTTGCACTCTTGGATCTGTTGCACTTCCCTATAACGGTGACTCTTTTCGGTTATCGTGATATCGAGGTAGTTGATTACATCAGCCCCTATTACAAAATCGTTAGGCAGCTCTTGCATGACCTAAATTTTTGTATTAATTTCACTTTCATCAATCAGTAATTCTGCATTGAAAAAACCAAGTGGGGTAACTTCTTTTCCAATTATACCAAGTAGAGACACCTTATCAAAGCTTAATTTAGGCGACCCAATACGTGTATAAAAATTATATTTTAACAGGCTAACTTCACTGCCGCTATCAAGTAATGCATCTGCACTTTTCCCCAATATTTCCACTCGTTTCTGAATTTTGTTAGAGTCACTTTCAAAACTATTTATGAGGCTGTTATTCACTTCTTTTTGCGGTTAATACTCACTTTTGTGCCCTGTACCGTGGCACCTGAAACAAACTGCTTTTTTCATATTTTCTTTCGCGAGAAATTCCTTTGTGACCAGTCTCGCCGCGGGAAAAACATTTTAATGTGGGCTTCATGCTTTTCTGTTGGGTGCGACTCTTTTCGGCATCATTTCTACGAAAGGAATTTAAATTTGTGCTGTTTGGTGGAGCACGGCTCGCATTACCGGCGTTGTATCGTGTACGATCCGTCGTTTGCATCTTGTACTTATCAAATCTTTGCGCACTGCGCATTTTGGTTTCGTACCCTACAACTCTAACGTCTTGGCTTGGCTCACTCTTAAGATTAATGCGCGCCGCTTCATAATAATCTAATTTAATTACCAATTCGTCTACTTCCGTAATTTTAGGCAAGTCATCAACAAAATGCTCTTTCATCTCGCTCGGGATTTTGCGTCTTATTGGATCGACGACTATTAGCTGTTTTAGGTCTTCAAAAGTTAACATTTTAAGACCTTTGGCCCACTCTTCCAGAAAATTATTCAATTGAAACGCATGATCCCGCCACAAAGCGGATGGTTTTTTATTATGGGTAGCAAATTTTTGTCTGAACTGCCCAGGAACGTTTTTAACAATAATCTCTTAATATGCTCGTAATCGTTTGCCTCGGGTTCAGGCTATTAAATTGACTATGTCCATCGGTAGCAGATCCATTAGGTACGTTATCCAATGTTATCCTGATCTACCTCTCAAACAACATCACTGTTGGTTTCATACTTATTTATTAGTTTAGCAATACTTTCACTACAGTCTCATTCTTTCGCTCCGACGCATGCGTAAACTCTAATTTTCGCAATTCAAATTCCTCTTGCCTTTTCTCGGCTTCTAACTTTTCTAGCCTCTGTTTTTCAGCTTCAGCGCGTTCAAATATATATTTATCATAGGCCAAAAATTTTTTTTAAATGATGTCTACGTTTAGAAAAATTCATGATATTTCTCTTAGGGTAATGTAAACTCCTAAGGCAATATTGAGTTAGTCTTTTTCATCTTTTAAAAATAAGGCAAAATTGGTTCACCATCAATGTATCATCAAAGTGCGTTATACACTGAATTCCCGATTATTCGTGCTAATCTACACGGGAGTATACATAGTGAACTGGAAAAGTCAGTAAATAGGCAAAAATAGTCCATTATTTCACAAAGAAATTGACCAATTCAGGAATGTTTCTAATACGAACTAGATATAGTGATTTAAAAGGAATTTTATTAAGATAATAAAACTTTTCTAGGTAAGTAGTCTTTTAAAGAAGATTGACATTCTCTTATTTACGAGTCTTTTTGAAATCCGTCGGACAGTTTATATCTTTATTTTTTCTTCCTCACTGATAATCGAGAGTTCACTGTTTTTATATTGTTTTTAATGGCCTCTCTTCATTTTTCCTAAACGTTCGTTTTCTTTTCTAAATTCGACAAGTGTAAATTATAAAATATTTAAATTTTTGTGTATTCCTTTTACTTAATTCATTTCTGCGAGCAAGTTCTGCTATCATACTGTCAGAAATAACGTTAAAAGAAATAATAATGAATTTTTTTCGAGATTTAAACGAAGGATTTTCTTCATTACTTTCATCAATAAAGGTTAAAAATATCACAATATTTTTTCCACAAAAAAAATTTATCACAAATATTTACTGAAATTCTCTCGTGGGATTTCAATTAAATCAGATTGTTTAAATGGTACACTCCCAGCTGATTGCAATGACTTTGCATACTTTTTACATTTTGTTATGATTTTTTAAATAGTGCTGTATAAAACTGTGGTGTCATATGTAAGTTCTTGCATTTAATTACCATGTTGCACAATTTTTTTCCATGTAATTTTCCTTAAAAAGGGGGCTTTTCTTCAGATAATTCGAGGCAGTGTATGCTTTGGTGGTAAAAAAGGACTACCCGATTCGAAGTCCTATTTTACTACGTACAGACGCATTTAGTGATTACATTTTGCTTTGTTTTCGATCTTCCAGGCCAGTTGCATTACCTTTCAGTGATGTAGTGCGATTTTAAAATCGGTTTAAAAATTTTATCCTTCAATGTAACAATTATAAATTTCAACTATTCATCCCTGAGAGCAAATCATGGATGAGGTTGCAACATAAATTATTGATGACGACTAGCAAAGAAAATACATTGAACTAGGACACCTTGTGTGACTCTACAATTAACATTACTATATGTTTTCGAAATGATAGATTTTCTACGATAAAAGTTCCATTTTGTCCCCTTAATTCGGAAGTATGATAATAGTATGTTGTTATGTCTGTTTCATGGGAGTTTTTCCATTTCTGATATTATGGAAATATGTCAAATAAAATTATAGATAATGTACATGGAAAAAGATCAGTAAGAAAAATACGACAATTCTTCTGATTCATTTGATTGATAGAAAATATTTACAAGAACTCACAACTTCTTAAAATCAACAATATAAACAGAGGGATGGATACTTGTTTCAAACTAATCAATAGTTCAATAGACTGACGAGGAACTATTAATTAGCTCGAAACATGTAGCCTTTGTCTATATTGGGGATTTTTAAAAGTCTCCTGTAAGTCAGAACATATTACAGCCTTTATGCCTTTAATTCCCCTTGCTTATTAAGTTTATTTTACCATAAAAGCTGCGTTTTGTAACGTAGTCAATAATAAGACAAGCGTTTCGCTTCAATTACTTTACTACGCTACCTTAAACACTACAACTACAAAAAGCAAGTATGTACAGCGAGTTAGAATTTTACAGTTAGATATGTCAGGACGGCTTCGGGTTCACAGACCACTCTGGCCTACAGAAGGCCTCTCGGACCAGAGAGCTCCGTCTCTCTCACACTCAAAAACAGATCTCTCTCTCGTGGAGTATTCGGGGTCTTCTTTTATACGGTCGGCGAATTCAAAAGCTTTCTCCGGCGTTTTAAGTGCTCGTAAGGGTCCAAAGTTTATGGGATTCCACATGTCGCTATAGTGTCAAAATTCTGGAGAGCCCTCGAACCACTCTGGGATTGATGCCTTTTTTAACGTCAGAATCGCATATTACACAAAATTTATGGCCTCTTATCCTAGAGTTTATGAGACCGCTCTGTTTAACATTTCTCCGATAGATGACATGTTCATGTTGAGGGGTAGGAACGAGCATCACAGACTTATATAATTACAATTTTCGTGTAGTAATGGAGACAACGTCACAGTTTACATGGACAACAATAATACCCGGGATTTACCCGCTAACAGAGAAATGCTTTGAAGTCCGTTTACACGGGACAACATTTTCGTCCTGCTATTACCCGCCTTACCGGATGTAAAGGCCATCACATGATTCCGCGGAAGTGATCATCATACACCATCATTCCTTGTTTATTTATTATTTAAATGCAGCACATGTCAGTCGCTGTTGATAATCATGGAACGTTTACGATTTTTTCTGTTGTTTTTAAAAATAAATTTAGAAAATAAATTGGGAAAAAAAGGAATATAAGAACTAGAAGATTGATGCGGATATTAGATATAATCGTACGATCGGTGGCTTCATCGCTAAATTTAGTTTTTCCACAACAAAGAATGTGGGCAAAATTACGAAGCTCTGGTGGGAAGAAATTGTTTTAAATTCCTGGAATAATATAGACTGGAAAGAAAATTTTCCAATCGATAGGTACATTTTTTTTAATTATAAGATTATTTGTAAGATACTTATTGTTTTAATAAATCTTTTTATAAAATCAAAATGTAATTTTGATTTCAATTTTGTTTCAGTAATTTTTAGTCATGTATAAATAAAAAAATCATAAGTAGATATAAATTAATTTTTATCTGTGAATTCTAAAATAATTAATTTATAAATAAATTTAATGTTACGTTTAATTATTGATTATACTTATTAAATTTATTAATTTTACCATAACACTTTAAATGAAAATTTTATTGAAATTTTATTAAAATGAAATTTTATTTCTTATTTTACATACCAGATGGCAGTACCAGTCTATTTATAATGTAATTGGGGATGGTTTTTTGTTAAAAACTAGATGTGGCAGATCAAGAAATAAATGAAATCCTCCGGAAAAAAATAGACACTTTTCTACTGTTTTCTTGAAAATTATGCGATTGTTAAGGGGTTCTAGATCCCTCCATCGATCATTTGACTGCATTTTCATGGATTCGGACATGTTCAAATCCGCCATGTTTGTTTTCTACTAGCTTCCTGCTTCGAAATGCATCATGGGTAATTAGCGGGTTTTATCCTAGTTCGAAGCAGGGTCGAAATTCCTCCCTGCATTTTTCCCTATCGTAGGGAAGAAGAGTGAAAAAGCAAGAAACACTCCTGCTTTGACCCGGGTTTTTGGCACATGTAAACGGCACTATAAAGTGTCTAAGTTATTATAAAAGAATTTTGAATTTCAGTTCTTTTGCATATTTAATGTTTCTCAGTTTTTGGAAACTTAAATAGAGATTACCCGATTGTTTGACCATAGTGTTATGCGTCTGTCATATGCTTAATGTCATATTATTTTTATTTATAGTTTATTGGGTAAGTTTTCTTCTTTTGTAGGTACTCACGGATTTGTTGACAGATTTGAGGAATAAAGGAGGAAATGAATCTGCTGCTGTCATCCTAAGACATATTTTGTGCGCCTATGTCAAAGACGCATCGTTAAAAAATGATTAAGAGAACTTGTTTTATTTTTCATAGTAAAAAGTTTAAAATAAATAATATTTATGATAGAATCTGTATGTCTGCATACAGGGTGTCCATAATTAAAGTCCCACTTTCAAAAGGCTGCAAAAAAAGAACCGCTGGTCACAATGACTTCAAATTTGAACTGAATATACTGGAAGAAGGGGGAAACGATTTGACATAATGAAAAACAGTTCCAAAATTTTACAGCGCCATCTATTGATACATTTTGGAACTCTTTTTTATTATGCCAAATCGTTTCCCCCTTCTTCCAGTATATTCAGTTCAAATTTGAAGTCATTCTGACCAGCGGTTCTTTTTTTTTGCAGCCTTTTGAAAGTGGGACTTTAATTATGGACTCCCTGTATATATGTATATATTGTTGAGATTTTTTTGTGTATTGAAAATATATTATGTGCATCGAATAAATTATTTAAAAGTATTTTACGAATTGTTGAGAAATTTTTTCCTAGATCTTTCGGATGGTAATAGTCATTTACTTAACAAATTTCTAAAATCAAGATTAGTTTGGGCTTGTGAGTTACCAATCACTTGTCTGGCAGATTACTGCGACTGAGGAGCAAACGGATTGCTGCGTCTTCTTACACTTCTGTTCCAATCAGAAATGAGCTGTAAGCAATCATTTGTGGTATTGGGCTCGGGAACAAAAAATATTATCTCTCATGTAATCAAAATATATATTTTCAGTTTTAGTGAGGCCGGTAGTAATTAACTTTTATTGAAAAAATTAACTTTTTATTGATAAAAAAATCGTACATTATAAAAAATTTTAATTGTTATATCTGCTTTTGACACTGTCATTTCAAAAAGTAACTAGACTGTTTTTACACGAAACAGTAGTGTGGTGCTCAAAACACCCATTGCGAGTACATACTTTTTAAGTATTCTCCCTTACCTGAATACTTCAGTTCCTCTATTTTATCTACTTCCAGTTGGCTTTATTGAAGCCTACCGCTAACATTAAAAACTAAAAACGAGTACTCAAAAAAACTACGTAGTCATCGGACACCATCTTTATTTCCGTTGTGTTTCTTATTGGAACGCAGTTCTTTTACGCGGCTTACAGTAGAGTGAACTGGCAGGAATCGTCACGTAACGAAAAATCGTTATGCCCCCTTCATAAGAGCTTTTTCTCAAGGACTCTGTGGCTGAATGGTTATCGCATCGGACTACGGAGTATCGGACTATCGCACTACGGAGCGAGAGGTCCCTGGTTCAAATCCCCACACAAGCGCTGGCCGTTTCTATTCCCACTCATTCTTGGAATAGCGCAGTATATATATATATATATATATATATATATATATATATAATTATATATAATATATATATATTATATATATAAATATACATATATATATGTGTGTGTGTATATATATATATATATATTAAATCACGTTTAGAGTTGAAAAAATAACGTAAGGAACTTCGTTCCTGACGGGGGTCCCCCGACCGCACAATTTTTTTTTTTTTTTTCAAAACCGCCCAACGCGCAACAAAGACCACATCACTGTCTTTCCACACTTGGACTACAAAATATGGTCGCTTTCGAGCTGAGCAGGGAGAATACAAAATAATGAGTATTCAGTGCACAGTTACAAACTCAACATCTCAACTTTTTATTATAAAAGATAATCAAAATTTCAAAAGCATTTATAAAACACACAAGCAAAAAAAAATTAAACAATCCTAGGTACTAAAGTAAATACACAAATGCTTCTAACAATAAATCAGTAAATAAGTAAACATTAAAACAAATTATAATAAAATAAATAGTTAATTTTGTAAGACCAGTCTCTGTGGAACTTTAGTTGTCCTTCCAAATGTGCTTAATTTCGGCTCGTCTCTGTCATCACTTCTGACCGTCTGCTTCGAATGATGGGAAAGCACAGTATCTAAACAATCAGCAGAGGATGCTACCTCTAAGGGGTATATCTTCTGAATAGGACGGAGTAGTTCTTGATGTGAAGTTTGTACTCTCAGAAGTCGTGCATTTCCATCTTTGCCTGGAATAATCTTGGTGATGCCAGTTAAATATGTTTTTATTATCGGCTCCCACCAAAAAGATATCCCCAACATTAACTGCTTCACTTGGTTTTTTATTATTCACTCGTTGAATGAGTGCGCCTAAGTACTCCAATCTGAACCGACTTCTTTAACTTTTAAGCAATGCTTGCCTGCATTTAAGCCTTCTAGTTAAAGATTTTTGTTCTACAGCATCAATATCAGGAGTACATCAACATCTTGAAGAAACATTGATGGCGAAATGGGTTTTATAGCTTCCTCTTCACAGATATAATTTAGAGGTCTCGAATTTACAACACTCTCACAATCTGTCAAAACCGCAATCCTTTCTTCGTAATTTAGACAAGCGTGTCCTAATACTCTTTTTAACAGATCTTTCATTATTCTCAAAAGTCTCTCCCACCATGCACCATTCGGTGGGTTAAATTTCCACTCAATAGAGTTGACAGTCTTTAAGAATCCGACCCTTGTGGTTCGATTAAAAACCGGAGCCGCACCACTTCGCCCAATAGCCGTTATGGACTTGAACTGACTGTAGAATAGTAAGATAATATAACTCATTAAACACGACGGACCATTGCTAGTATAGCATCACATTTTACTCACAATCTCGCACTTTAGCCACAGCTCACACACACTATTTTTAGTACATCAACTCGCCCACGGCTCACTCCCCCTTGTGGTGAAAATTAAAGAAAACACTTAATATTTTGCCTATTTACTATATAGTGCAGTCATCTGGTGAATATGTCCGTACTTAACATTTCCGCCCGCCTTGACACATTTGGATTCAAATAACTTAACATAAACATTGAATACACATTATAAATATTGATAAAATACAGTATTAACACGTTGTAACTGAAATCAAAACACAAAAATATAATTTCAGTATACAAGAAAATTTAGTTAAATAAAATAATATATTAGGTATCCATCGACAGAACAGCAAATTTTTGTTACTGCCCTTTTGAATTCTCCATGTTGAGTTCGGACCCTTACGTTGGTTTTTGTTGAGAAACATGCATACACAAACCTATTTTATTTCAAATTACCTCACATTGGTGTTTGTACGTTACATAGAAGGGGCCACACAAATCTAAACCCGTATAGTTGAAAGCATGAGTGGCTGGCACTCGCTCTTTTGGCAAATCTGCCATTATTTGAGAACTCAGAAGGGATTTTTCTTAAAGTATATTATACAAGAGTGTACTGTCCTTCTTGCTAAATTCCTTCCACCTAATGACCAAAATTTTAATCGTACTGCATTAAGTAACCCTTGACCAACGTGAAGAAAGTTTAAGTGATAAGTAAAAAATAATTTATCACTTAATTTCCATTTCTTAGGCAATATAATTGGAAACTTTTGATTATATGGAATATCTGCTCTCCGTAGCCTTCCACCGACTCTCATTATTCCTTCCTTATCCACAAATGGCTTTAAATTACTCAACTCTTTGATGATTTTACTGTCAAATACTTTTTGAGCATTTCGAATGAAATAACACTCGGCGACCTTGAATTCTTCATCACTGACTGCACCTGAAAAACACTTTTGTCTTACATTATTAATGAATCGTAGTAAATAACACAAAATGCGCACAGTTTTAAAATAGTTACTGTATTACTCAAGTTCAACACATCTTCAAACACTGATAAGCTCGTTGAAATAATCATTATAGTGTTACTAATGGTTTGGAAGAAGTCACGGTAAAAGTGTTCATTATCATCTGATGGAATTTCAGAATACTCTGATGTTTCTTGAGTTCAAATTTGTGGACCACTCCACCGCAGATCGTTATACATCAGATTTCGAGTCTTGGTTCCTCGTGAGATTAAATCTGAAGGATTTTCAGAAGATCGAACGTGTTTCCAGTGTTTCACATCAGCAAGAGACTGAACTCGTGGCTACAAAGGTTTTTAGCTCGGAAGGTGACTTTCGAATCCACGAAAGCACAATCGTACTATCAGAAGAGTAATATACCTCTTCATGGGTTACTTTTAGAGCTGACAGGACTTTATTCATGAGTTTTGCTAGCAATAGTGCACCATATAACTCAAATCTTCGAATTGTTACAGTTTTTATTGGTGCTACACGAATGTTGCTACATAGTACACGAGAGATAAGTTTACCTGAATGAGTCTGACTAACTGCATAAATTACTGCACCATATTCGAACTCTGACGCATACGGTAATCCCTTTAAGAAATAGAATTTCAAAACCCTCACTTAAAACGAACCTATCTATATGAACTTCGTTAATCAATTCTAAGGATATGAGTTGTTAGCATACAAATGGTCTTTGACTTTTCCTTTTCAATCTCTTCTTCATTCCAACTGAGGCAAGAGGAATTCATTCGATAGTGGAATTCTGAGGGATCTTTCATCCACTGTGGACCCTCCCACCATTTTGAATTGACAAGTTGTTTTGCCCGGCAGCCTCTAGACGGTAAATCTGCTAGATTCTTTACCCCAGGAATGTGCCTCCATGATGAAGGGTCCCTCAAATTTCTGATTTCTTGAACACGATTTCGCACAAAAACGGACCAGTTCTTTTCCCTTTATAACCATGCAAGCACACTCGAAGAATCACTCCAGTAATACCTTTTAATATTTCTCCAACCTAACCCTTCAGTAATTGAATTTGCTCATCTGGCTCCAATCACTGCAGCAAGCAGCTCCATTCTCAGTATAGTTGCGCCTCTTAAAGGAGCAACTCGGAACTTCGCGGCAAGAAAAAACTCTTCAATTTGGTCATTTTTTTTTCAATCCTCAAGAATGTGACAGCTTGTGCTATTTAAAAACACTAATAACAGTTTAGGGAGAGAACTTAGCTTTTGATAACCATTTGTAGACATACATCATGCAACGATCAGGTGTATGCATTGCCAATTACAAAAGCAAAATAATGTGTTGCCACAAAACAAGGAAATGATATCACATTCACCTCCTTTTATTTTTTAGTCCTTGACATAGTCCTTCAAATAAACAGGAAGTTGTCTAAGGCGAACAGGACGCAATGGTGGAGTGTCCAAGTTCGTTTCAGCTATGTCTCCTGAAGAGATAGCAGAGTCATTTATTGGCTGAACTTCAGAATCCAGTAAGAAGCTTTCTTCGTTAACCCCTTCGTCGTTAGAAAAATTGGTAGGATCTCCTTTAGGAGCTAAATGTCTAAGAGAAACGGTTGTCTCTCTTCCATCCGCAAGTTTTACATGAGCGTAATCAGGGTTTGCCTCAATTAGTTCTACTTCTTGGACAAGTGGTTCATATTTGTTCGTACGCACCTGATTTTTCATTAGAACTGGACCTGGCAGAGTAAGCCACGTAGGGATAGAGCAGCCATTATGTGATCTCCGAGGGTGAGTGAACATTCTCTCGTGGGGAGGAGCATTAGTTGTCGTACACAGCAAAGAGCGAATGGAATGGAGGGCAGACTGCACAACTCCTTCCCATTGTTTAGCCCTCATGTTATTAAACCTTAAAGCAAGTTGTATGGTTTTCCAAATTATTCCGTTACAACGTTCCACTTGTCAATTTCCAGCTGGATTGTAAGGGGTCGTACGGCTTGTAGCTATTCCATGAGATGTTAAGAAAGATTTCAACTCGCGAGACATGAAAGCTGATCCCCTGTCAGAGTGAATGAATGATGGCATTCCGAAGATGGAAAAAATATTCTGTAAATTCGATATTACAGTAGTTGCAGAAATATCACTACAAGGGATGGCAAATGAAAATCTTGAGAATTCATCAACAATGGTCAAGATATAACGGTTTCTTGAAGCACTAGGGAGGGGTCCTTTAAATTCCAAGTTCAACCTTTCAAATGGAGATGTAGCTTTTACAAGCGTTCCTAAATTTTTGCAAAATCTGGGCTGCAATTCATTATAAACCAAGCAAGAATTTGTGACTTTCCTCACATCTTCTAAAGAAAATGGAAGATTCTTACAACGAATCCAGTGGTGCATTCGTGTAACTCCTGGATGACAGAAAGAGTTGTGCAACTCACTTAAATCTACTCTGGAGGTAACAGCCCCTGTAATCCGAGATAATGTATCGGCAATTATGTTTTGTTTTCCCGGTCGATAAATTATGTCAAACTTAAAACTTGCTAGTTCAAGTCTCCAACGGATTAATTTTTCATTTTTAATCTTGCTGCTATGTCTCTGATCAAACACAAAAGAGACAGCTTGTTGATTCGTGAAAACTTCGAAATGCTTTCCCATCAAGAAATGTCTCCAATGGCGCAGAGACTCGACGATGGCATATGGCTCTTTTTTCTGGGGATGAATGCTTCTGCTCAGACATGTTCAAAGTTCTTGAGAAAAAGGCAACCGGACGGCCTGCTTGATTTAATATAGCTCCAATCTCAAAGTCTGATGAGTCAGTTTCGACTCTAAATGGAATGTCGTCTTCAATTGTGGCCAAGGTAGCATTAGCAACATCCTTTTTGAGCATATTAAATGCAACCACAGCATCTTGAGAAAGAGGAAACTGTTTCTTCCCCAGCAAAGGGCATATTTTTCTGAGAACTTTGAAATCCACCGGCAATAATGGGCAAACATACCCAAAGCACGTTGTAAAGCTGAGGAGTCTCTAGGGACAGGCATATCCATCAAAGGTTTCAATCGTTCAGGATCGGGTCTAATTGTACCAACACTTACGATGTAACCCAGCAACTGGACCGAATTAGTTGAATAATTACACTTTTCTTCATTAAGGGTCAAATTATATTTCTTCACCACAGCTAAGAATTTTTTTAGGTTATCGTCATGTTCCTTTTGATCTTTACCACAAACAGTAACGATGAATGGATACGTAAGATCAACTCCTTCATCCTCGATGATTTTGTCGATGACTCTTTGAAAATATGCTACACTATTTGTAACACCGAAAGGGACACGCAAAAAATGATACAATTTACCACAAGCTTCAAAAGCTGTATAATGTCTTTCGCTGTCAAGAATAGGAATTTACCTAATCGCTCCTGTATTAGAGCTACTGCGACCCGTTAAACTGAAACTTAGGAGAAGAAGAGGAGCGAAACGTTGAGGACAATTGAAGGACACAGTCAATCAAAAACCGGTGTTTTCAATCGCTCTAAATTACGTCTTCTGTATTCGTGGTAGTAAGTTTTTTATTTCCTATTTGAAAGTATGCCGTATTATCTGTAACCTTTTGGGAGGAATACATAAATACTTGTGTGAGGTTTTAATAAGAATTCTGATCAATTTTGTCCTGCATTTAACTTGCAATTTATTAATTATGTGTTTTAGGAACTGTCACTTCTCGGTTTGTTTACAAAAATATTTTTAATCTCGTTCGTTCGGTTTGGGAAAATTTAATTATGTAAAACTGTGCACCGTTTTAAAAAATGTCAATGTTACTGAATTTCGCACTAGTTTACCCATGAAATATTTTATATAAATTTTAGTTACATCTTTTCTGAAGTTTCTTCGTGACTATTGTATTTAAAATATTTATCGTATTTTATATCGTATTTTTTTTCTCTTCTCAGTTCGTGTAAATAGCAGTTAGTTTTACACGTTGATTCCAATTTGTTTTTCAGATGCACAATGGCTGACAAAAAAGCAGTCCAATTGACAAGAGAACAAGATTACACTCTTTTAGATCATCTGAGTGTTCTTGATATAGATGCACCACCGTCCAATTGCAGACTAACAGGCATCATATGTACCATAGGTATTTATTTTGAAAGTTATGTCCATTGTATTGTTTTAACAAAGCATTATTTTTCTATGAAGTAAATTTTTAAAGATAATTATGGGGCTTAAACTATAAATCACCCATTTGTTTCATTTTTAAATTACATGTTAACTTTTTAGTTTCATTTAGCAAATCAAGTAGTATTTATTGAAGTTTTTTGATATTTTATCAGCTTTTCTTTGTTTAGTTTCAAGTAACTTTATATTCATGTGATTTTCCATTACTTTTATTCATACTAGAATGCAGTATTTAAAGTTTCTAACATTTTAACAGCTAATTTATGCTATAGTTTTGAATCCTAAAAGGTATTCATTATAAAATTAGAAAATCTTAGCTGAATGTGTTCAATTAAAATGAGTAAATTAAAACTACTTAAAATCAACGAGCTTTAAAATTTAATTGCATATATTTTTTGCCTGTGTGATTATTTCATTTAAGTTACTGTTGGTAACAATATTAAGACATGATATTCTCTAAGGGAATTGTTATCTTGTAAAAATTTAGTTAATACGGCCTGTGTTTTAGCCACTAAGTACTAAATGTGTATATATATGTGTGTGTATATATATATATATATATATATATATATATATATATATATATATATATATATACAGTCAAACCGCGCTAACTCGAACCCTCGATTTTGCAAATTTTTTGATATCTCGAAGAAAAGAAAATACCCTTCAAATTTCCTATACACTCAATGTTAAAAAAACCTTCATTTGACGAATTTTTTTGGCTCACCCTTGATAACTTGAATTTTTTTCCATAAATAGAGAAGAAAAAGTTTTCTAAAAACAATAAAATAGAAATTTCCAAAGAATAGAAAATCTATTAAAAAATTACAGTGGTAAAACCCTACATAAACTTTAAAATGAAGGGGTATATACACGGAAGATAAATCAACAAAATCACAACTTCTCTTTGACCCCCAAAGATGGGAGTTGAAATTCTTGTTTATTGTTTCCTTATGTCTTTTCAGTCAGTTGCCATGCATATGCAGTGACCATCCATCCTTTCTTTTATTTTTTCGTCTTTTTATTTTCCAAGGTTATTTTTTAGAGTGGCTGGGGTGGTTTTAACAAAACAGGAAATGAAGGCATGAAAAAAAATCAAGAGGTGGGTGGCTTCCAAGAAGATTTGTAGAATTTCTTATCATTCCAACAAGGTGTGAAAGAAAAAACTATACATGTGAATGCATGCGTGGGCTGTCTAGCATTCAAGCTAGTGCTGCTCCTTTAAAGGCTAAAAAGTTTCCTTTCTCATTGGTTACTGCAGAAAACATTAGAAATCGTTCGAAAACAACATTTGGAGAAGGTGATATCTTCTGCGAGTCATCTGTTCAAAATGGCTAACAAATGAAAATTGAATACGCTTATTATTGAAGTGAAGAAGTAAATTATTGATGAAGTTGAAAAAAGTTTGAAAATGGAAATTGCAAATGAGTTTGAGATTCCAGGCAGCACGTTGTCAACAATTTTAAAGAATAAAGCAATTATCCTAGAAACATTCGATGACGGCTTAGGCAAGCTAAAGAAGCTCAAAACTAGTGAATTTCCCGTTATGGAGAAGTGCCTAATGATGTGGATTACGCAATGTAGAACTCAAAACATCCCCCTAGATGGACTTTTAATCAAAGATAAAGCTGAATCTTTTGCAAAAGAATTAGGTTGTTCAAATTTCAAAGGCAGTAATATTCAGTTTGAAAATTTGAAAAACGAAACATTACATTTTTGAAAATTTGTGATGAAAGTGCTAGCGTAGATGAGGAAGTTTGTGTAGAATTTAGAAAGAAAGTAAGCTTGATACTGAAAGATTATGATGAAAAAGATGTGTTCAAGGCGGAGGAAGCTGGACTTTTTTTAAATGCACTCCAGACAAAACCATGTATGTGAAGGGTGAAGTATCTCATGGAGGGAAGAGGAGAAAAGAGCACTTAACTTTGTTTTGTGTGAATATGAATAGAACAGAGAAATTAAAATCGATAATGATAAGGAAATCAGAAAAAAAAAAGTGGGATAAAATGTTTTCCTTTGGATTATGAAGCTAACTGAAAAGCTTGGATGACATCTAACTTTTTTGAAAACTTGCTTTTATTCAATAATTGTACGGGGCACAGTAACATACATAAAGTGGAAAACAAGAATTTAATCCCTCCCCCAGAATACTACATCAAAACTTCAACCACTTGACCAGGGCATCATCCAAAGTTTCAAAGTAAAGTATCGTCATCAAGTAGTTAAAAAATTGCTGTCGGAAATGAAAGAAAGTGTTTCACCATCAGGTGTAAATATTCTACAAGCTATGCGAATGGAAGACAAAGCTTGGAACATTGTGTCTTCCTCTATGATAATGAATAGCTTTAAAAAGGCTGGATTCATAAAAGACCATGAAAGACTCAGATAATTAACATCTGTCATCCTGCTGAAAACTGTGCCGAAAATTATTGAAGCCGATTAACTAGACTCATGCACCTCGATCACATGGAATTCAATGACTCTGGCGTCGTAGCTGATGCAGTAATAGTGTATTGTCAGTGGGAGGACAATGACATCATTGGTCAGACAAAAGCTTCTTGTGTATTATCAGGAGAAGAGAAGGAAGGAATCTGCCATTTGCCACCAAATGCGACAAACAAAAGAGCACTATTTGCAGTGGACATTTGTGGACACATGTAAAGCCATTGTCTAATTAGAAAGTGTAATTGTTAAATTTCACACAAAACACTCTGAAGCAAACAATTGGATCTTTTTTCAAATAATTTTGTAAATAGTGTTTATTAACATAAAAAAATGGATTACTTTTTTAAAAAGGTATGTAAAAAAGCTTTTTTTTTTCTATTCTACTATTGATAACATGCATTTTTTTGATAATTCGAATTTTCGATATTTCGAATTTTTTTGTCTCTCCCTTCAAGTTCGAGGTTTGACTGTATATATATATATATATATATATATATATATATATATATATATATATACACAGTCAAACCAAATACAAATTAAATACAACGGTCAGTATATGAAATTAATGGTAATATATGTATATTTTTATAATAAATACAACAATCAATGTATGTAATTGATGTAAAAGGAAAAAATATATTTATAAAAAAATCTCAATGGATATTTTTATAGACAAAATTATGTAGAAGAAAATATTCAGATTAAATCTAATAGAACATACTAAAGGATATAGTACAGTTTGAGGAACATTTCTTTTACGGTATTTTAATATTTTTTTTTTTTTTTTATAATGTCCAATGGTCTGCCGTATTAGAAATTTTTATTTTTTTTATTTTTGTCAATTTATTTTGTTCTGCATGTGACTAAAAATTAGTTTAAAGTATCACAAAAAGAAAAGAAACCACATGATCAGCATTTAACAAATTAAATTCTAAAAATTAATCTTTAAAAATTCACGAAGAATCAGAAAATGGAGGTAAAGATTTCATTTTTAAGGAATTTTTATCTTTCTCGTGTTATAAATTTTATAACCCTCGGATTATTATTTTGAATGCAAACTTTAAAGAATGTTACATAAACAGGTTAAAAATTTAATTTTAAAAAAATTAAGAATTTTTCAAAAATTTCTGTTAGTGCACCCCTACACTATAAGAAGAATCGCCATGAAAAATTTCAGCCCTTTTGGTCCAGCAGTTTCGTCTGTGCATTATATGTCAGTCAGTCAGTTACAGAACTGTTTTATATATATATATATATATATAAACCCATTTGGTACTTTGTTATTGAAATACAAGATGGATCAACTAAATTTTTGCAAGACAGTTCCTTTACTGAAAATTGTCTTATGCTACATTTTGTCAAGAACAGTGTAACGTAAATCAGGTAATCAATCATACTGGTATGTGTGTGTGCAATGATGAAACTAAGCTTATGTGTTCTACTCCCCTGACTAATTCAAAACTGAATGTTATTTTAGAATTCAGTTGTATTTTCACTGAATTCTGCTATGAGCTTTAGAAAGTTATCTAATTGGAAATTGTTTTAAGTAGCTTTACTTTCATAATAAAGCCATTAAATGTCTAAATGTATCATTTTATATATAATTCCCTCTGCAGTGTTTTTAATTTATTAAAAACATTCAAATATATTCATGCAAAGATGTGTAATTTAGCTTGATCTCATGATAAATTGTTATTAAACTTGTTAGGTTTGATTCTAGCCTGAATCTGTATCCATTTTTGTATCATTATTAATTTTGGGAATATGTCAGTATATTTGACACTATATCAGGCTTGTATAACATATTGCCCACCAACACTCTCTGTAGCCTGTGAAGCCTTTTGTGAAGACTTATAAATCTAAACATTATGGAATGTTAATTTTAGACCTATATTAGGAAAGGAATACATAAGTAATAATTCATTGCTTAGTTTTTAAAATAATCAATAATATATTTTTTGTTACATTAAATATTTTTCACTTTCCATCTATCCTATTTTACTGCAGCCTGCAGCAGCTTTCCATAAAGTAATAGGACCCTCATCACATTTCAAGTTGTGCAGGCCTGCACCACATGATTTTGAAATGGATTGTTATATTTAACTGAATTATCAGTCTAAAGTAGCACTGTATATTAATTTTAAAGCTTTATAGAATTAGGCATACCAGAATATTCATTGAAAAGTTTGTCACTCCTTTAGATATTAAAAGCTGCATTATATGGAAAATAGTTCTACAATTTTTATTACTATATAAGGTGAAGTGGGGTAAGTGAGAATGCAAAATCATATAGTTCCACTTTGAATCTAAATGAGTTTTTAACAAGTTGTGATATTTATATGAAAATGTGCATACATACTTTTGGTTATGATCTACATTTATAGTTTTATTTTATTTTTTTAAATCCATTCACAGCTTTTTTTGCCAAAAATATTTAAAGTTTTTGTTTTGCGTTCTCACTTGCCCCTGCACTTGGGACAAGTGAGAACATGGGTCCCAATAAATCATAGTTGCTTATAGAAAAATAAGTAGGGCAAGGGAAAGAATAGATATTTCATGCTGAACAAAAGGCTTTTTTTTTTTTTTAACATTCTTTCGTTGTGGAGGTATTTGTTGTTTAATTTAGCAGTGTCGGCAAAGTCTGAATATTAACAAAATAAGGATATTTGTATTATTTGTTTTAGAGTAACAAATGTATGTTAAAAATTCAAAAAAAGTTTTTGTTTTTTATGTTCCTTTGCCTAGGCCCTACTGAATATTGTAGAACCAAAAAGACACGCAAAAAATTAGTTCACTGCGCCCTACAGGCCTTGGCTCTTCCAGGAACTCTAATAATTCATCATCTGGTACAAAAAAACACTCAGGAATAGTGACAACAGAATTAGAAATTCAATATATTCACATACAGTTTGTAATGTCTACTCCACACACATTTACTAACAGTTAGTCTAAACAAGTTAGCTTATTACAATTCACTTCTTCAAACCTACATCAAAAAACTAGTTTCAGTTGCATAATTTACTATTTTTGAATGTTAAGGAATTAAAAACAGTCATCAGATGTTAAATAAACATGACAAAAGATGGTTGATTATGAAGTTTCTCCAGCTAGAAAACGTATGTTGGGAAGAAAAATCTATTTATATGGCTGTTCTAACACAAAGGTAGGTTTTTTCAGTATATGGTTGCCTTGACACAAAATTTTATGGAGCAAGTAAAAACTGTGCAGTACTGAAGTAATATTGCAAAAAAAAATGGTTTTTGTATATTTTATGTTTTCTTTGTTTTGTAATGAATAAGTGGATATTTTCAAAATAACTGTTGTGGTTAGTTTGTTTTTTTTTTTGCTAGTACTCGAACTTGGATACCTTAGTTAAAATGTAAGGGTTTGGTAGGTATAAAAATTTTCCATTTTACCATTTTTTTCTGTAAATGAAAACTAAACATAACAGTACACCAAGAATTTTCCTACAAAGTAGACTTGAAATTTTTTAAGTTGATTTTTTTTAGGGTTTTAACCCTGCATTTTCACTTATCCCACTTTGCCCTATATGAAAAATTATGCTCTTAAAAAAGTTTTAGAAATGTGGAAAAGTAAATTTTTTTTTTATGTATGTTGAAGTAGTATAGTTTGAATTATCCTTCTTCAAACATAATTTCTGATGAAGATCATGATTCATTTTCACTCAAATGTTTTTCCAGCATTTAAAATAAATCCTCTGGGTCCTAGATTAATTGTCCCATGTAACCAGATATGACCACAGCACTCCAAACTAAACAGCATAACCATTATTCAGTTCAGAAATGACCCTCCCTCCCGAAAATAGAGAAAACTGTTATTCAAACAAGATAGGTTTTCATTGAAATAACAAAAAACAGATGAATGACAAACTTCACTATAGATAAAACCTGTCTAGATAATTTCCCCTTACCAGTCCTATTTTTGTCAGATATCATCAAGACTATCGAACTGTTGAAATCAAGATGGGATTCCTTAACCCTCTGTTTCAGTTATCTTAATTCCCCACCATAAGCTGAATTTTGTACCAAAGTATCTGAAATGGATTTATCAGTTGTGCCTTCCTATTCAATGCATGTACTACTTTGCAATACTTTAACTAAATAGAAGATCAGATGTTAGTGACTAGATTGTCCTCTGCTAAAATTTTAAATATACTGAAAATTCATAAATTGTTAAATGAAATTATTTGTATAGTTAATTCAAATTATAAAGACTGAATCTTCTGTTTATTCAGTTGGTAAAACAGTGTAATGTTCATGTTTGTTTACATCTTTATACATTGTATGCTTTTAGGTCCATCATCTAGAGATGTTAGCATGCTTGTGGATATGATTAATGCTGGCATGAATATAGCACGAATGAATTTTTCCCATGGAACCCATGATGTGAGTCTACTAACACTGTTTTCCCCAATACATTTTAACTTGCTTGCTTTTATTTCATCAAGTACAGCTGTATGCAGATGCTTATCTGAAAAACATATTCATAAAATTATTTCTGGTAAACTATTAATTTGACAACAAATTCTGCTTCTCCTTTCAACCTTCAACAAACTTCATAACATGTATTTTGTCTTGGAGTCTGTTGTTTAAGGGAGGAATTATTAAATATAAAAATCTTCAAAAGTTTAACATGTTCATATATAGCTCCAGAAATTATTAAATAAACAGAAGAACAGTAGGTGTATATTTTCCTAGAAAATACCTATTACTCAAGGCATTGTAATTTAGTTATGAGCTATTATGATGCTTTTAATGTTAATATGAATAGCAAAACAAAATCAGGAAATGGTATTGAAGATCAGATTCTCATTTTATCAATTCTTAAAGTGAGAAATATTAAAATTCCAAATTATTTTTGCCGTAATGCATTTATTTACCATTCCAAGCATTTGGTGTTGTTCATTAAAATAAATAAAATTTATGTTTAATCTTCATAACATTTTCTTATTTCTGGTTTTTTCCCCATGCTCTTTTAACATTAATTATATTCCACTAAACCCATATCCGTCAGTTCTGTACCTTTCTTAATGTTGTATGTAGGTACTATAATTCCCGATAACAGTAGCAGTTTAACAGCTAACTTTCAAAAATCACTAATGCCAAAAATATTATGAATGTAAGTATTGTATTCAAAGCTCCCAGCTCAAATGTTGAGTAATCCATGAACATGTAGAAAAAGCGATTTGATCATGGAAAATTACCAGTTGAGCTCACAGAATGATAATAAATATCCTAAACATGTTTAAGAACCTTAATGCAGAAGCCCTTTCCCCTTCAACAAGCTGTGAAGTTTCTTGAAACATGTTGTAGAGCAATTTTTTTCAATTCCCTGATCTGTAAATCAGCAATTTGGGTCACTTTAATATCAAATCTGAATAATTTTGTGTTTATTGTTTGTATCATATACAGTGAGACATGTTTCTTTCATGTTACATTGATCTATGATTTCTATATAACTTGGTCATGTTCAAATCTAGTTATTCTAGTGAAGATTTCTGTCACAAAATGTTGCTATTTGGTAAGCACTTGAGGATGTGAAAAACTGAAAACAAATTTTTCAAATAGTACAGAGAATTCTGTTCTGTGCTTGTGTCAAAACCTAATTTGTGATGGATTACTGTTCTTATTCTCTTTCTAGAAGCCCGAGATCAGATATTCATTGATAAACCTTAGATTGAACTTTCATGGATGGTTCTTTAACATTATCTCCTTCTGTTTCCCTGTTTAACTTTCTATCAGGTCTTTAAGTATAATATTTAACTACTGTCATTGAATTTTGAAATTTTAAGATCACTTTACTTTTGATAGGCATGGTGAGAAAAAAAATAAGGGAAAAATTCTAATTTTAAACTTAGGCAATAAAACTTGTAGAATCTATATACATTGGAGGCTTTTTCTCAGTATCATTGAGTTGATAATTTATTAAATTAATCAATTAAGCATGGGCAGTCTAACTTGACACCATAAGGCCCCTTCCACACGAGGCACTTAGTTGATTCAACTGATTTCCGGGCGGCTGTCAAGGAGTGTAGCCACCATAGGTAACGTATGGGAATCGCCTGAACCCTTTCACACGCAGTGAATTCGCCGCCCAGACGGTTTGCCAGCTGGCACATGTGCCGCTAACGTTCTCATCCCGATAGTTTGACTCAATGCATAAGACATTACTGAAGGTATGCTCTTCACACCAGCCACCTAGTTTGCATCAACTCGGTTCAGTATGGAAAGCGTTGTAATTGCAAGTTTGAATGTGGAACAATCATAGGCGTAGCGTGCTTCTAACTTTTTTATTGGGGGGGGGGGGTGGCACGAATTGAATTCAGTCATCCTCAGCGCATTTACTGCTGGACAGTCCTTAAAATATCAAATATTATTTTTTTTTAAATTGAATAACAATAGAATTGATGTTGGAGTAGGATTCAAAAGTTATACAATGATAAAAGTAAATATAATATAAATAAAATGAGGAAAATATAAAGCATCGAATTTTTGTTATGGATCATATCATTGTTAAAAACTATATTAAGGCTAAAGATATGATAGGAATCTTCAGTTTCACAGTTTGAAAAAGTGGGAAAAAACCAACTTTCTTAAAAGTTTTCTGCAATTTTCCGATTTTAACTGAAATTCTATTAACGTTTTATTTTATTTCAAGTTAAGTTGGGGGGAAATGCCCCCCCCCCCCAAACTTCACTCTCTTTACATTACTTATCAAACAGCATTACATTGATTAGTACAGGTTATGACTGTTACACTTAAAAACATATGTGGGAGCACCAAATTACGTGAATTTACCCATTGTTTGATTAAATTTATCAAGATTCGCAAATGTGAACATCGCCTTATGCTTACAATTTGAATAGTTTTCATATGAGGGAGGTTTTTGCATTAACACTTTCAGGTGTGCAATTTTATTATAAATTGTTTTTAAAAAGTAAGAATGAGGTATAATGGGCCTACAAATAAAAGAAATGGGATTAAAAAAATTAGCAGTCCCCTCCCCCCCTTAAGTAGAGCAAATATAAAAAAAATACAATTTTTGTAAGTAAAAACCTGAGTGCCATGTTATGATGCTTTCTTAATTCTATATTCCTCTACATCATTATAAATCAAAGACCAATACTGTGTTATAAAATTGGTGTAAAAGAAAGGTATAATATTTAAGTTAGTTTTTGAAATTTAAAAATTTAAGTTGGGAAATCACCTTAAAACCTTAAAAAAAACTCAATTTTATATTATGATTTAATTTTGGAGAATGGAATATAAAGAATCTTATGGAAAAAAATGAAATTGATATTACAACCGATTTTATGGCCAAATGTATAAAGCTAATAGTAAAGTAATTCATAGAAAATTTAAACTTTAAATGGCTTTTTCTAAAAACTGTTATTTTGAAACTTGTGCACACTATTTCTTCAAAACTAATCGTCCCAAATTGCTAAAATTTTGTATACATGTATATCTTGTATGTTTATACAAATTCTATCTAAATTTACTTAAGTACATATCACTAATTTTTTACAACAATTTTTTTTTTCTTTTAATATTTTTTGTACATTTGCCTAAAAAAATATTTTTATGGAAATATTGTAATTATTTTAGGTGTAGATTAAAGTATGGCCTATGGATAGAATATATACTTATAATTTAATGTAGTAAACTTTCTTCTTCCACATCATTTTTCAGTCGCGTTTTCGCCTGCGTGATCTCTAGCTGCTGACGAAGCATTGCCACAAACCCAGAAGAGAAGGTTTCGTCTTGAATTGGGCGCCGCGAGTTGCCTTGTGTGAAAAGAACCTCACACGGCAGTCAACTACATGAAAATAAACAAGGCAAATCGGTTGAATCAACTAATGTGCCTCGTGTGAAAGAGGCCTAAGGCCTCTTTCAGATGAGGCGGTTTAGTTGATTCAACAAAGTTGCCTGGTTGACTGCCATGTCAACCAGGCTCTTTGTTGCCAAGACTCTTTATTGGCTGGTTTCGTACCTTGCAACTTGTGGAGTCAACTTCTCTTCCCAACGGGAGGTCAGTACAATGTTGAACTAGAGGAAGCAGGAGGGAAATTCCATGTGACTCACGTTACCGTTTGACACATTTTCGCAAAAGTAAATTCTATATATATCAAAGAAATATCACATTTGATTTAAAAAAAGTTCTTTATAGACATCTGGGGTACAGTAAAAAACTAGAGATATCAGAATTTAAAAATTTATATGAACAGATGGTATCCAGACCATAATTTTGCACTGTGACTCACATTACCAATAAAAGGGAAGTCAAGTTTAGTGTGTTAATGAAGACCTAGAACTTCTCCTCTTTCAACACAAAAGAGTAAAAAAAAAGTATTGTGTGAAATAATAAACACTTCCAAGTTGTGATATACCCCCCAAAAAAAATTGTTCTGATAATAATCTTAATATTTTATATGTGACTCACATTCCATAGTTTCGTGACTCACGTTGCATCTTCTACTTAAGTCTTTGAAGTTAATGAAATATTGATTTTAAAATATTTTATTTTGCAGATAGTAATGAAACTTTACTAAATTTAATTAACAGTCATGTAGTTATATATTTTAGCAAAGTAATAAATTAACAATAGATTAATGAAAATTAAAGTATAAATCAAACCAATAGATATTACGCATCACATATATATATTTTAGAATAAATAAAGTACAATGGTTTTATTGAAAGAATTACAATACAAATGTAAAAATCCCTCTTGAATTAACAGAAATTGAATGTTTTAATTTCCGAATCAACTTTGATCGAGGATAAAATATTTTATCTTCATTTTTAGGCCATATCCAGTGTTTGCCTGTTGGGTGCATCATAGTTATTTCAAATTCTCCATTGATGCAATTGGTAATTTTTCCTGGGTACAGTACACCATCATATTCAATTTCATACCAATCATCACATTTAATATCGGATAATGGTTGAGGAGTTATTTTATTATCAGAAGATATCAAAAATCCTTTAGGTTTCTTATTTTCAACTTTAATACAATGATATTGTTTGATACCTTGTAATAATGGTGAATTGTCCCAAACCTGTTGAATATTAAGTATTACAATTCTTTCTTTGATATTCTCTTTGGTAATTTCCTGGATATTAATGCTAGTTCCAGCCATTTGGGCAGCTTGAACACAATCTGTAGCATTAACTACTAAACATTTACATTTTTTCACTTGATTAAATACAGTAACCACCGCTTATAGTGATCAGTGGTTATAAGATTCAATATTGCAAAAACAAAATCAAATGTATTATTTCCATGTTAAAATTTTCGCTTTAAAGAATCAATCCACCGGTTTTAAGAATCGGTTTACACTCTTCGCTTTCCTTTCATTTTTCTAAAGAAGCCACTTAAACCCTCAAAAGGCACGAAGTACTTTCTTATTTTTAAAAAAAGAAAGATTGATAAGATGGGATGGAATATAGTCATAAAATTCATCCCTTTCTTTGTTAGACATAACGTAATAGTTTCCCCTTAAACGCTTTAGCACAACACTGTCCTATTAGCTTGACCCAGGGGCATCTTTACCCGTCCGGGTCCGATTTCACTTTTCTCCACTGACAAACAAAAATAGGGACTCTTTTTATCCCACATCCTGGTTGCAGCTTCCTGGACCCTGAAACACAAATCTTTGGCGAAGTGTCCACTATCACTTAGCAAACGCGACATTAGTAGATTCAGCACGTTATCAAACCGTGAAACGTAAGCTAGAAGGTGAATCTTCATCTGAGACTATTAGTATTGAAAGAGATATAAACAGCCTCCTGAAAACTTCATTACGTCAAACTACCATAGAAAACTTTTTCTTGCTCCCTTCCTGTAGTTGAAATGTTAAACTGTTAAGCAGGTATGTTGTAACAAATATTGGATTTTTTTCTTTTCTTACTATAATGATGTGTATCTACTTGTAGGTCTAGAAATTAAGTTGTATTTTTAAAATTATAAAAATAATTTTAATAAAAGATAATTAACATAAATTAAAGAGTATTTTATAGTAAATTATCTAATATATGTATACAGAGGCTGTTCACACATTTTTTAGACGATGTATATTGTATTAACAAAACTAAATTACATAACATTCTTGTGTTTTAAATGTTCTATTTGACATCCCTTATTCTGAACTATCTTTCGACACCGCAATTTCCAAGATAATAATGCCTTTTGAAGTGTCAGAAGAGGTATTCTATCCCATTCCTCCTGAACAGCTTTCCAGAGTCCTGTATGGGTTTTGGGATGACGTTTGGATAAAGCAGATTTTAAAAGTCCGAAAGCACAAAAATCCATAGGTGATACATCGGGAGATTTAGTAGGGATATCAGTGAAGGGTATGGCCTTGATACCAGTTTTTTGTTCCATTTCTTTTAGGAAATTTACAGTGGATTTTGATGTGTGACTGCTAGCTTTGTCCTGATGGAGTCTCACAGATTGATGGCACTGTGGGTAAAGCGATGGTATTTCATTCAGAAAAATTGGCGATAAAATATGTTCCTGATAGTATTTGGAGTTAATCTTGACATTTTTTTCCACTCTCTTTATTTTTAACTTGCCATTATAAGAAAAACCAGCAACAATCATGAATCCCTTAGAAGAACTTTCTTTCGATTCTTTGAACCATGTACTTAAATTTTTCTCCCCATTTATGATAATAAATGGCTCTTTTTTTGTCGCAATCATTTAAATACACCCATGATTCATCTATTATGACAATTGTTTCCCTTTTTTTTTGATAAGTGTTTCTCATATAGAATTCTGCAGCGTGTCCTGCATTCAGCGATATGATTTGGAAGAAGACGATGCACATTGTGTTTTTTCACTTTCTTAAGATTTAAATCAACGTTTATCATTTTGTTTACAGTGGACACCGAGCATTTTAATGATTTTGCAACTGTCCTTTGACTAGGGGGATTTTCTTTTAACATTAAACAACGTACCTTTGCAATAGTCGATGATGTCCGTTTTTTCCTTGGATACTTGTTTGGAATTTTTGTCCCACTTGAGCTCCGATTTGACGTTTTTTTCCTTTCTTGTTGACGATATTACCTATCGACGCTTTAGATATCACAAAACCATGACTCTCACATCGTTTTTGGATAACGGAGTATGCATATTTTTCTTCGGAAAGAGCATAAATGTAGCCTTCGAACCACTGCTTTGTTAAAAATGCCATTTTGAATAAAAACAAAACTTTCCAAGCCGCAGATGATAATTTTGACTTTTAAAAACATAGTACAATTGCAATTATTTCTTTTGCAGGAAAAGATTTTTTATTTCCGCTTAACAAAATCGTCCAAAAAATGTGCGAACAGCCTCTGTATATAGGTGTGTGTGTTCCTGCCCATTAACCTAAATTTCGGCTATAAGAATCAAAAACAGTAATAACAAATGTGATTCTTATAAGCGGAAATCACTGTACTTGTCTTTTCAGACTTCAACCAATCCCATCAACATGACACTTTCCATGGGATGTTGCAAAATAGTTCCATATCATATTTTTCCTCGAAATTAATTTTATGGAATATTTTTCCTCCAAAACATTTATTGATGCAGCAACAAATCTGTTCTTAAATTGTGATGAAGGACCATCTGACCATATTTCTACTTGTTTTACATTATTTGGGATAGTATCTAATAAATATGAAATGTAGCATATTACTGCTTTTTTTGCATGGTTCAGGAAGTCTGATACAAATGCTAGAGGGTGAATGGATCCAGAATAATAGAGAGCTGCAGTAAAAATACTTACTTGATGTTGTTGCCAATGTGAACTTTGGATTTCATCTTGAAAGGAACATGTATAATCTTCAGAGAAATCTATTTGGATCACACATAAATCTGTGGGATATTCGTCTGACAGTACGAATATCCACGCTGTCAGACGAATTGAATAGGGTAAACCTCGCTTTGCTTTGGCCAATGCTTTTCCTAGAGTGCTTGCATTTTTATATATTTCTTGAGGTGAATTTATAATTTTTTTACTTGGTTGCTTTTCTTTTTTAAGAAGCTGGAATTTAGCAACTCTTTTTCTTTGAAAGTTTCCTTTCCTCATTTTTCAGTTCATCTCGAATTGTTTGAGACAACTTCTTTACTTTTACAGCTTTCCTCTTTCTATATTCCTTCATCTGGAGACAGTGTTTCTGTTTGTATTCATCGTACTTAGCTTCTTGCTTTAATTTTTCCCTATGCTTTTTTTGTCGCTCTGCTACTGATGTTGGTGCCATAGTTTAAAAACTTCCTATTAAAAAATTTAACTTTACAATTACAAGTGGTAGTAATTTTTTAAATGTGTGTATGTTTACTAGAAAAACTACAATAAAATTACAATATTTAATTAAATTTAGTGGCAGTAATTAATCATATGGGTGTGTATAGATATAAAATCACCCCATTGACCCCAAAAATAACATTAGGATACATTAAATACCATTAAGAACTCTTATCATGCAATACTAGCCGTGACTCACATTACAAAATAAAATGTCTTCATTTCCAAATAAAATATTTTTTTTAAATGAAATTGGCTTATCAATTCCTTTTAGTAATATAAATAAGTAGGAGAAAAAGTAAAAATTTTATAATTTACAACTATAAAAAGTTATAAATATTAAAAAAATGAACTTTTTGTGACTCACATTACAAAGAATTTGATCTATATAAAAATTAACCTCTCTCCTTTATTTTAAATGATAATTCTGAAATAATACTTTTATATTTGTCTTATAGGATAAATCTTTAAGGAAATATAATTATTTTTGTAGAAACATGCTAAAACTTAGTAAAATACATACCTTTAAATCTATTCAAAGCTGCGAAAAATTCACCAGAACATAAAGCTCTTCAGATGACAGAAAATGGTTAACCAGGTATTGCCAGATCCTGATTTGTGAACTTCAATAAATATACAACATATAAAAATCAAAGTTGTAGTGTTTTCAATTTTTTTTTTTTTTTAATACTGTAGTTCCCATGTTTTGTGGAATTGCCCAGGAGCACTTCTTGTCATCCAACACTTTTAACATTCCACCCGCATGCTCAATAATAGAAGGAGCATGTAACATGAATTATGTGTTTGTCGGTGACAAAGTGTTTGGATTGACAATACACATGAGGCCTTTTGCAGGAAATAGCTTGACTACCAAGCAAAGAGTTTTTAACTAAAGACTGTCCAAAGCTAGAAGGTTTGTGAAATGTTCTTTTGGTATTTTGGCCAACAAGTTGCAAATATTTCGCTGCTCATTGAATGTAGAAGTGCACTTTGGAGAAAACATAGTTAAAGCATGTGTTGTCCTTCACAATTTTGTAAGGCTGAGAGATGTTATTATTTTTGACGACACTCTTGTTATACCAAACACATTACAGGATGTACCAATGGGAGAGGGTGTTTCTGGTCAGTCATACTCCAGACAGCCAAGAGATATAAGAAATCACTTAGCTGATTATTTTTTTTGGACCAGGACTATTGGAATGGCAGTATAATATGATTTAAAATAAGATTGGAGAAATTTAAAATGTTTTAATTTTTAATGTTTGTTGTCTAATAAAGAACTTCAGTTTGTACCTTTTTTTTGTTTGTTTAATGCAGAAACCTCCATATGAAAACTACTCAAATTGTAAGCATAAGGTGATGTTGACATTTGTGAATCTAGATAAATTTCTTAATTAAATAATGGGTAAATCTGCACAATTTAGTGCTCCCACATATGTTTTTAAGTGTAACAGTCATAACCTGTACTAATCGATGTAATGCTGTTTGATGGGTAATGTAAAGTGAGTGACGTATGTCATCCATAAAAACAACCAATGATAAAGAATATATTTCATTGAAATAACCAAATAAATATTTCTGTTCATTTTTTTTAATGATAATGCAGCTTGTAAATAAATTTTTTAAAAAATTCTAAAAAAAGGAAAAAATTTATTTTCATTTTCGAGTTTTTAACCATTAATACGAACTCTTCAATAAACTGTTCCACATTGAAACTTGCAATTGCAATGCTTTCCATAGTGAACTGAGTTGATTCAATTAGGCGACTGGTATGAAGGACGAATGTCGAGTAGTGTCTTTTGTGTTGAGTCAACTAGTGGGAATGAGAATGTTAGCGGTGCTTGTGCCTGCTGGCAAACCACCTGGGCGGTGAAGAGGTTCGGCGGTTCCCCACCATTTTTTATCTGGCTACACTCCTTAACATCTGTCTGTTCAACTAACCACCTTGTCTGAAAAAGGCCTAAGATGGCTATACATAGTTCCATGAGAATAATTTTGATCATTGCATCCTGGAGCTTATCTGGGGCTAAGTGGTCATTAACCTAATGGCTGCTGTATTAGTAGCTCAAAATTTGGTTAGTTTTGTTTCAGTGCATATGATTGTGAAAGTCCTATTTCCAATTGAATGCATCACCTTGAGATTGTGATACTTTTTTTTTAACATAATGAACTGCATTTTCCAGTTATGTGTTTTAATAAATTGAGTTTGCTTGAAACTCCATGTATTTAAAACTTGGACTCTCAACTTGAGAGAATATATTATCTACCGACTCCATTTTGTTCTCAATTTTGTTAATATTGAATGATACTTTCCATAGCAGATAAAGCTTGATGAGTACTGATTGTGAATGGTTTTCCTAGCATGTATAATTTTTAATTTTTTTTTTTAATGAAAGTATTTTCCTTTGTGCTGATGAACATAATGAATGTCACCAGAAACTAAAGATATTCTGGTTTTATGACAAGCATAAATAGTAAACCTAGTGTTTGGCATGAAAGCGATATGCTATTGCGGACTAATTTATTTTAGGCGCAGCAACTTCTGACTCACAAATTACTAAGAAACATTTGGGCCAACCTGCTAGAGGTTTGTATTTTAAGAACATATGCTTTACAATTCATTTTAGAAAGTTCTAATTGCTATTTTGTCTACATTTCATTGAATACATAATCCAAGAAAAGATTTTCCATCCATGAAGAAGCAAAGTAACCACAAGGCAATACTCAGCCATATAGTGATCTAAAATATTTGAATGATTTACTGAATTGAGATGATAATCTTTGTGTTATACAACATTACTTTCAATAGAAATTGTCTTCAAGATTGAATGTTAATGTAGTTCTGTCGTGATTTTTGTTATGCATATCCTTTCTGTGTATTATGTATATTATATATAAATTTCTATGTATTATGTGTATTATATATTCATTTACTTCCTTTTCTTTTGTAAGAATTATATGTATTGCTTTTACAAAATACTTGGTTTTTGGTTGTAAATAGTGTAAATACCCTGTGTGACTTATGAAGCCAGAGATTAAAATGCAACAACTGGCTGTCAGATCTTTTTGAAATACTTATCTTACTTAACGTGATTATAATATTTAGCTGACACTATTTTTAGCATTTTAGTGTCTTGTACATTGTTTTAAGTTTTGTTGTTAAAAAAATTCTTGATCATTCTTGAATTCTTTTTCATAAATGTTGAAATTCTACTATAATGTCAAATCCTTTGATGATTGCTAAAATCTAAATTTAAAATGTCTACCCATGGAAGGTTAATATTTTTTATACTTGTAAAAAAGTTGCGAAATCATATTGACATATTTGAAGGTAATGATTGTGTATATTGGGTGGAGCCATTTTTTCTGTGGTTGTATTTTCACTTCGATATTACATGCATTGATAGAGTATATTTGATGTTTATTTTGCTTTTTCTAAGAGGAACTGTGGATATATTTTTCAGTATCATGCTGCAACTATAAAAAATGTTCGTGAGGCAGTGAAAATTGTTAGTGAAGATCTTGGTATTCCATCGTATCCAGTTGCTGTTGCTTTAGACACAAAAGGACCTGAAATACGAACTGGATTATTATGCGGGGTAAAGTATATTTAAAAATATTTTTGCTTTTAAATACAGAAAAACAAATGTTTGAAGAGACTGGGTATTCTTCTCTTTGTCATGATTGATAGTAGAGTGAAGTGAATTTTCTTGTGAATATTGTAATTTACTGAGAGAGATAATGACTTATATTGTATATGCTTCTTGTAAATGTGCTTAAAACATAATTTACTGTTGATCTGGTTGACAGTTTAATAGCTTACAATGTTTTAAAGTTATCGACATCATAAAAAAAAAAAAAGCAAAGCTGTCACATCATTTGAACCATTTATCTAATTTTAATTTCAGAGCAATGATAAATTTATTCATAACCTTAATTAGAAAATGTCGATTCTTTGACATTCTGGAAGCACATTAACCTTGCATATAATTTAACTTTTAAAGATTTAAAATGTACAGTAACCACCGCTTATAGTGATCAGTGGTTATAAGAATCAATATCGCAAAAACAAAAACAAATGTATTATTTCCATGTTAAAATTTTCGCTTTAAAGAATCAATCCACCGGTTTTAAGAATCAGTTTACACTCTTCGCTTTCCTTTCATTTTTCTAAAGAAGCCACTTAAACCCTCAAAAGGCACGAAGTTCTATCTTATTTTTTAAAAAAGAAATATTGATAAGATGGGATGGAATATAGTCATAAAATTCATCCCTTTCTTTGTTAGACATAACGTAATAGTTTCCCCTTAAACGCTTTAGCACAACACTGTCCTATTAGCTTGACCCAGGGGCATCTTTACCCGTCCGGGTCCGATTTCACTTTTCTCCACTGACAAACAAAAATAGGGACTCTTTTATCCCACATCCTGGTTGCAGCTTCCTGGACCCTGAAACACATAAATCTTTGGCGAAGTGTCCACTATCACTTAGCAAACGTGACATTAGTAGATTCAGCACGTTATCAAACCGTGAAACGTAAGCTAGAAGGTGAATCTTCATCTGAGACTATTAGTATTGAAAGAGGTATAAACAGCCTCCTGAAAACTTCATTACGTCAAACTACCATAGAAAACTTTTTCTTGCTCCCTTCCTGTAGTTGAAATGTTAAACTGTTTAGCAGGTATGTTGTAATAAATATTGGATTTTTTTCTTCTCTTACTATAATCATGTGTATCTACTTATTCAATATAACTCATTTCAATATAACTAATTCAATATAACTAATTTCGATATAACTCATTATGATGCGATTTATATTCAATTTAATTTTGTTATTTAAGGTAAATATTTATTTTGAGAGTTAAATTATTGAGAGAATTTTAAAAACTAAATGGGTGAATGAATCGTGGTAACAACTCACATATACGTTAACCACGAGTTTGTTTACGTTATAGCACTACATTTAAATGCTTTGACCTTGGGGATGAAACGGTAGGAAATAAAAGTTAAAAAAATTAATTGTATTCTTAACACTATATGTCCCCAGTCCTGCTTTTTAAATCTTCCGTTGTTGACCCAGGGCCGTTCCAACCCAGGGGTGCGGGGCACACGGGTGGCATGTCGGCCGCCCGGTCGAAAAAAATTTAAAACTAATTTATTAGTAAAATAATCAATATAAAAATATCATTATGCAAGGTAACTACTTAGAGTTAAAAATGCATTTTACAAGTATAACTGGAAACCATATTGGTTTTAAAAAAGCTGCTCCATGTCGCAACCAGTTGGGAAATAAATTGTTCGTTTTTGTTTTAGCACGTTTTAACCCATCATCCCATCAAATCGCGTCGGTGCGGGCGGTTTTTGTCAGGTTGCAGGAAAATACTCGTTTATGCCCTGAGCCTATAAATACAAGGACTGGGATAATTTGCACTATTTTAATTTTGAACGTGTCCATCTCAACAACTGAAAAACAAAGCTTTTTGTCTCGAATTTTTTGCTCGATTTTGTGATTGCTGACTAATAAAAATATTTTAGAGGTGAGTAAACTTGATATTTCGCGGTTAGCGGTTCGAAATTGAAATAATACATTTATGGTTTGATATTTGTTTTGGAAAAAAGAAAAAGCTAGTATTCATTACTTAATTCTATTTTAATTTTTCTTTTTATTTTGCAAATGTGAAACATATACTACAAGAACAAGTGTAAACTTGGATTTTTGAACTGCATCACCTTATTTCTTTAACAGGTGCGTGGAATATGGCAAATTTTTCAGAAATCGGGAAAATACGATTTTTTTTCTATTAAAGTAAACGTAGGGAGAATTGTATTTAAAATATGAACAAAATTAAAATAAAATCGACTTGGAACGTTTCTTTGCAAAAGTCAATCTTTATCGAGAAACAGCTTAACTTACATTGCATCTTTTTTATAAGTTCTTTATTTGACTACGAATCTAAAGATGAGGCTCCAAAATCCAGAAGACCAATTCAAAATTAATTTTTACTTTGTAATATTGGACACTGCATTATCAAAAATAGAAAAAAGGTTCGAACAAATAAAACATCCCTCAGTTTTCTCAACGACCTAAATAATTTCCTTGGAACAGATAAATCAAATAGGTCTACAAAATGTAAATCTGTTGAAAGTATGTGACATAATCCATTTAAAAATGAAAAAGATATTATAGCTGAAGATTTATGCGATGAAATTGACAACGTTGCACCCTATATTTCCCCTGAAATGAACCCGTTAAATGTGATTCAATACCTATTTACAAATAACCTCATCTGTTTCCAAAATTAATGATTGCCATACGAATTTTTTTAAACATTACCCGTGACTGTGGCTAGTGGGGAAAGAAGCTTTTCAAAGCTTAAAATAATAAAAAATTGAGATCAACAATGGGACAAGAAAGGCTTTTAGACTTATCTATTATTAGTATCGAAAAGGACATTTCGGAAGATATAGATGTATCAGATATTATAACAGAATTTGCATTTAAAAAGGCAAGAAAAGCAAAGATTATTTAAGCTTTTTGACTGACTTATTAAGTATATGTATTAATGGATGTGTTGTATGTATTTAATATAACGTATTCATTTGGTTATTATATCAGTACATTAATAATTATGTTAGATTGTAAAATTAAAAAATAAACTCAATTTATAATATTTTCTGTAATTTGTTTCATTTAAGGTAAAAAATTTCAGAGAAATTTCAATTAATCCATACGGTATGAGGGGGGGGCAAAATTATTCTCGTACATGGGCGGCAGATACCCTAGGAACGGCCTTGTGTTGACCCACTCTGGCCAGCATCATCTAATTGCTGTATTGCTTCAACCCAAATGTTGAGCGATTCTTCGATTTGCCCAATGAGCTTCTTTCAATTGAATAACATGACCTCCTTCACACTCTGAAATATGCTCTTAGTGAGCATGAATCCATCGGCATGGCATTGTTACGGTCGGCGTACGATATCCACAGTCAAAATACAACAGAAATTTTGAACATCAAATCGAGAATCGCTCCTTATATACATCTGCTGGATACATAGTTCTAATGCATTGGAGTTCCTGCTATTCATTCATTGGACACCAAATTTTAGTCATTGGCATGTTCTGTCAAAACATCTTTGTATACAAAATTTCATTACAATCTGTTGGTTTTTCTCACCTTACATCCATAGCTGTATTGAAAATTAGCCGGTGTTTGACATCATCACTTTTGGTGGGCATGTCTTCAGTAAATACGTTGAATGAAGATTTCGCTCAACTGATATGACATCATTGTTTTTATCGTGCTGGTTTTTAAAGAGTAGAAATTATATGTTCCATCTCACTTAAGTGTTGCGAGTGTTCTGTTCTTTTGTAATCTAGAGGTTACCATGTTCGGCAGCGGATTTGTGCTTTTTTTTTTTTCTTTATCCTTTAAATTTCTTTTTTGTTACATTGTGTATTCAGTCTTTACTTCCTGAACCATGCCCTATCACTAATACAATCGGACAACTCCTTGGTGCATTGATTATTTTGTTATAGAGTGTATTCTTTAAACTTTACACTACATTTATTTAATTATTGAAAGCAAATGAGTATCCTATTGTTTTGCCCTTAAATACTGATTGAAAAGATTTTAAAAAATAATGCAGTTCCTCATGTTAACAAAAAATAAATTTTAATATATAATCATATTTGAATTTTGTTTAGGGTTTGTTATATTATTCAGATTTTAATAAAATGTAACTGTTGTTAAATGTAAAAAGTAATAGTCTCGATAGAGAAGATCGAAAACCCAATCGAGCAGTAATCTATGTGCAGTGGTGCTGAGCATGGTAATGGCTCCAGTGGCGCACCCAGGATTTTTTTCTTGGGAGGGGGGGGGGGGACGAGATGAATGGATAAAAATATTTATAATGCAAAATCAATATTCATAATGCAGTAGCATTCAAAATTGTAACTGAAGATTCTAATGAAGCTTCAACACTATTAAAATGAATGTTAGAAAATCTTAAATGTGTTTTCTAAACATTTCTTCTGAATCAATGTAGGGTGCTTCTGCTGAAGTGGAAATAATAAAAGATTCAACTGTGAAGTTGGTGACTAAAGATGAGTATCAAGAAAAGTGCAGCTCAGAAGTCATCTACGTGGATTACAAAAACATAACTAAAGTTCTTATTCCAGGAAATAGGGTTTTCATTGATGATGGTTTAATTTCTTTAGTAGTGAAAGAAATAGGTGGGTGACTGGTTTCATTTTCTGTACACAGTATTTACTGCTAAAAAGTGACAAATTATTTGTAAATAAAATGTTCTACTTTTTACTCAACAGGATCTGATTATATTATATGTTCTGTGGAAAATGGAGGAATGCTGGGAAGTAAGAAAGGAGTTAACCTTCCCGGAGTTATAGTTGATCTACCTGCAGTTTCAGAGAAAGACAAAGAAGACCTTAAATTTGGTGTAGAACAAAAAGTAAACCTAATACCTTTTTCCTTTTCTTTTAACTTATTGCCTGTTTTTGTAATACACTGCTGGCCACCCAAATTGCAACACTAAGAAAGACGAGAGATATCACAACAAAATTTATTTTGTAGATAACATGTTGACCAAGTATCAAATGATTAAATTTATAGACTTCTGTGAAGTGTGGTTCCTGCCAAAATCAGTAGCCAGAGTAGCTGCCATTGTTGGAGATCACTGCTGCCACACGCCTCGGCATTGATTCAAAGAGACTTTGGATGAGTTCTTGGGGTACAGCAGACCAAGCAGCTTCCACACGTTGCCAAAGTTGATCTGCTGTGGCAGCTGGGGATGGAATCTGGGTCAATTGTAGAGCAACCATGGACCACATGTTTTCTATCGGCGAAACATCCGGAGAGCGAGGCGGTCAGGGAAGCAATTCAATCTGGCGATTGACGAAGAACCGTTGGACAATGCGTGCCACGTGTGGTCGCGCATTATCCTGTTGAAATATGGCTGTGGGCAAGCCCTGAAGGTAAGGAAGGACAACTGGCTCCAACACCTCGGAGATGTAGCGCTGGCTGTTCAAAGTACCGGCAATGCGTACTAGAGGTGTGCGAGAGTGATATCCAATACCGCCCCATACCATAATACCCGGTGCAGGACCAGTGTGGCGGTGCATAACGCAGCTGTTCAGCATCCTCTCTTCACGGTGTCTCCAGACTCGAATGCGACCATCGTGGTGTTGCAGACAGAACCGTGACTCGTCAGTAAAGACAATTTCATTCCATTCTGCCGTCCACATCCTTCTGTCATCGCACCATTGGCGGCGGAGACGTCTGTGGTTCTGCATCAAGGGTAGACAAAGCAATGGACGTCTTGTGGACAGACCACTGTTGGGCAACGGCCAAGTTTGCCGTTTGTTAAAGCCCTGCAATAAAATTAAAAGCAGTATATCCTGTAAAGCATAGGAAGCGTGAAAAAAGGTAAATTGAGGTAACTATGTCTCTTTAACTTTACAATAAAAAACAACTATACTGAAGCTAGAAATGTATTAAGTTAAAAATATATTGCAACAAAATAAAGATAACTGAAAGGGTTTAAGATTTAACAATAATTACTTTATTCGTAATACACAACGTAAGTAACAAAAAAATATCAAATGCAAGTTATAACATACAAATAATAAATGAAGTACGTTACCAGTACTATTGCTGTCCGTACAGATCTTTATAATTTTTACAGAAGAAATAAACTGGTCAGTCTGAAAACAAGATAGGTGTAGAAAAACAACAAGCGATGATAAATAAGCCGGTAAAAAAAAAAATATCCGTTCTTAAAAGCGGAATAGCGAAGATGTCGCTTCAAAAAGGATGCTAAATAATGGCGGCGGCAGGCTCCTGATAATGTATAAATGAAACTGTTTCTCATGGCAATAAAAGCCAAAATAAAGCAGTGGCAGACTAGTAATACGCTCACATCGAGCTACACACCGAGCAACAAGTGTCGAAGAAAACAGCACCAATCTAATCCCCCGCCGACCACACACGCGAGCTATTTATAGCCAGTCGCATACGTCACGACGCTGACGTTACGTGACGGCAGATAACAGGCTCGCGCTCAACGACGCGAGCTTTGAATAATTAAAGAAACTGATTACGTAGTATAAATTATCGCAAGTGATGTGATCAAAGAAAGAAAGGGGTAGCAAACACACGTTTTGCTAACAACCACTCTGCTGTAAACGGCGTCGAATGGTACGCGCAGACACTGGATGATGCGTTACAGACTGCATGTGCTGCGCTATGGTTCGTGATGTGACTGAGCGATCTGTCACTGCCATGCGCACAATTTGCCTGTCATCACGTGAAGTGGTGCGCTGAGGTGGATGCGATCGAACACGCCGGTCCGTCGTACCCTCCTGCATCCAACGATCACATATCCGCATTACAGTTGTTTGGTTTCGTCCAACACGACTACCGATTTCCCTGAAAGATAATCCACAATCTCGGTAGGCCACTATCCTTCCTCTGTCGAACTCGGATACTTGATCTAAAGATGATCGCTGTTTTCGACGAGGCATAATTGATCGTTTTTTTTTTTAAAAAAACCACAAGAAAAACACAATTGCCGAACTTGAAATCGTTGAAATCTCCAAGTCTTAAATAGCGCTTTGAAGTGGCGCCACAGGCGCGCGTGATGTGCGTCTGCGCTGAAATTCTAATCATTTGCATTTCTCACCTCCGCTAATGCATGTTGTAAATTTCATGTTATTTGCATGTTTCCTTCAGGGTGTTGCATTTACAGTGGCCAGCAGTGTATGTATATGTATTTTATTTTGTATACAATAAATGTAGAATTTCATTATGTCCAGTGTTTTCTAAAGCTTGATTGCAAGTTTCAAATCTTAATCAACATTTTACTATAATTTGTGGACAATATTTTCAATTTTTTCCTTGTAAGTTTTCAGTGCTGTGTGTAAAAATTAAAAAATGTCTATTTAATGGCTAAAAAAGCTGAAACCCATACTGAATTCTTTTGATGCTGAATGGTTCATTTTTGTCATTAGTCAAGTCACCTTGAAATGTGAAGTAAAATTCTCTCATTCCAGTAATGCAAGCTTATTATGTAAGGAAAGTGATTTAGTCTTTGTATCATTTAGCATTATTGAAAAGTTTAAACAAATATTCTACTGATAAGCAGTGAATATTGAAAACGAGGCATTTAAGCTTATTCAGTATTTGGCACTCAAATATATAAATGAGTTATTTTTTCCCTTCCCTTTTTTGGATGCCAAACACTCCTAGATCTACAACCAGTAAATTATCAGAACAGAAATCGTATTCATAAACCATTTTATTTAATTTTGCAATACTGTAGTTTCAAACTGGGAAGATACTTGACACAGTATGTGACTATCTGGATTCTGTTTGAAGTATGCAAATGTTTTTCAACTTTTCAGGTAGATATGGTTTTTGCTTCCTTTATTCGGAATGCTTCTGGTGTGCGAGAAATAAGGGAAATATTAGGAGATGCAGGGAAAGGAATTAAGATAATATCAAAAATAGAAAATCATGAAGGTGTCAAAAAGTAAGTTTATTTTTTATAATGCATAAATATATATGTATAAATATAAATAATATATGCATGTATATATGTGTGTGTGTAGGCCGAGGTGGCCCTGTGGTTGGCAAACTGGCTTTCCGTGCTGAGGGTGCTCAGATCAAATCCAGGCACACACCATTAAAAATACCTCCATCTGTTTCCTTCATAGAGAGCAATGCTCGTCTGCCTATGTGGTGCTCCCATAATAAAATGGTCAGCAAAAATTGCAGCGAATAACAGCCGACTGTCTATCTGACAAAGTGTTTCCGCATTGGAAAAGAATATGTTGAAATTTATTGGATTATATTTTGGCTGTACATATTTGTAGATATATTTATTTTTAATGTGAGTTTGTACATTCAATTTATTTATTCATTTGTGTTAAATAAGACGTACTTTAAATATGACATTGAGTTATGACATGTGACTTGTGAATGTATATAAAAACTGGGGTAAGCCTGTCTACTGTTGCTTTTACTGTTAAAACTCTTGCTATGTTGTTGAGGTGAAAATTACATTGAATAAATTATTTTTTTTATGAAGCTCTGTGTTAACTATGCCCAACATCAGTTATGGGTCACAATATTGTTACGCTTTTTGTTTCAACTAAAAGATTGCAGTAATTATGAAGTCGTGGCGACATAGTAATTCAAGTTCAACTAGGGAGACTGGAAATAATGAATTAACGAATGTACTGGTTTTTCCAAAGCTAAATGCTTTCAACCATAGCTCTTGGAAACTTGATATGAGAGTAGCACTTATCGACCGTGGTTGCTGGGAATTTGTCGGTGGCAAGACAAAGCCATTACCTATGGAAGCTACGGAAAGTCTGAAAAGAAGCTTTGAGCAACGAAAAGTTTGTGTGTATTCTACCATATATCAAGGAGTCGAAAGGCAGTTTTTAACCTTAATTCAAGCAACTACTGATAGTCAAGAGGCCTGGTACATTTTAAAAGAAAACTTTCAACCAACTTCCACAGCGAGAATAGTTGGACTGGTTGATGAATTTTATTAGATTAAATTTTCACTGCACGAAGAAGTAATTGGAATATTCTGTAAACATGTGCAAGAAAAACATTTACAAATTAAAGATGTAGGATTTCACATTCCAGAGTTACTAGTGTGCTTTCAATTAATAAGAAAATTGCCTCCAGAATATGAAAACTTGGCGCAAATTCTTCATTGTCTGGAAGACAAGGACTTCACGCTTAATAACATGGAAAAACAACTAATTAACAAATCTGACTGCATTCAACTGAAAGCAAATGATGAAAGATCAGAAAATGTAAACAACATGTATATTATGAAAACGAAGTTGGAAGAATCATATGTAAAAACCAAGTACAAGAAACACAATACCAACTGAACACAGTAGAAGCGTACGAGGCAGAGAAGTAGGGGTTCATCATGTGAGGCCATGTAATATTTGTAACAAATATGGACATATCTTGAGAAACTGTTTCTGGAATAGATCAGGTTTTGCAAGACCAAAATTCCCAAATCGACAAAATATGGGACTGTTCTACACAGAGGCAGCTTGTGATGTTAAAGAAATATATTTAACTTCAACAGTACAAGATAACCTGAAACTGGAAGAATGGCTGATAGATAGTCAGTGACATAGCAAGGGGGTCTATCATGCCCCGAGTGCCACTCGCAGAAGGGTGCCAAATGGTACCAAAATAACTAATTCTATATATTATATTACTATGTTTTTCAGGGGGGGGGGACAAAAAGGTATTGTGCCCTGGACACCAGTTATGCTCGCTACGTCACTGTAGATAGTGCAGCTACAGCTTACTTTTGTAACCAAAAAGAGTGATTCATAAACTTTAAATGTATACCTATACATCAAGTACTTATTGGAGATAGACTGTTCATCTGAAATTCATGGGGTAGGTGATGTTATATTTTTTGTAAAAGATAACTGTATAAAATTAATACTAAAGAATGCGTTTTATGCACCGAATATGCGATGTAATTTAATAGGTAGTGCTAATATTGACTTTGCTAATTTTAAAATTACTTGGCATAAAAGTAAAATGGTTATTTATACTGATGAAAATGAATACTTTTTTAAGGTACCTAGAGTTAGAAAATTGTATATTGTGTATGGCGTAGCCAATTATCATTGACATGAATTAATTTGTCAATGTGCATTTGTTGTTACTGATATTAATTATTGGCATAGAAGGTTCGGGTATGTAAATGCTCCATTACTTAAAACCATGAGCCATACTAATACTGTAGAAGGTTTAGAAAAACTTAAAGGTAAATGAGATGTATGTTCAGTTTGCAAAATAACTAAATCCACAAGAAAATCCTTAAAGTAGAATTACGAGAGACTTAACTACTAAAGTTTTAGAAAAGGTATATATGGACATTTGGGGTCCATCCCCCATGCCATCGTTAGGCGGAAAAAGATATATTTTGTCAATAATAGATAGAATCTTTTTCGGAAAAGCTGATGTATATACTATTAAACATAAAGCAGAAGTATTCAATTGTTTTAAGTCATATTTAGTGAAGTCTGAGCGAGAATTAAAATTGTAATCTTAAATGTGTTAGAACAGATAATGCGATGGATTTCTGTCGTAACGAATTTGAAACATATCTTCAAACATTAGGAATCGAAGCTGAAAAAACATCTGTTTGTATACCACAGCAAAATGGAGTAGCCAAAAAAATTTAATCATACTACTATGGAGGGAGTGAGATCCATGCTACATCATAGTGGTTTAAACCAAAGATTTTGGGTAGAGTCTTTACAAACTTTTGCAAATATATGTAATCACTGTGCATACAAACTTACAGAAGGGTTAAATCTTATGGAAATATGGAGCCAACATAACCCATCCGTCAGACATTTTCGAATATAAGGATCCCTTGCCTACATTCATGTACCATGTAATTAAACATAGTAAATTCGATAATACAGCTAAAATTGGGATATTAGTAGGTTACACAGTTAATACTAGAGAGTATCAAGTTTGGCTTCCAAAAGAAAAAAACTGTTGTAGAAACCACTCATGTAACAATTGAGCTTTTATTTTTGAAAGTGGTATAAGTCCATATTTTCATGTATTGATATTTAAGAGTTTGCATTTGAAATAATTTTAAAATATTGGAAAACATTAATCAATTCAAGTGATGTTTTTAACACTATACACCTTTTTAAATTTTATTATGAAATAATAATCATTAAAATTATTAAAAAAAATAATGATTTTTTTAGCTCCAGATGGACTTGTACCACTTTCAAAAATAACATATTATAAGCAATAAAAACAAGGGGAAATTTAAGTCCATATTTTTATAGACATTAGCTTCACTGAAATGGATTTTTAAATGTAAAAAATAATTTAAATGAAGACATGTAAAAACGAGAATAAACAAGTTTATTAAGAAATAATTCTAGTGATGTAAATAAACAAGTGTAAAATGTAAATTACTTCATTAAGATAACTAAAAAATTTTTTTTTTAATTATATTTTAAACTTATTTCTCCTTTACAGTTAGCATAGTGAAGTATTCATGGTAAATAGGTGGTATATAAGGCAGTAATATCATCTTTTTTCTCTCTTATGATAGGTCTTGAAGTTTTATATAGTGACAACATAGCAATTTTGCTGAGGTGTTTAGGTCTTCCTTTTTTTCCAAATAAAAAAATTGTTTTAAATAGAACATTTTCTTCCATACTAGCTTTGTAGATAATTTTGTGCACCTCATCCAGCATATTTTCAGCCAGTTTATAATTTCTCCATCCGTATATTTTTCCTATTTGATATTGCCTCTTCTAGAGATTCGGTTGAGACAAAATCTTCTCTTTTCATTTCATACAAATTGAAGCTATTTTTTTTTTGGCAAGTCTTTATTGCATTATAATAGTCTTGAAGAGTATATAATTGATCCTTTTTCTTTAATGCTATTTTCACAACTCCAAAATCTCCGTCGTATGGAAGAAATGAATGACCCGACAATAGAAATTTGTGGTCAGTAACATTTATGTTGTTATCAGCTGATTGAACAATCCTTAACTACATTAGTGCAAGCTAAATATTTCGATTTTATCCAGTACACATGTCACTGTATGCTATAATATGGTCTTGGGTCGTAACATTCTGAATATGTTTCAGGCAGCAAGATACTATTTCTTCTGCACCTCTAGATTCTACAGTTTCCTCCCATGCATTAATATGAATTCTGTTGTCATGAAAATTATGAAAACCTTCATTAAGAAGCAAGTTGTTTTAATTATAATTATTAGGAATAGACTTATTCCACTTTAAAAAAAAAGATTTTTGCGATAACATTTTATAGCCAAAATTCTTTTGTTTACTTTCTGACAAAATCGTACTCTATTGAATGTATGATTGTAAATATGAAGAGAAAGTGTCTATATCTTACTAAAATTACCGCTAACTCTATTTTTTTTTAATAGACAAATTCAAATGGCATGCATTTCTTTCCGCAAAGTATTGGGGTGCACCGTAACCCCTGCTGCCTGTTGATGATTTGGAGTGGTTTCTTGCGGTTCTTACGAACCTCACACTTCAGGACACACCGATCCCGTTCGGCCAGTTTACGGGGACGACCAACATATGCAGTTCGTGTCCCAACTCCCGTAGTCTTCCACTTCACGACATCACCAACAGTGACCGTGGCTGTGATAATTCTACCGCAATTGCGCGAATAGACTTGCCGTTTTGTTAGGAATAGAATTATTTTTTTTAACTTTAATTCCCTACCTGTTCATCCCCCGCGGTCAAAGTTCTCAAAAAATGCCGCGATATAACGTTAACAAACTTTCCCGGCTACCGTACACGTGAGTCGTTCCCACGATTCATTCACCCATTTAGTGTTTTTTTTTTTTAATTCGCTCAATAATTTAACTCTTAAGATAAATATTTTCATTAATTGATAAAATTTAATTGAATATATATCGCGTCATGTGAGTTGTATTGAAATTAAATTTGTATCGTGCCGTATTACCTTTTGAATTTATGCAAATACATGCAAGATTTTACCCAGCTCGTGATTGGATAGAACCCACAGCCCAGGATATAAGGAAAAACGTTCCGAGCTTATATGTGTGTCTGCCTCTCTCGTTCGACCGATTAAGTTTTTCGAGATGCCGCATTCAAAGGAGGAAACAGCGACTTGTCGATGACCGCTGCGGGCATGCCAAGAAAACCACTGTCTACAATGCCACCGTTAAAAATGAACGGGGAGATACGTAAATGTTTTATACTTGTTTAATGTTCCTTAACATTTCAACAAAAAATGTTCAATTGTTATAATGTATTTCTGATGTTTTTTTACCTTGACTCCCAAACTTCTGGTAGTTTTTCAGTTAGAGTGCTCCTGCGTTATTGTACTAGTTTTTAAATTTTTATTATGGAATCTTTTCAATGATTCCCAACAAGGGTTATGGGCCTCCAGTGTCTCGTGGTCTGAAGATCTAAAAGCTATATTGCATGATCGTGATGCATGAACAATTAATTGTTCAGGGGAAAGAGGACCACCCACGCTACCGCTTCCGCAAAGGAACGGAAAGACTATCCAATCCGTGTACAACGCGGATATTCTACAACTTATCTAAATACTAGTAAAGAATTACGAAACTTAATTTCAGAGACTGAAGATCTCGCGTAACATGGGATGACCAAAATCTAGGGCTCGGTTAATTGGTCTTTTAGACACGTTTTTTAATACCCGGCCAGTTGAAGGTGAATCTTTAAGCATGTATGCTGCTAGATTGCGAAAAATCATTATACATGTAAGAGATGCAGGTTACGAGTTAGATGAAGTATTCCAATCGTTTCAACTTATACGGTTTTTACTGGTTGAATTTGCTGGAATCATAAAACTATCTGTCGATGGGAAGATAATGATTTTGAAATACGATGCTGTTTTAAAAGAATTACTGTGCCGAGAATCGAGCAAAGTTGCTCCGATCTCGAAACTCAAAATTCTAGTGTTAAACAACGTAACTCTGAAAAGAATACATCTAAAGATACTATAAAATGCGGGGGGAAAAATCACAATGCCGCAGAGTGCAGAAGTAAAGCTCAAGTTAAAAATGTTGAAACAAGTCTAGGAATTGCAACTCATTTAATACCGTTGAATTTTGACACTTTTCGGGTGACAGGTCAATCTTGAATACTTTTAAACCGGTTCACAATAAGGAAATGAGCTTGGCTGTAGGTGACGCTATCTACCCCATTGAGGGAGTTGACAATGTCAAATTAACTTTTTATGATAATCCTGAACAATCTCAAGAGGTGACATTACTTAATTGCTGGATCTAAATTTGACGATGGCTAGGCAAAGTTTGTTGGTGGTAAGAATAAAATAAATGTATACTCTTGATCAGGCGAACATTAATGTCAAGGAATATTAAACGCTCAATTGTTATTATGTATTTCTGATGTGTTTTTTTACCTAACTCCACGCACATACTGCAGACCTCCCTTCAGAAGAGACCTGAAACTGGTTTTAAAGTTGTTCCCTGGGGGATGTCGATTCTCAAAATGAGGGGTCGGGGTTAATCAAAACCCCAATACCATTTCCCACGGAAAGTATTTATCGCTCTTTAGGCATTAAGAAAATTATGAAGGTTTTAACTATTTAGGCTTTAAGAAAACCATCGCATGTTTTGATTTCCATTTTCATGTAATCAACGTATTTTGGGACTTTTTACCCTGTATCGTATTACTTACTATTTCCCGAAGTAATGTAAGGGAGTTTCAGAAAACCTCAATAAAATTTAAAGTCATGTTTATTTTTATAAATACTAGATCATACAAAAATTTATTATTATAGATACAGATTTCAGGGTATTTGGGTTTTGCAACTGTTATTTTTTCTTTCGCCAAAGGAGACGCGATCTTTTTCGGTAATTTTGTTTTCAATTAAAATAATAATCTAAACAGAAAATTCCCGAGTTCTAAAAACTTAATTTGAACTTAAGAAAAATGTACAACTTGTATGTCGAAAAGTGGGAGGAGAACAATACAAAATTTCTCAGCGAGCAAATATATAGGAAAATTTTTAAGAATAATTTTAAGTTTTCATGACCCACATAAAGATACGTGTCAAAAATGTGATTTGCTAAATATGAAAATTAAAGCTACCTTAATGAAAAAAGCAACCTTTTAGAAGACGCATAGCATACATTTAAGTAATGCAGAATTGGCTAGAAAAACTTTTTAAAAGAAGATCAAAACTTAGCATCAACGAACCCAGTTAAATATTTTACATTTTCATTTGATCTACCTTTTTCCTTCCATATCCTAAACGAAGTAATTTATATTTTAAGACTTATTTATTTATATCGTCTTTTTAATATAACTAATTTTTTTTTCTTTATAAACTTGGTTATCCTTGTATTTACATGTCTTCATTTTAATTTTTATTTTTTACATTAGAAAATCCATTTCAGTGAAGCTAATGTATATAAAAATATGGACTTGAATTTCCACTTGATTTATTTTTATAATGTTATTTTTGAAAGTGGCATAAGTTCATTTGGAGCTAAAAAAATCGTATTTTTTTTAACACTAGAATTTTGGCGGCGGCCATTTTGACCGCAAATCCAATTTCCAAGAGCATAACTTTTTTATTTTCTTATGTATAATATTGATAATTTTTGAGTTTTCCTAAAACCTTACTAATATTACTTATAATTATTTTTGCCAATATTACTGAGTATACCTACAATTACGGCTAGCGGTCATTTTGACCGCGTATAGAAAATTCTATTTTTTGTTATTTGCAATGCTTTCTTGGCTATTTCTGGTATGCTGATAGATAAACAGATGCACTTCTGGCGAGGGTGGTCGTGTATTTCTCGGAAGGGATAATGAGGGGTGTAAAACCACCATTTTGGTATTTTTGCGTGTCATCTGACTGCGCATTTCCTTTGTGTTATAAAGGTTATCTTTCGACGGACACAGTTCGATTTGGATTATTTCAGCGTTCTGACATGCGTATTTTTATTTTAGTGTTCTGACCCACGTGACTTGCGTATCATGTCGCGTAGAACTGTTGGTAGAAAATATCTATCTCAGGAAGATGCATTGAAAGTTTTAGAAAATATTTCGTATGATGAAATTGAACCTAATGAAGATGTTCATACCGAAATTGATTTTTCCGACGAAGACTGGGTTGTTCCTGCTGAACCAAGTGAATCCGATTCCTTTGATGCAGAATGTATTGAAGAAACAGAAAATAAATGTAAAAATTTAGGTCAAGGAAATATTTCATTGCCTGCTTCTAGTACAGTTTCCAAAGGTGAAATCAGTGGTAGTAGTTCAGCTCCAGAACAAGGAAGACGTATCCAAAGTGTTGAAAACCAAATAGATGAAGAACAGCAAATGGTAGCTCAGTTTGGAAAATAAGAAATATTTTGACAAGTGTCGCAGGGAGACGTTCGAAGCAGAACGTCTTACGAGAAGTAGCTGGACCAACTTCGTACGCAAAGAGGAAAATAATTGATGGCAACCCAAGTAGTGTATGGAGATTGTTTATAAATGAAAAAAATATTGCGTCATATACAGCATTGCACTGAAGAAGAGGCGCGAAAGAAATCCCAAAATCCAAATTGGTGTTTGTCACTCGATGAATTCGATGCTTTCATTTCACTTTTGTATGCTCGTGGAGCTTTGGCTGCAAAAGGTCTTTCTGTTTTGAGTTAATGGTCAAATTCCTGGGGACCGACATTCTTTGCTGAGACAATGGCTAGGGACAGATTCCTGGACATTATGAAGTACTTGCGTTTCGATATGAAGTCAACCAGATCTCAAAGACTGCAAACTGATCCATTTGCCCTAGTTTCAGATGTTTGGAATTCCTTTATAGAAAACTGCATTGTGTTTCAAACCAGGTGTAAATATTACAGTGGATGAACAATTGTTCCCCATGAAGACTCGATGCCCATTTACTCAGTATATGCCTAAAAAGCCCGATAAATTCGGCATTAAATTTTGGCTTGCTACTGATGTGCAGTCAAAATATTTACTGAATGGATATCCGTATTTAGGAAAGTTTGAAACAAGGCCAGCTGGAGAAACAGTAGCTGAACATGAGGCTTTTCGCTTGCTTGAACCATACTATAACATGGAAGGAACCTGACAACGGACAATTTCATTACTTCACTGAAATTAGTTAAAGAAATGAGAAGCGTAGGAATAAGCTGTGTTGGCACAATCAGTCGTTCAAAGGGAGAAGTTCCTCATTCTTTCAAAAAAACGAGAGATGAGCTATATTCTAGTAATATTGCTGAGCATTACAATATAACGCTTACGTCTTATCAGGGAAAGAAGAATAAAAGCGTCCTTCTCCTGAGTACGCTACACCCAACATTGGAAATTACATCTAATGAAAAGAAAAAACCCGAAGTTGTAAATTTTTACAATTCAACCAAATATAGTGCTGATGTTTTGGACCAGATGGCCAGAAAATACTCAGTAAAGTCCTCCTCTAGACGTTGGCCAATTCAAGTTTTTTCTAATATCTTTGATTTGGCCGCGATAAATACATGGAAAATTTACAAGGAGACAACTGGCAATAAAATCATCAGCCGCCGAGATTTTATTTTGAATATGTCTAAGGAACTTCGAAAAAGATACATTTCATCAAAAAAAAACCCAAACCTTCTATTTCTAACCAAAAGAGAATTTATGCTTGTGATACCATTTCTCGTAAACGTAAACTATCTATATTAATAAAGTAACAGCGGGGTTTGTCGAGATCACGTGACTAACGCGAAAGGGTCGTACTCATCCTCCAAAAAAAATGGCCGACAAATACAGGAATCGGTGTATTTTTTTTCTCATGAAAGTACATAAATGTTACATATTTGGAAAGAGCTTCGAAAACTGATAATTTTTTCTGCATACACTTATTCTGTTAATTCAATAGTTTTAGAGATATTTGGATTCTAATGAAGCGTCATCCCTCTGAGAAATCAAATCATATACATCCAGTATGTGCAGTGGTGCAGCCATCTGTCGGCAGCGACGGGAATGAAAATTGACTTGAATTTAACACATTTGTAGGCCTTTTTTTTTTCTTTTGTGGGGCCCGAAGTACATAAATATGTCACACGGATGACTTGAGCGTAGCTAGGCGAAACCCGAGCCTAGCTGGGCTGCCCGGCTAGTGCCAAATAAGTGCATGCAAATGCAACAAAACATTGCACATTTGTGAAAACTGCAAAAAGTATGTTTACGGAACCTGTACAGGTAAAATTAAGAAATCGGTAATCTGTGTTCACTGTCAAACCGCGTAATGTAAATAACAAATTTATTTCACTTTAAATAAATTTATTTCGTAATGAAACTATTGAGATGCAATTTATTAAATGTTAACAAATTTGAAAACATCTACACTAATTTTGACTGTCTTTGCTCTTTGTCAGAGCCCGACTTTGACCCAATGGGACCCTGGGCAAAGCAGACTTTGGGGGCCCCCTCTAAGGACAGATCAAGAGGGGAGTACATGCCCCCCCCCCGGACTAGATTTCCACATGATCATGTGGGACATTCACCCAGGTTCCCCATAAGTTGGGACCGGAAATTCAAAAAATGTTCGACCAACAAGTCAAAAATTTGAAAAATTACAATAATAATAAGAGTTATTAATTTACTTTTTAATATTAATAAATAAATTCATGAAATTTTCTTTTGAAATTCAAAATAGATCAGTCTGAAGTTATTACAACCCCCCCCCCCCAAAAAAAAAAAAGAATTAAATAAACCAGAAACGCTTATGGATGTAAGTATGCTTTTACTATAGTGGGTGCACTGTGCTCCACCCAGGATTTTTTTCTGTATCTCCCACTGCCCCCATTTCCTGTATAAACCAAAAACCACATTTTCAAAAATATGTACAATTTAATATTAAATTAGGTGGACCCCATAATTTTGGGGGCCCTGGGCAAGTGCCCCACTTGCCCATGCGGAAATCTGGGCCTGCTCTTTGTTATGTTGTATTATACTTTGTTTACTTGATTTCTTCATGTAAGTGTGTTTCTTTAAACAAATGTTCTTGCCCAAAGCATAAAAGGATCCCTGAAATGGAAAGAACTTTTCTTATAGACCAACGGGCACTTAGGCAAATGTCCATAGGAGCAGTTGACTTAAAAGAAACTGAAAGCTGAGGAAACGAGCAGATAGGAAGCAGTAAGTCTTAAAATAAGCATTTCGCCATCTGTTACTCCATCTAGGCTCATATTTCCTGATCCAGATTCTGACGTGGATCCACATAACTACGATAGTGACACAGATTACTTGAAGCCTTCCCCATCCCCATCCAGGATGACTCAATCTGAACTGAAAAAGACATTACTATCAAGCCGATACCCAGCAGTAGCTATAGCTTGTGACAGAACAGGAGTTTGAGATCGGACTGGAGCCATCATTGCAAGCGTTGTTTTGGAAGATTGGGGATGATTACCGAAACACACACTTTAAATGTAATTGATAGACATAAAATAAGAAGAGAGAGGGAAAAAATTCGGAAAGAATATCAGCAAGGAAATAAAAGACAGCTGGAACCACTGAAGGGACTCTATTTTGACGGAACGAAGGACAAAACTCTAATGCAAGAGAGCGTAGGGGGAAAGATGTACCAGAAAACAGTCGTGGAAAAAAACGTTACGATTAAGGAACCTGTAAGCAAGTACCTTGGACACATAGCACTAACCTCATCATCAGCTTTGAGTATTTCTCAAATGATGCTGCAATTCATGTAGAATAAGAATAGTGACATTCATCAACTAGTAGCAATAGGGTGCGATGGAACAGTCGTTAATGCTGGCTATAAAATCGGCGTGATTCGCCTTTCTGAGGAAGCCATTGGGAAACCCTTGCACTGGTATATCTGTCACACGTTACACGCAAATGAGTTGCCACTCCGACATTTAGTGCAGCATTTTGATGGTGGAACGAGTGGCCCTAATGCATTTTCTGGTTCTACTTGGAAAGCATTGGAAATTGTAAAAACCTCCCAGTTGTGAGATTTGTAGACATTTCGAGCGAATTTCCGAAAATCGACATAAAGGATCTTAGCACACACAAGCGATAGCTTTGGGATATTTGTCAAGCTGTCACAAATAGAAATTGCTCATCAAGTTTGTCATAAAAGCACCCTGGGAAAATGTCTCATGCACGTTGGCTAACAACTGCAAATCGAATAAAGCGTTTATACATTAGCTCGTCAGAGCCTTCAAACCGACTTCAAACTCTGGCAGAGTTCATCATGAAAGTGTACCCACCTATGTGGTTTATAGTAAAATTAAATCCATATTGCACGTATGGTCTACAAAATTTGTGGAAGACAATAAACGTCGCACGCTATCTTAAAAACGATTTAAAGACTGTGGTCGATCCCATTATCGAGAGAAATGGTTATTTTGTCCACCCGGAAGCAATAATCTTGTCAATGGTCACAGATGACAGACAGTCCATTCGAGAACTTGGATTACGTAGGATTTTCCGAGCAAGAAAGGAATCTGACACTACAACATTTCGTCACTCAACTTCCAGGCAGTTTCATATATAGACCTTATCGATTGGCAGAAATGTAATTTGACGGAACCCCGAAAAACACCTCACTTGAAAGATGATTTAAGAAATTTGATTTCCAGTGGATAGTCTGTAGCTCAACACCTTGGAAGTCTAAAATTTCCTTGCCACACACAAAGTGTTGAACGTTTCGTGAAACTAGTAACAGAGGTTTCTGCGGCTGTGTGTGGAGAAAATAAGTGTGACGGTTTAGTTAGAACCTGAACAGAATCGAGAAAAGCTATGCTATCATTTGGAACCAAATGCGAGTACCGAGTAAAACCGGCATAACTGCAAGGGCAAAGGAGTTATGTGCCGATACGGATGGGTGGATAGGTGGGCACGGGTGGAACTAGCAATGCAGCCACCTCCCCGTGGTGAGTTCTGGTTTTTTTCTGAATTTTATTTCAGAAAAAGCGAAAAGCTGCTTACAAAACAATGGAAATACACATTTTTAGCTGTATGGTAAAAATCTGCTAAAATTCACGGCCGAAATGGAGACGGAAGAATTTTTTTGTTTTTACCAAAACTTTGCATACGTGACCTACCCACTAGTACCCAACTTTTCCGCACTAGGGCAAAAACAAAATCGAAAACTTCACGTTCCACCCTAGTGTATAGTGTCAAAAACATCACTCAAATTGATTAACGTTTGCCAATATTTTTAAATTCATTCAAATGCAAACCTTTAAATATCTCGATACACGAACAAAAATGGACTTAACATATGAGCTGTTATTTTTGAAAGCGGTTAAACCCATTTCAGTTTAGACATATTTTTAATTTTCCTGGTCAAATAGGTTCAATTGGCTTAAGGTCGGCCCTGCCCTTTAAAGTGTGCTACCCTAATGACCTCTTCTAATGAAAATTCACAATTAACTTTATCAACACTATAAAATTTTCCAATTTTCCGCAATTTGAATAAGGAAAATTTTCGTCAAACTTTAATTTCCCCCTCTTTGAAATATTTTCTCATAACTTCGTTTTTGTTAGCCATATTTTTGGCCAATTTAAAAGTTAATAAAAACGGGAAAGATGTTTTGCTTGGTTGCAAATAGACCTTGGAAAATAGACTTCAGAAATCAGCATTTAAACATTTCAAATTATACAGCACATCACGACAGTTAATATTCCAAAAGGTATAGTTCCAATAGGTAATATAGTGTTTAAAATTTCCTTTCAATTGTAACTGCAGATGTGTATTTCTCCCCATCTGTTTCTTGTAAACACTGCTTTTTCTTAGAGTAAACCATTGTCCATTGGCAGAAAAACACTTGTTAAACTCTTCCTTGGAGCAAATGCTGGTATTTGGTGAAAAGTGTTTGGTGACAATCTCTTCCTTTCTCGTTGACTTTCACTTTAACATTCCACCCCTCATAACAAAGAACTCTCCCCGAGTGACCAGTTTCTCGGGGATCTTCTCTTCGGAGGTAACCAGTACTTCAGGTAGTTTTTTTTTGCAACTTTTGGGCTTAACCTATAGAGTGCTCCTGTATTATTGTACTCGTTTTTAAATTTTTATTATGGAATCTTTTCAATGATTTCCAACACCACTAACGAGACAACCAACTACAACACCTCTTTCAGTCACTAAGTTCCTTTGGTTTCGACATATTCTCACAATTTCACACAGAACTAACGACTTTACCACTTCGTATATCATATTTAACCTTTACAGGTCACATGCGAGCACTGGATTTACATAAAATCCGACATGCAGTCGGATTTTACGGAAGTCCACTGGCATCCAGCCCATTATTGTAGGGTAGTGTATAAGGTATATGTAAATGTGAATATATATATATATAATGTATATTGCCCTTACATTTTTTTTCCCCTTTCTTCAGAATTGATGAAATAATAGAAGAAAGTGATGGTATTATGGTTGCAAGGGGAGATCTTGGGATTGAAATTCCTCCTGAAAAAGTTTTCTTAGCACAAAAAATGATGATTGCTAAATGCAATATGTTGTGTAAACCAGTTATATGTGCCACACAAGTAAGTATTTCATCAAAAAAATTTATTTCTCAGTCTGTTCTTAATTTTGATGCAATTCATTTTGAAAATGATAAACAAATATTTTGGTTTTAGTCTATATTAATTTATCCCACAATCTTGTGAATAATTTTCAATATCTTAGTTGACATAAAATATAATGTAGTTTTTCAAAGTAAATCCTTCATGTTTTTACCTTTTTAGATGTTGGAAAGCATGATTAAAAAACCTCGACCTACAAGAGCTGAAAGTTCTGATGTTGCAAATGCAGTATTAGATGGTGCTGACTGTGTTATGTTATCTGGTGAAACAGCTAAGGGTGATTATCCCCTTCAGGCTGTCAAAATGATGCATGCAATCTGTGTTGAAGCAGAGGCTGCCATCTTCCAGCGTCATGTCTTTATTGAACTGAGCATGAAAACACCAGTTCCTACAGATTCAACTCATACTGTTGCCATTGCTGCAGTTAATGCTTCAATGAAATGCTTAGCATCAGCAATAGTAGTAATTACAACAACTGGAAGGTATGTATTGGTAATCAATGATTATTGGAATCAACTACTGTGTTTATGTACTACATTATTCTGAAAAACACGTTTTTTAAATAGTAATGTGCTTAAAATGGTAGTGCTATATTCAAATTAGAGACTTTATTCTATATTGAAAACTTGGTTTATGATACACTGAACTTCTAATTATCCAATTTGCAGATTGTACGTCTTAAAAGTTGACAAATAAAATGCAAAGTGTACAATGTAATGCCTACATGCTAAAGGAATATGATTCTTCTGCAGGAAAATTGAATTTCTGTATGTTGTCTTAACCGTTTAGATGCCGAAATGTGAAGTAGATTAAACAAGTACTTAAACTTGCTTAATTATGTATACTTATAGATCCCTTATAAATAATCAACAAAAAAATTTTATATGGATTTTTTAGATGTCCCCAAATGGGAACATTGGTGTTTGATGAGTACCTATTCTTATAGATTTTCTTTTTACAAAATTCAAATGAACAACAAAAAAAATTTAAGTAAACGATTGTGAAAATATTTGACAATTTACATTAAATTTGATTACTTTTTTATTTTTTACAGCTTTTTATCCATTTTATTTGCCATGATATGAGCATGGCATGAGGGAAAACATGCTTTATGCAACCTCTTGTCACACTCAATACACATGTTGCGGCAGTCTTTTTGGCAAACAGCACAGTGTCCTTGTGATGCGGATTTCAGAAAATGATTATCGGCTTTTCTAAGTTCAGTTGAAACATGCATTTTTGGTGCAGGTTGAGAGATAAGTTTTGGTTTGGAATGCAGTAAGTTCATCTTAATATCTCGACGAAATTCTAAATATGGCATTGAATTCTTTCCATGAATTTCTCTATAAATTATCCAAGATGCTTTTAGAGCATTTGCAAATAAATTCCAGTACCATTTTTTATTTCGAAGCTGTGGTCTGTATGATGACAGAAGTTTATCCAGAACATCCAACTCCACCCATACCTTCATTGTAGTACTTTATAAGAGCAGGTTGGGTAACATCAATTTTCTTTTTTTCCGATTTGGAATATTGTTTTGCACTTGAAATAGGCTCATGCGTTTGGTGATTAGAATCAACTGTCACAACTGAGTTGTCATTCCAGCGTCAAATGAATACAGTTCCATCACTACGGTAATCTATTGCTCCTCTGGTCTCTTTGGCAAGCGTTAACGATAAAATTCAATCTTATACTAAATAAATCACCTTTGCACTCAATTATACCTTGCTTTCATGCAAAAAATACCTGTAAAAATTCTTTCAAATCGGTTAATTCATTGAGTTGAAACATATATAAAAAGTTCATGGCAAACGCTAATGTTCCCATTTGGGAACATCGAAATTTCTCTCTTCATAATTACTCAACTATACCCCTTTTTATGATTTAATTGCATTCAACACATTGCTTTAAGCTTACTATTTCATAGTTCGTCCGAATTTAAAATTAATTTATATTTTATTTACCCTTTATAAAATTCACACTTTCTCAATATGAAATATGTCAAAATTTGCATATTTGAACATTTTTTTTTTCGATATAAGAAAACTAAATTATACCATTTTCAAACATTTCAAAAAATCGATCATACTTTCAAGTTTAAGAAATAAAAATCGCCTAAAGATATCTTTAAAATTAAATTTTTGCCAAATTTTTTAAATTGATGTTCTCAAATGGGAACATTGGTGTCTAAATGGTTAATAAGCAGTTTTTAAATCAATAAATGAAGTCAATATCTTCTAATACATAAGGCGGGTTCACATTTTTTCTGTGCACTAATTTGCATTAATTAGACTGGATAAGCCATGATCTGTATCTCGCGTATTCCTTGGATAAGTTAATTTTTATTTATTGAAGAATAATCACTATGTTGTAAAGCCCAATTGCATCACGCTTTTCTAGTTCTTGATTACTACACAGTGTGCTCTTTTACACCTATATGCTAAAATTACTCTCCTGTTAAAAGGTCTTGATAATTTCTTCAATTTATACATTACAAATTAAATAGAATAAAGCTACTAAATATGGCAAACTAGTCGTATGATGTATGGGCTTGAAAAACTAATTTGAATTCTAATTCTGAGAGTCAGCATTAATAGTAAGATTCTCATGTTGATTCTTTGTTTGATTGCCAAATCTTTGTTTATAGAACAGCACACCAAGTTTCTAAGTATCGACCAAGATGCCCCATAATTGCAGTTTCTCGTTTGACTCAGACAACAAGACAAGCTCATTTGTGGAGAGGAATTTTGCCTTTACACTATACTGGTAAGCAGCCGACTTCTTTCTGTGTTGAATCAAGTGAATCTTTTTGTACTTTTGAATATTGACTTCTTTTCTATTTTGTGTTATCTAGGTGAACGTTTACCTGACTGGCCTCATGATGTTGATGTGAGGATTCAGTTTGCTATAGACTTTGGCAAGAAAAGAAAATTTATTAATTCAGGAGATGCTGTAATAGTTGTGACTGGTTGGAGAAAGGGTGCTGGGTCTACTAATACTATGCGTGTGGTTTATGTTGAATAAATGGACAGAAATGATTTTCAGTAATTAACATAGTTAAAATTTAGTCCTACAACCCTACTTAATTTTTTTTTTCTTTTTCAAAGTCTTCAATAGCCATTCAGATGAAATTATGGAATATGATTTAATATATTTTATCCTAGCTATTAGTACTCCTCAAAATTCTGATTACAGTTGAATGTCAATTCTGGTTAAAAAGAAGAAGCATTTATGTGCATTTTGTCATTGTGTATACCTGTTGTTGTTAATGAATAAATTATATGCTTAAAATATCAGTCCAGAGTAAATCATTTTTTATTTCTTTCATAAACTGTATTGTTTAATCCTAACTTGTTTCGGGCTATTTCAATTGCTAGAAACTGGATTCTCACCACTGTAAAAAGAAACACAATTAATTAAAGAAATAGACACTTTAAACAATAAGCACTTAACTCATAAAAAAATATCAGTATATTTTAAACAGTATAGCACCAGCCCTCGGTGCTTGAAGCATGAACAGATTTACTAAAGCACCATATAAACTGCAAAAATTTGAATTTCTTGCTTAGATATGTTTACTGAGAATACTTACTTAACAAACATAATTGTTATTCAGGAATACAAAACCTTGGTGTATTCACTCTAAATGAAGCCCAGTTCAGCTTCCTAAGAGGCCGGATGATGGTCAAATGGCTAGGGATTTGGTACCAAAGTCTGGATTCGAATTCCATTCTTGGCATGGACGTTCATAGCCATTCGGAATTGGCTTTAAGCAGTAGGTCCCGGTCTAATTAGCCCTTGTGTAGCAAAAATTGACCGTAGCGCTCCAAACCAAACCAGCTTCCTAAGAAACCCACAGTGAGCCAAGGAAAGCAAAATGGCAATGCAGTGATTTAGTGTCAAAACTATTATGTTTGAACTCATCCAGTCATTTGCATATTTTAACTCTGTTTTCTGCTGAAAGCTTGATTAGAATAGGCAAATGACTGGGTTGGAAAAATTTCTCAACATATTTTACTAATCTGCAACAATTTTAAGTAATGGAAGTTGCATGCTCTATTTCTAAATGCTTTGTTTACAATGCATTTTGACTAGCTATACATAGAGTAGTTAAAATGAATTCCCTGGGAAAAATTTGTATTGCCAGAAATAGTCAAATTCATAGTTGACTCATTGCCCCTTATGAGGGGACGACATGTAACAAACAAACCTTATTTGGGATTTGAACCCAAGCCCACATCTTGGAAGAGTTCAATGCTAACCACAATACCATATGGGTGTTTATTCAACTGATGCAACATAGGAAGTATCACCTCCACTTTTTCGAGGATAACATTAAATAGAGAAAATATCAGAACTTTTCTTCAATCAGAGGTTTGATGTGTTAAAGTATTGGTCTCTTCCAAAGAAAAGATCCCTCACATAGTGGTCACTCGGGAGTAGTTCTTTTTTCATGAGGGGTTGAAAGTGTCAAAAGCGATGGTCAATGGGAGAGGAGATTGTCACCAAACATCCCCCACTTTTCACCAAATAACGGTATTTGTCCTAAGGAAGAGTTGAACAGGTGTTTCTTTCTGCCGATGGGTAATGGTTTACCTTCAGAAAAGGCAGCGTTTACAAGCAAGAAGTGGGGAAGAATACACATGAAGTTAACAATTGAAAGGAAATTTTCAACATTATACATACTGGAATATTAACTGGCGTGATTTGCTGTATAATCTGAAATGTTTAAACGGTGATTTCTTATGTCTATTTTCCAAGTTATAAACTTGCAGCTAAGCAAAACATCTTTCATGTTTTCATTTAATTTTTAAACTGGGCAAAAATATGGCTAACAAAAACTAAGAGAAGATATTTCACAGGGGATGAAATTGGAGTTTGACAAAATATTTCCCTAGTTAAATAGCAGAAAATTTTATTAAGTGTTGAAAAAATTAGTTACATGTGATTTTTCATTAGAAGAGGTCATTAGTGTAATCATCATAACACTTTAAAGGGCAAGACCGGCTTTAAGCCGATTTTACCTATTAGATTAAGAAAATTAAAAATGTCTAAAAGAAAATTGCGTTAACAGATGTAAAAATTATTCAGAATAATGACCAAATGAAGTGTGTAAAACATGCAGATGTATATCTTGATATGCTGGTTGAAGAAATGGAAGCATTAAAACATTCTTCCACTTTCATATTTCTGAAACCCATAAAAATTTCAAAAATTCCTCCCTACGAATGACAAAGCTGCTGGCTTTCCAAATGGGGACTGGGAGCAGAAGTTTTTCTAGATTAATATTAATTAAAACATATCTGAGACCAACAATATTGCACTACTTTTGCTATCTTGCAATACTTTCTATAGAGCATGATGATATTAAAATTTGATCAAATCATAAATGATTTTGTTGATAAAAAAAATCTAGAAATATTTATTTGTAGATATTTTTGTTCTGTAAATGAAATCTGGCTTGAATACTTTTTCCATAACTTAAGGTCTTAAATAATCATTTTAAGTTTAATCCCTCATTTCTAGAACTGACCACTTATATCCCAAATAAAAACAAAATTCTGTAAAAAGTAGGATATGTAAGAAAAGCCTTACATAAATCCAAAAACTAAATTTGCCAGAACTCTGATAATAATCAACTTTGTACAATACATGCAAAGAAAAACTATAATTGAAAACCACACTTCAGTAGTATAATTTTTATCATTTATTCGTGCTTTCATTGGTTTCTGAGAGCCCATTTGTTTTATATTTGCATCAATTATTAATATAACTGGCCACGCTTATTATTTTAAACTAAAAAAAAATTACCGAAACTGATTGCATCTCCTATAGCAAAAGAAAAAACTAACAATTGCAAAAACCCAAATACCCAGAAATCTGCATCTATAATAATAAATTTTTGTATGATCCCATATTTATAACAGTAAGCATGACTCTAAATTTTGAGGATTTCTGAAACCCTTTTACATTACTTTGGGAAATAGTAAGCAGTACGATGCTGTGTTAAAAGTTTCGATGATTACATGAAAATAGAAATCAAAACATGCGATGGTTTTCTTAAAGCCTAAATTGTTAAAATCTTCATAATTTTCTTTATGCCTAAAGAGCAATAAATACTGTCCACGGGGAAATGGTATTGGGGTGTTGATTATCCCCAACCCCTCAATTTGAGAATTGATCTTCCCAAGGCAGTAACCTTAAAACCAGTTCCAGGTCTCTTCTGACAGGAGATTAACAATAGGTTTTTTTTAAAAATTGAATCCAGTACTAGTATGTTTAATATTTGAGCAAAAATCCAAGGCTTCAATGCATAAAAAGATTTTCTAATTTTCTAGAAAATCAATAATCTGAAAATTCTCTTCAGTGATAAAGGAAATTTTTTTTAAATCAAAACTGAAATTAGAATTTGCTACATAATATAAATTTGTAGACACTACTTAGTCCAAATGATTGGTTTTAACATAGAAATAAGTATCTTTTAATTGTCGATAATTTAATGTTAAATATCAATCAATCTCATTATAAATACATAATATATCTTGTTTCTAGTTACTTCCATATTTACTAACTGTTGTAGAGTTACCTATTGCTACATAACATAAAAACAGAACCAGTAAATAGATTGTTTGAAGGGTATTTTAAATCCTTAAAGTGAACCCTTTCTCACATGTGTTGTACAAGTACATTATTAGTTAAAAATTGTATACAAATGTAGATAAAAGAATTTACATAAATATCTATAAATGTATTTCAAAATCTCTCTCAAAGTGAGAAAGATTGATGTTCATTGCACAAAATAAATTATGTGGTATGTGTATGTATTTATATATGCACACATCAATTCTCAAAAATAATACATATTCGTCCATTTTTTTTTGGTAGAAATAAAAGAATACTATACTTCAAGGGATGAAAAATATGTATTTCACTATATGAACTATTTTAACAGAAAAAATATGAAAACTGTTGTAGAGTTAACACATAGCTGGCATGGCTTTTCAACCAACAGTGTCAAGCATTGAAATTTTTAGAAATATCGGGCAACATCATCCATAATTTTCTGTAATCACTGATCAATTTCAAACATCAGGAAGCTCCATGTAGACCAATGACGGATTTCTGCACAGGCAGTGGAGGCACAAGCCTCAGGCCCTCGGAGTCCCAAAATCAACCAAATAATTTTAGCTACTCGCATATTAAAATCTTTTTATTCTATTAAAATGCATGTGGTGAAGTGGTCTCACACTTCTGGCTTCTCCCAGGAAAAGGGTATTGCTCAGCTCCCAGCCATTGGAAAAAAAAAATTTATTTAGGTAGTCACTATTGGGTACACTGTGAAAGAAAAACACAATTTCCCTTGGAAATTCGTAGAATAAGGATCTAACGCCTGCATAATGGTTCAGCAGATTTTTGGAAACTCTGAAACGGCATAACACTATCTAGACCAACATTGACACCCTTGACCCCAGAGTCCTATCCATCTCTATTATTCTTATCTTCATGGTCAGTACCTATTTTAAGTCATTCGCTTTTTGAGTACATTGTGGAGTGCTGCGTTTTCTATTCAATTTACATTATGATAGCTTTGTTGTTGTTTCTAATCCCCCTGGTGTAGGAAAGCCTACACAAGTCCAAGAGGAACACAGACAATATCCTGCTCAACCAACAGCTTATCAAATATATGCAGCTGGTCCATAGCGAAGGGTAGTATGCAGCTTCATTTGAGGCAAGGCACCACTAGGGCTGAAGACTGACTTGACCTCGATGCCTGTTGGTCCATGGAAGGTATTTTATTTCCCTTCTATCACCTACTGAATAACCAATAGAGAAAATTTGATAGCTTTAAATTATATAACAGTTAAATTACACAATAAGAATGTGAACATACAATTCTGAGGCTCTCTTAAAGGAAGTGACCTCTGGCTCGCACCTTAAGCAACTAAACTTGAATAATATTTTTTGTTGTATTGTTCTGATTATAAAATAAAAAGTTCATAAAAAACCTCAAATGTCTCTATGTATTTAATGAAGTGAATTAATATTTAAAAACATCAACTGGGGCTAAAAATTTATTTCTACCTCACACCCCTCAAACACATAATCCACCATATTTTGTAGTTGCTTATCTTTGAAAGAGAAAATAAACCTGCATTTTGTTTTAAGAAAGACTTTGCTCTTTTTTTACTTGCTGCACTGCTACATTCTGCAATAATGCTTTTAAAATCTTATTTATTGTTTTAATCGGGCAACATACATATTAACCTCCACATCCTCTCCTCTCCGAACTCCCATATTTCTGAAATATGCCCTCCTGGTTTAGATGCTCATTTAGTACTATTAACAGTAAACTGCCATGTTGTGTACTTGGTAATGATTGGTTATTCTCATCGTTCTCTGTATATAATGCATACTTTTCAGATGCAGTGTGTGCTTTTCCTATGACTTTATGTTAAATCTTTTTTTAATTTTTTCGGTAATATTTTGTTTACAATAAATAAACCAATTTTATATTAAAGAAGATTTTAGTCTTGTTTTCCTCTTCATATTAAGCTGTACAAATGTCTGCTTAGACTGCTAATGAATGCATTATTTCCTATCCAATCCAACAGATTGGATGCATGCTAATATCTTTGTATTTAATCACATCCTTTCAAAATACTTTTTAAAGAATATAAAACCATATTGTTGCACATAGTTATGAACCAGCGCTGGGTAATAATAATGTGATCAGCCTTGGTATAAAAGCATGATCGAGCCTGTCACTCCCCTCCCAAGGAACTCTACAACTGCGTAGATAAAGCAGAATTGAACCAAAGAAAGTTATTCAAATTGCATGAGTGTGTAGGGGGCTTTTTTTATGAGTAATCCCACCTCTGGATTTTCTCAATGTTTTATCATTTGCTGCCATACAAGTTTGAAATCAGTTATAAGATACATCTAATGTGGTATGTGGACAAGTAAAGTATTTTTCACTTGCACTTGCAAACCATTTTGGACATTATATGGTCATTTTCTCATTCCAGTTGGATTGTGTCCAATTGCATTCTTAACCTTTTCTTATAAAACTATAAAAAATTATATCCTTACCAAACAAGGTATTTTCTTCAGAGTATGTTCCAGTGCTATCAATTCGAACTAAAGTGCCAAATAAAGCATCATCAATTTTCTCTTTCCAAACAGAGCAGAAGCTATGCCATTTCTAAACACAAAATAATGATGCATTTCAGGAATAGACACGTTTAAGAGTACAATTTCAAATAGCATTTGAGGCCACTTATATAATCATTCATTTAGCACTTTTTTTAAGCCCGTTTATGCAAATAATTTTGATAAAGTTTCTATTTTAGTCTTAAATAGTAAAATTCATGACAAAAATAAATACACTTTAATGTGAATTTATAACATTTTTTAAGAGAAAGAAGATAATTAGAAACATAATAAAAAGTTATTCTTGGGTTGCTCCCCTCTTTGGTACAGATGTGTTAGACGCACCGCGTTGCCAAGTTGGCGATTTTTTTATGTTTGGCGATTTTGTGTTGGTATGGCAGCCATGTGATTTTGTCGAGATTTTGTTATTTTGTAACAACCCAGTTTGAACGGCTAGTTGAATGTGTTTGTTTATGTGATATAATATGGAGGCCATGTTGTTGCAAAATATTAATGACGTATTTTGGATAGTATTAGATGTAGATTTTACTTTGGTGTTGCCAATTTGTGTTTTTGTTGCTTTTAGGATTTTGTTGTTGCCAGATTCGGGTGTGTCTTGTGTTTTGCGCCATTTTAGGCACCGTGAATGGTTTTTTTTACGTTCTTTAGTGTAGTAATATTTGTGGCAACGGTTTTTGAATTTTTCATTCATGTTTGAATTCGGCTTTTAAGTTTCAGCTAGGATGCAGCTTGGATACAATAATCTGGTTGTATATTTCAATTTATTTTTGTTCATTTATTTATTATCTGTGCAGTATTTAGTGTAATTTAGAAATATCAGGGGATTTTAGTGTCTAAAATAGAGGCGATATAATGGAAATAGATCATTTAAATTTGTGCTGTAATATATGTTTAATGAAGAAATATATATTTAACCTAGGTGTTTTTATGTTTATGTAAATTAGTTATTATTAGTTGGACTGACTAGTTGTATTATACTGACTTTTTTAGTGGGGGGGGGGAGCCCCCCACCTAACAAATTTCTCATTAATTTTAAGGTTTTAGTTTTTGTATTTATGCAGCTGTTTTTAGATATATATTTTTAATACAGGCCTTTTTAGATATTTTTGCGTATGTTTTAAAGTAGCGGTTGAGCATTTCTGTTTAGGTTTTGAGTTTTAATACAGCTTTTTTTTTAGATATATTTGCGTATGTTTTAAAGAAGTGGTTGAGCATTTCTGTTTAGGTTTTGAAGTTTAATACAGCTGTTTTGAGATATTTTTGCGTATATTTTAAAGTAGCGGTTGAGCATTTCTGTTAAGGTTTTGAAGTATAATACAGCCATTTTTAGATATATTCGTGTATGTTTTAAAGTAGCTGTTGTGGATTTGTGTCATGTTTTTGGAAGTTTATTATTGCCATTGGTAAGTTTGTTTTGAATTTATTTTTATTTTTGGGTTGTTATTGATATTTTGTGTATATCTGTTATTTTAAGCGTAAAATGTCCGCGTAGACCTGTTTTGGCGACTAGTTGGTGCCAAAAAATGTTTGTCGCCAACTTGTCACCAAGGGAGGTGCGTCTGGTACATCTGTTCCTTCTCTTTAAGCTAGTTTACATTAAATGTGTCATTAAGTTAATGTCTGAATATTAGTATGCTCTTTCTAATCTATAAATAAATGTTAAACCGATTGATTATTCAGCTCAAAACATGAAATTTAAAAATCACTACAATACAAACAAACAACCAAAAAGTTGAGTGGTAAAGAAAAATTAATTTTGCTCAGCTTGTTATTAATACTCATTTTCTTAAGGTACTGTGTTTGAAGCACTTTTTTCAAAAATATACAGTACTAATTAAATACATATATATTTAGTTCAAATGTGATATAAAATGGAAACAAATATAATTTTGGTAAAAAATTCATAACATTTTAAAATAAAGGGAATTTTTTATAAATTTTTAGTACAATTGAGACCCTACACTCAATTCAACTATTTTTATTTTAATTTACTTTATACTATACACTATTGTGACACTTACCTGTGTAAAAGTTTGATAATACTCTCAATAATCACTGAAATATACCCCAAAGTGAAAAAAACTTTCTAGAAGTGAAGGTACCTTAAATTAACACATAGAGCTTAGCTTTTAGGTCAAAAAACTATTGCAAAATTTCATTAAAATATATTGAAAACTTTTCAAATTATTAGCTTTCTTGTTTACAAAAATAACTGAAAAATTAGTTTTCTAGAAAATGCATTTTAAGATGCTACATCCAGTCTTTTAACATCGCTTTTGGTATATTAAATCAGCCACACATTCTCATCCAATGACCATACCAATAAAAGCAAAGTAATTTTAGAATCCTAAAAAACAGCCATTTCAATGTAGGCTGATATTGCATGAGATATAAAGCAAGTCATATTGCTTTACTGAGCAAATCGAATGACAGTATGACATGCAAAATTATAAGGCCTTACAAAATTATAGTTCCCAAAGATAGGTTATAAAAAATTGAAGAAATAGAATATCGTATTACTTTTTTACTTTCTACACTTTTTAAGCTTTCTTCTTCTAATATGTCTAATTTAAATTCAGGGAATTCTTCCTTGAATGAATTATATATTTCTTCATCATGTGGTGTAAGTTTCAACATCATTGGATTCACTGCTGTAAGTAGCTATACAAGAGAATTGGCATTAAAAAAGAAAATTCAATTCAAATTACAAGCTAAACACATCATCATTAGATAGTAAAATTTAACAAGAAAGAAATCAAACAATTAGCATGACACTTACGACATAAAATTAAAAGAATATACAATTTTTTAAAAACTAATTTACAAAATAATATTAGCACTCTGTATCAATAAACAAAATTAATAAAAAGAGTCAAATTATGATTGAAATACCATAAAAACTGGATTTTTTTTTTTTTTTTTTTTTTTTTTGGGGGGGGGGGGGGGGGGGGGTGATTATGAAACTTTGTTTCTAAAACTCATAGCACATTTTATAAATATAAAAATGAATTTTTGATCAAACCTAATAAAAGGACTCGAAAATAAATAGAATATTTTTAATACAAATTAACAACACAAATGATTTGTAAGGAGATATAAATTAATGCTAAGCACCAGAGCTCTCATTGACATTCCTATGCTAGTTGCTTTATTGGAAGTTCTGCTTTTAAAGCTACAGCATGAGGCAGAATAAACTAGAATCCTATACAAATAATGCTGGAAACTACTTTTGCAGTCAACTGGGTTTTCTTTTCTATAAAAGGAATGCTGACATTTTGAAAAGTACCAGAACTCTCACTGAGATACCTATGCTAGTTGCTTAATGTAAGTTCTGATTTTAAAGCTACAGCATGAGGCAGAATGAACTAGAATCCTAAACACATAATGTTGGAAACACTACTTTTGCAGTCAACTGGTTTTTCTTTTCTATAAAAGGAATGCTGACATTTTGAATAGCACCAGAGCTTTTACTGAGATACCTATGCTAGTTGCTTTAATGTAAGTTCTGCTTTTAAAGCTACAGCATGAGGCAGAATGAACTAGAATCCTATACACATGTTGGAAACACTACTTTTGCAGTCAACTGGTTTTTCTTTTCGATAAACTGTCACAAATGTTAAAGAACCTACTCCATTCAAATGTGTTCATTCTGCCATCTCACTTAGGAATAAAAAATGTCAAATTAAAAAGCAAGAAATCAGTTAAAGGACCACGTTGTATTTTTGCTTAGATTTCAAACTTTCAGTTTGGATGGCTATTAATAATAAACAATTTTACTGAGAACTGTATTACAATCTAGAAAACCAGAGATTTAAGCATGAAAATGGGCACAAGATACACACAAAACATTGTACTAACACATATGTTTAAATTAGCTGCAAAATTTTGCAAATAGGACAATATTTATCAAATGACCTTAGATTTAAGGATTCAATACAAAATAGAAAATGTGACTATACTCACATTAAAATGAACTTCCATATGTTCAATTGCTCTGTGAGCCCAAGCCTGTTCAATGTCTGCCTGAAAGCACAAAATGATCTGTTTGACAGAGACCTTGTTTATGCTCAATTATTACAACCAAAAAAAAAATGTAACATTACAAAAAATAATAGCTATTACTTCAAATTTGCCCTTCAACTGAATGAAAATGCCAGAACTTTGCAAGGAGGAACTGAACAATTTGAAGGACACCCTTATTAAAACTCTACTGATATCTTTTAATTTAGATTTCCTTTTGTTAACGTTTGATAGAAATTAGTACTAACATATCTTATTAGAGCATCAGTTTGGATCTTAACCCGTTCGCGACCAGCGTCCCGTATAAGCGACGCAACGATTCCACTGTTATCAGACCAGCGTCTCGGATACGCGAAGAACTCTAATCATCACGGGGAGCCCGGTGTAACGTATACGTAACCTGAAAATGGAACGATTTGTTTTAATTTTTAAATGCTAGTAGATGGCGCTAAATGGTAACGGTTTTCACAACAGTCGAGTCATATGGCATTTGACCTTCATGTACGGGCATTAGTTTCTGTTTTTCTGTTCTGTGCTTCTGGATTTGATAGATTTATTGGTGTAAACAAACTGTGAATCACGGCTCTTTAAAGTGTACGTATGTGTTAAAGGGACGCCGGCGTTTTTATTTATTGCTTTGCTTTTTTCGTTAGGAGAATATGGTGAAGTGCATCTAACTGACTGTACAGGGTATGAGAGAGAAATATTTCTGGGTGTTTTTTTGTAGATGTTTTGGATATTTTTTTTCTTTTTCTTTTTCTCGAACACGAAATCACTTTGTCGCTAGACAAAGTGATTTCGTATATACATCGCCTGTATATACATCATGAGACTGCTGGCCATTAATTTAAGGGGTGGGGTTATATTCAGTTTCATTCCGTTATCCATGGCTAAAAGACCGAGATACCTAACTAAGAGTGAAATGTGTGTTGTAATCAAAATATGGGAGGTGTTGACACTGGCAATTCTATCATTAATCACTATCCAGCATTTAGAAAAACAGTGAAATGGCATAAAAAGCTGTTTTTTGGTTTGTTAGATATGGCACTTCTAAATGCAAATGTAATATATTCGAAGGTAAAAGGAGAGAAAATACCCGCTTTGGAATTCAGATCCAGAGTTGTTAATCAGATAATAGAACAGTTCGCAAAACCAAGAAACTTAAATATTTGTCCAAAATCATCGGGCACTCAACCTTTGCGTTTATCTGGAAGACATTTTCCGAAAATTTAAATTGACGAAAAGGGTTATAAAGGTAGAAGGCGATTTTTGTGTGCGCTAAAAAAAGGAAAAGAGAAAGAAAACATCGTATTATAAGTGCAAAATATGCAACGTAGGACTGTGTGTCGATCCTTGTTTTGAACTATTCCACGCACAACAGAATATTTAAATTGGAATTTCATTATCTACAGATAATTATTGCTTAATTTTCTTTTTTTTAAATATCGTATTTGTAACTTTGGTTTCGTGTATACAGTATTTGTTTCCGTGTGTTTAAGTATAATTATAGTATTTTGTATGTTTCATTTATTTCTATTAACGTTATATTCATTTTATTAATACATATTAAGAAGTAGTATATTATATACATAATTTCTAAAATTGAAGTCATTATATTAAAATGCTGATTTAATATGAATTTTTTTGTAAAATTAGGCTTAACTGCTGAAAATGCGTGGGCCGGTGGCGACGCTCCATTTCGGAGCGTTCGGTCCCGTGACTGCGATTCGTTTTCCTCGCGCTGGTCCTCAAGGGGTTAAGACATGCAATTTTTCAAATCACAAAAGTTAACATCCTTAAAATGTTCATCAGTTAAATACTTTGTCAAGTGATAAAAACAGACACAATTCAATAAATAAAAAAAATAAAAATAAATCGTAAACAGGATAGAGAAATTTAATCCTATCTATCCTGTTTGTTAATCAGCATTAAAAGTATCATAGATTCCACGTCATATGAAAATTACCTGAATGGTGGAAAAAACTGTCATACATTTATACGAATGCAATTTTTCATGATGGCAATAGACTACCTACTTTAGACAGATAGAAATGAATCAATGGTAAACTTGATATACTGTGGTGGAATGCACAGCAAAGAATGCTTAGTAGGTTCAGACAGAAAAATAGCTCAAAGGACTTGATATCAGAAAAATATCTTACCAAGGCTATATTTTAACATTTCATTTAAGGTGACTGCCTACGTTCGGAGTCAATTAAAAAAAATTAAAGGATTTTTTTGGTCTTTTATGGTAAAATAGCACTTAAAAATTTAAAAAAGGAATAAAAACTTACCTGCAAATAGCATACTTTTTTATAAATTGGTCAATTTGAAGTAATTTGTAATTAAATTTAGCTAAAATGCCTATGACTCTGCACAAAAGCCTAATGCTACTATTTTAATTTCCTTATCACACATGATACATATGACAGTTCTCTTCAAAATGACCTACAATCTAAGAGAAATTTTAAAATGCAAAAATAATACATGCAATTTTATGTTCCAATATGAAAATTTTCCCCGATTCGTCATTCCTTTCCTTATAAAAACATCCCCAAATAAAAAAAACTATTTATTAGACACCAATTATTGTACGTCATTTCATTAAAAATATCATCTAAAATATTTCCTGAAAATTTTATCCAATCATATACATTATTATGTGAGATATCATGATAACCATAGAGATTTGTGCTTAAAAAACATAATTATGAGAAAAACGTATTTAAAGTTGTTTGTCACTTCAATTTTGTAGCAGAAGATGTTTTTCTAAATAGCTATAACTCTGCTTCTAATTGATGTAGAATGAAAATCAAAACAGTTTTGAAAAGAGAAACGATTGAGTTACACGATTCTTGCAAAAAGTTAAATTGGCCAATATAGTCAAAAATCCCATTTTGACGTAGGCAGTCACCTTAAGTATTACTTTGATAAAGCAGCAATTGATTCAGTTAATGTCTAACAATGAGTGACTAAAAGGGTAACCATAGGAAAAAATATTACGACTTCCTTCATATATTCAACAGAGGATTTTCTTTGATATCTCTGCAACATGAAAATGTTTCTTTCTAGCATTTTCTCCTTTCACTTGGATATGAAACTGCCTCTCAGTACCATATTCCCCAAAAATATGATAATTGGAATATCCCGTTATTTTTCACTTCCAATCCCTTTTAATTAATGTGTGGCCATGCTCTACCATAGCATGTGTGGGCCCCATTTTGATAGGAATTTTATTACTAGCAGAACAATCAGAAGTAACTGTCTTTTCTTACTTACAGTATTTTCATAGGATTCTGCATTGAAAAAAATTTTCTTAGTTTCATCTGTAGGTAATGCTTGTGCCATTTTTATAAACTGCAAGAGAAGAAAAAATAAAATTTAAGATTGTCTGTGAGATTTGTAGGGGATTCAAGCCTCCAAGATATTCAAAGACTAAAGTGCCTACAATTTCTTAAGCATCTTCTGAAGGTTATGTCAATAATACACTAACTACATTATAGCTCTAACCATTTTTGTTTCAGAATTTATGTCAAATAATCCATCACTGAAATCTGAATGTATACAAAAAAATTGATATCCAATACCATATAGTTAACAAACCTATAACAATCTTGTTCTTGCATATCATACACATCCTTGATCAACATTAAATAAATAGAATCGGAAGCAAGCAGTGGGAAAAAAAAAGAGAATTTTCAAATACATAGATCTACAAACACTGAAACAACTAACTAGTCATTAGTCGAGTTTAATAACAAATTTATATTAAAAGAAAATAATTAAAGCTATTCATTATCTTGTGTCTTTTAATAAGAAATACTTACTGAAATTTGTGTTTGCAAATTTTTTAATGAAATAATATCTCCAAGCTGGATTTTGTTCAGTATTTGAAGTAAGCATAATCACTAATCTAGATAACAAAGATTTTATTAAAATAATATGACAAAAAAAGTGCATTACCATTTTTAAAAAACTTTACACTTTTATGCTATTAACAATGAAGAATAAACAGTTCAGTTTCACATATATATACAGTCGAACCTCCATATATCGAACTTCCCTATATCGAAATTTTCTATATATCGAACTCTTAGCAAATCTTCATGTTCATTACATAGAAAAACTGTTTCTATATATTGAAAAAATCTCTATATATCGAAATTTTTTCATGCATATTGGGAAATTTTATTCCACTTTAGAATGAAATCTCTAATTTTTGGCGTTTGAAACAATACGTCGTGGACTTCAATTCGTGGAAAATGTCCTCGATGAAGTTTTTAGTGGACTGAATAAATGCGAACTTTCCGCAAAACTGGTTGTTCAGCAAGATATTCGTAGTTTTTTAAAAAGAATGTAACTGTGATCACTGTAACCACTGTCTGGATTATTGTTATTTTTTAAAAGGTATATAGTACTCAATAAATCTTTCATATTAATTCATTTTTTAGTTATTAACTTTCATTTAATGTGATTCGCATATAAATTAGAAATGGAATTTCGTATACGAAAATTAGTTTTAATTTTAATGTTTTAGGAGAAATACGATAAAACTAAGATCAATTCTATATATCGAATTTTTTTCCGGCATTTTGCTACTTCGATATATGGAGGTTCGACTGTATATCTATGGACAATCAGCTCCATAGGTGAGGTGCCAAAATGACACACAGTTGAAATAAGAAATTTTCAACAAATTTTAAAAAATGAAAACCAGTTGTTAGAGCAAATACTGGAACAGCTTCCTTATCTGTGTTCTAAGCTCGCCAAGACAAATTCTTCACACCAACCTTGGCGCCGTTTTTGTTTACCCCAGCCCTCTGTATGGCAAGTGGGTAAGACTGGTTGTTAAACCACGCCCTTACAGTTACTAAGCACTTATGGCTGATAACATGCAACACAGCTTATTTATTTACCTTTTTCAATAAAATAAGAGCATAAAAAACTTATTAATAAATACTAACTTACTTGTACATTATCTGGTGATGATTTTTTAATATAAAATTAGTATTTATTATTGAAAAACATTGTTCTTCTAGCAAAAAGAGCTGGAAAAAAAATTTTCTTATGTAGTTATGGTCTCCGATACATATTGGAAATGTTGTTCCCATAATTTTGTTCATCATTGACCAACATACTTAGAACTTTAAAAAAAAATTTTATTATTTTTTTTTCTTCATTTATTTATTTGGACAGAGGCACTTGTCAAAACTTGGAACTAAAGAAGGCAACCTGGTTAAAATTAAAAACAAACAACTATAGCATTAAAGTTACTTCTAAAAAATAAAATAAGAGCATAAAAAACTTATTAATAAATACTAACTTAACCTAGAACTACAGCTTAAAATATTGCCCTTTTTAAATAAAATAGTTATCGCTAAAAATACTAATTTTTTTTTAACAATCTAATTTAATATAAATATATTATATATTACTATATTATGCTGTATATATGTATAAATATGCTATGTATAAATATATTAAGCTAAAATAAAATATATAAATTTAAGATAATCAGGCTAAAAATTGAACAATGTGCAAAATATTTATACAAAAAATTTAGGCAATTTTTTCCAATTTAATATAAATATATATTTTACTATATATATATATGTATGTATAAATATTCTATATTGCTGAAGTAAAGTATACAAACTAAATCCGTGAAAAAATCAGTGTACTGACATTTGACCCTTCTGAACCAGCCGGCTTACTATTACGGCAACCCTTGTGACATAGCTCATGGAGCTGAGAACAAACCACGCCGCAACGATTGGCGCAAAATCCTCTTAGCTTCAAACACAGATAAGGAATATTAGCCCAAATATTTTTTTTCTTCTTGTAACTATTTATGTTGCACCAATTTTTTAATAAATTTTAATATATGCTGAGGATCAACCGTCGATTTTTTCAAATGATTTCCCAAGATTAAAATTTTTCTTTTGCGGTTTGATAATCTAATTGCATCTTAAAAAATGCACCCTTCTCTTGTTGGTTTTTCTTATTAATCTTCAGATAGAATTTGCGGGAGTGAAGAAATAACTATTTTTGGGGGGTACTTTTTAATTTGAGTTTATTTTTAATAACGTGGTGGTTGATTTTAAATGCGGCACTTGAAGTTAAATGTTATTTTTTGGCAAAATGAGTGACATGATTGAATTGGGGTTGTTGTTTAAGATGTATTTTATGGGAAACAGGTGTGTAATAGGTTTTAGTATGGAGAATTGGCATTTATGCCAACTACTTCATATGGCCAGCAAAAGGTTTGTGTTACTGATCACTACAGCCAGTGGAAGGTGTGTTATTGACTGCTACAAACCAGCGGGTGAAGATTTTTGTAATGTTTTTGGATGATGCCCAATGGAGCGAAGTGGAGTGGAGCAAGGGTATGTGGGCAAAGCAAAGATCCCGTGTGCGCCTACGAGTTTTATACAGCCAGCATTAAGTTTGTTTTCTACTTACTTGTTCTTTCTTGGTCACCATTGATGTTTTTGTTTACATTTTGCACTTTAAGCCTAACAGGTCTGTGAAAACGGAAAAATTTGACGCCAACTTGCCAAGGAAGGTTGCATCTGACATAGCCGAAAAAGCTTTAGACCGTTTAGTAAAAATGTACCAGCATTTAAGTTCAGCTCACTGAACACATTCAAAAGACCTTGGGAACCACTGTTAAACTGAAGAACAGTGTAACAGAAGAACTATGTAAGCACCCAACTGCAGTGTTTGAAGTTTTGCTACAAAATTTTGCTTTGGAACTATATTCCACAATATACCATTGAGGCATTTGTTGGCATTTTGTGTCATGCCATTTAGGCACTTTCTCAATAACCTTTTATGGCACAGCTGTATATACACTGGCTTAACTATGTTTATTATATTTTTAGGAAGTCCAGTGTTTTATCAGTATATTTTCTACCTAGCGATATTGCTCGTTGATATTTATACCAGCTGTCAGATCCAGGGAGGCATTGGCCATGCATAGCATGTTTATTGCTACAACAGCAATGATAAAATGCTGCGATGACTAGATTGCATGCTTGTTAAATTGACAACATTACTATGGATAGCAATGCCATAGTAGTTCTGTAAATTTATCAGTTAGTTTTCCTTTTCCCCCCCCAAGACCCTATGTAGATATTTTTCAACTTCCTGAGATGATTACCAACTCTTTTTTGTACATGTACTATGCATTCTAATTTGGTAACTGTATTAACACCATATATATTTTTTACAGCTTCAAAAGCTTTACAGTCGCCATCACCATAATAATCCGTATAGTGTAGCTTCCTGAAATTTTCTGAACGTTCAAATATACGATATGCTCCAATGGTGCACAATTCCAAATATGCATGTTTTATATTCTTGTTCTATTTTTTATAAAGCTATAACATGTTACAGCATTATAAAAAATGCACGTGGATTAGGTTTCTTGAAGATACCCCATTTTAAAAAGATGCACCTTAGAAGTTTTACTTCTTGGGTTGTGTGGAAACAAACTTCTTACAAAATTGATTTTTCTAAAATCAATTTTTTAGAAAAAACATTTTTTAATGATTTTTTCAAAAAAATTTAAGTTTCATAATTAAAAAATATCTTCTTTACTAAAAATACAAAAAAAAAAAAATTTGAAGTCCAACGTTTAAATGATTTATTTCATCCAAGTCTCATAATTTAAAAAGGTGTTTTTTATTAAAAATGCTAAAAAGAATTCCAAGTCCAGCATTTTGAAAACACTGTTTCAAACACGTTGGCGAGAAATTTTCCACTCCCTGAAACCAGTGGTGTAGTGAGCATAACTGGCACCTGGGGCATGATACCTTTTTGGCACCTCCCCAGTGAAAAACATATAGTAATACAGTGGTGGAAATTTATTTATGAAAACATGGTTTTTTAACAAAAACTTCTTTAATATTCATTGAAAATGAATGAAATTTCATACATTACACATGCTATGTATAACAAATTATTTACAAAACATAAAATTTCATACATAATAATAAACAAAAACATAAGATCAAAAATTAGATTTTCGTAATATACAAACATGGAAATTGATTTTAGAAATATTGCATTTCATTGAAATTAAAAGTTAGCAAACCTGCCTTTCACCATCAAAGTTTCTTTTATTCTAGATGGCATCGATAAAATAAGATTTTGAAGGTTCTTCTGATCAACTAGTTTCCAATTTTGACAGATTGAAGCTTTCAATTCTGCAAGTGATGTGTACTGCATCCCATCTGCATAAAACATTCAAACAAGCTGCCCCAAACTTTTTCAATGGGGTTCAAATCAGGACTATTGGGTGGATGATCTAAAAGAACAATATTCTGTTCATCAAACCAATCTTTCATTGCATTTGAAGTGTGAATACTTGCCTTGTTTTCCATGAAGATGTAATCAAAAGTATAATATTGCCACGCAAATGGAAGAAGGGAATTTTCTACAACTAAGCTGTAATCAAATGAATTCTGGCGACCATTTGAAAATACAATTTCACTTCTGCTAACATAAGCAATCGCTGCCCAAATCATCAAACTTCCACCACCAAAATTTCTGCTGAATGTAGATTTTGGTTCCTTTTGGAGATCCCTCCAATAATACTTCAAACCATCGAAATTAAATTTCTTTTCATCAGAGCAAATAACCTTCTTCCACTTGTCGCCCATTGCCCTGTACTTCTCGCAATACTGCAAACGCATCTCCTTGTGACGCAGACGTAACTTTCAACCAGACTTAATTTTAGACCATCTCAAGCTCCATGATTAAAGTAAAATTTGCCTAACTCTTCTAGAAGTAACAGGAAGGGATAGATCTCCACAAATCTGCTTTGAACTGTAGCTGGTTTGTGATGCAAGTTGAAGAATCCCCCTTTTCTCCATCTTTGTTAAACATGGATTACTTTTTTTGTTAAAATTTTTACCATAATTTGATGGATATTTTCTAGTTATATATCACACCAACTGATGTTTTAATTAATTTGCTTCCAATATATAACGCTTTTTATGTCTACTGCACATGTGATGTTACTTTGCATTATGCAAATTTTTGTCACATTACTTCAGAATAGCCAATGAAAGGTGATATTTCATAAATCTATTTCCATGGTTGTATGTTACAAAAATCTAATTTTTGACCTTGTGCTTTTGTTTATAATTATGCTGGAAATTTTATTTTTGTGACTCAATTGTTATACATAGCATGTATAATGTATGAAATTTCATTCATTTTTAATGAATATTAAAGAAGTTTTTGTTAAAAAACCGTGCTTTCATAAATCAATTTCCATCACTGTATAATACATAGAATTAGTTTAAAGGACCATTTGGACATGATAGACCCCCTTGCACCCCCTTACTAAGCCACTGCCCCAAACACAGTAAAATCGCCAAAATCGGCGCCAAAAAAAATCCAAGATGGTGGACGTGCAGACAAATCTAGAGTAGTCTCCCTGACACCTCTGACCAAGTAAATTATAGTGTAAAATAAACATAAATACTTAACTTTAGCAAACGTAGATCACGAATTAGACACTTCAGTAAACAAAAGAGGTGACAGATTAATAGTTAATGAGAAAAATTAAAACTTATACCTATTATCAAGTAATCTTAGGTATTAAATGATTAATATCAACAAATAATACTTACTTTCTAAAACAATAAAGAGTAAAAATTCCGCAATCTTCACCACTCTCACAAGCGTGAACAAATGAGAAGTTGCATGTGTTGATAATACCAAAACAATATAATGTTGCCATGCAGAAAAATACAACATAAAAATTTTTAATGCATACAACTATGCACCGATTTTCGACGAAATATGATTTAACCGTAACTCGTCGAATTAAGCCCCGATCGCTAAGAAACCGAAAGTTTCGCACGTGTCCACCCCGCACACAGCCGATTCCAGCGGGTTTTTTTTAATTGTGCGGAAATTTGAATAGTTACGGCGAAAAGTCATTTTCGCGCGTTCGTAACGTGGCCTGAAACGCACGCTAAAACTGAATGCGACTAACATCAAAACTTACCGTCCGAATTTTATTAAAGTAGACATACGGCATGTGGGGGAGACACTTAAGAGGACCGCAGTGCAATTTAGTGACTGCTTGGGTTATTTCTTGAGTTATGGCGTAAAGACTATTTCACGCCTATTAGACGATATGCACCGATTTTCGACGAAATAACATTTGGCCGTAACTCCTCGGATTAAGCTCCGATCGCTTTGAAAGTGCCTGTTTCGCACGTTTCCCCGCCCCAAACAGCCGATTCCAGTGCTTTTACTTTCATTGTGCGGTAATTTCTGGAGTTATGGCGCAAAAATCATTTTCATGCCCTACCAATGCATATCGCACGCTAAACCTGAATGCGAGGCTACCTTCAAAACTTACCGTCCGAATTTTATGAAATTGGACATTCGTCATGTGGGGCGGACACTTAAGAGGACCGCAGTGCAATTTAGTTATTTTTTCAGTTATTGCGAAAAGTTATTGTCACGCCTATTAGGCAATATGCACCGATTTTCGTCGAAATATGATTTGGCCGTAACACGTCGAATTAAGCCCCGATCGCTTAGAAACCGAATGTTTCGCATATGTCCACCCCGCACACAGCCGATTCCAGAGGGTTTTTTTGATTGTGCGGTAATTTGAATAGTTACGGCGATAAGTCATTTTCGCACGTTCGTAACATGGACTGAAACGCACGCTAAACCTTATGGGAACTATTATTCCCATATTACGGACATCAGAAGGTAAGCAGCAATTATAAACATAACATGTTCTTTTATTTAAAAGTAGCCACATAACATAGATTTACAGTTACGAATCCCGGCTCGTACTTCATCGCAGTGAATTCGGAGCGGAGAAGCGTACGTACCACGCTAGTACGGAAAAGTGAAGTAGTCTAGATCGGGGTTCCAATGTCCGCGGCAATCCCCCAATCCTGCGCGAACCAGATGCGCAGAGCGCGACGTAGGAGCTGTCTGTGAGTTGGGTTGCCACAGTATTCCCCCCCAAGTACCGTAGGTACTGAGGGTTACAAGTAACGGGGGTTAAACCGAACCCGTTGACCAGAACGCGTTGACACTGGAACTGGAGTCGTTATTGGAGTCGGCAGTGGCGTACGCAAAGGGGGGTTGATGGGGGTTATAACCCCCCCCATTGGTTCTGATTATATATATTATTAAATTAGGTTTACGCTTTGCACTGATTGCTCAAAACTACTCTTTCATAGTCATAGTCCAGTCCAATTAGCTCAAAATGGCGGCGAATCATGCATTAAATGAAGGGGTTGAGATTTTTTCAGGAATGTGTGGGGGTTGGTTCCCTGAGAAACGCCTAATAAAGTCCCCTCGATTTCAGGTGCCGTGGGGTAGGGGGTGGGGTGGGGGTCCAAAGGTCACTTTTTTTCAGTTTTCGGCGTTTATCTCGAAAACGGTGCATCGCACGGAAAATTGTCAAGCCCAAAAATTAAAGCTTATAAAATTCCCTTCCAAATGGTATATCCATGTTTGTACCCAAGTGTTACCGTTTTCGAGATATGAGCCGTTGAATATGAAAAAATTTCAAAAAAAGTGGTAGCGGTTCAGGTATCTCGTCAAACTTCCTCTAACTCTTTCCCCTTCCATTTCTCAGAAAACTCGTGATAGAGAAAGTTGTATAGCGAAAGATTTCCTTCAAAAATGTGTATAGTTATGCTAATTTATCTTCACCAGGTAAATAGTTAGAGCGTTTTGAAGTTTAGGGGTACTTTTCAACATTTTGCTAGTAAAATGCTCGTCACTCAAGTTTCGTTTCCAACGTCAGAAACTCTTTTAATCACTTTGTATGCTGTTTAATTAGATACGTATAGTATTCATAACCCATATAAATAATAAATTATGTATACCAGTACGTATAATGTATATCTCATAATATACAGAAGAACACTTGTAGAACAAATGAGAAAGTAAGAAAACAAACCAAAATGTATAAAAGTTGTTCATATAATCAAAAAATGGTTATTAAAAGTAGGTTAAAACAACAGTTACTTACATTAAATATATTATATACAATTTATTTCATCAACTGCTTTCCTATATATTAAAAGCCGTCAATCTGATACTTCGGAAAATGTTTCAAACAAGTCAAAGTCTTCACTATCATTTTAGCTTCTGTAGAATGTCTGAATTTTCACGAACTGATTTCCCACAAAGGTGGCATCCCACTATAATGCTACGATCAAAGTCACTAAGCTCCTTTGACTTACTCATCGTCTCACAAACGCATAAATATGACCTGATAAACCACTACCAATACATTTATAGCTTTCGGTTACGCATCAAATTCCGCCACCTGCTAGATCCACTTCTTTAGGGGGGTGTCCGGATACTTTTGGCCAGATAGTGTATAACGTATTATTGAATATTAATGAATTATATAAATTATTAAATTTACTTAATGGGGTCAGTTCGAGAAAAGAAAAATGAAAGGTACCTGTGGTGATTGAGATCATGCTCATGGTGATTGAGATCATGCGTGCTTTGGCGGGGCCTGGAACATGAGCAGGATCATTCGTTCCTCAGCTTCAGCAATGTCTCCTGGTGAAGATTTGGAGTCATAAAACACTTTGGCGATGTTTGTTGTTTCATTGGCATACCACTGGAGACATTGTACTATTGCTGCTTTCCTTTTACCATAAATCGCTGACGTAGTGTCACATCCTGAGAAACTATGGATGAAGAGAATGTACCGGCTGAATGATAAGACCTGAAAATGTTGGGAAGAGTAGAGCCTGTCTTCTGTGTTGCCCCGTCCGGCCTTCATGAAAAACACATTCGTGTCTCGTGGGGTGAGTGCCACAAGTAAGACGAGCAGGTCTTACCAATCTACTATCACCACAGTTGAATGAGAGGTGTTTAGCCACCCACCTCTGACAATACTGCAGTCAGCATCTCCTTTGGCTGTAGTAGACTGTATATTTCTTGCACCGAAGGCCTGAACTAACATAGTAATGAGCTTGGTTTTGTTCCTTTCATTGGAAAGGAAGTTTTCCTGATGAACAGTAGCCACCATGTTCTTATTGAAGTCAATATCCACTGATGTTTTACTTGATGCTCTCCGATGTTGTTAGTCTCTTTCCGTGGAGTTCGTGTCTTCATAACCATCAAAAACCACAGCTGAACTGCTGCCGTAATGGTTGATTATGTAAGATACATATTGATCGCAGATGGAGGCGAAGGTGGTGTTGGTGTTCCACTTTACTCTATGAAGCAGGAAGCCGCCATCGATTACCGTGAAACTGTTCTTCACATTGATCAGTTGATTACATTTTGGAAAAGCATCAGACAGTGCTGACTTTTTGATTTTTCTCATTATCCCCTCGGCGAATAGAGATATAGGGTATGGGGCTAACTCGTACGTTAGCAACTCCTCTACACCCCCTTCTTTCTTCCTGGTGATCAGAGTTCTTTGAAATAGCATCAGAGGCTCTACCACCACTACCTCATCATTAACTTTCATCATATTGCTCATCGCAGCTAAAGGAACGACTGATTCCTTCTTGGATTGTTTCACTTCTGAGAAATTCCTTCCAACAAAAGTGCTGATTGTGCGGGTTCCAATTTCCAAGGCCTCGTAGCAGTTGACGTTACTTGTTCCAATTACTCCCGTTGAAAGTGACATCAAACAATTACGTTTAATAAAAGGCGGGTGATCAGCCAACCATTGAGCAATCTTCCTTCTGTCTAGATCATCTCTGGTTATGCGTGATGCTCGAAACTCAACATGTTGTTCTTCTCTTGCAGTATGGACGTCACAAAACATCTCAAGTGAACTACATATTGCTATAGCTGTGCGTGCTCCCCCAACCCATTTCGCCAACACGGAATCACTAAAGCCTCGCCCACGTGTTAATTCTCCTTTACTCTTCATGTCACACATGATTGTCACCTCAATTGCCATGTCAGACCACACACCAGCCATTGGTGTTCCAGTTCTGTTGACAGTGAAGTATCCACGATCTATAAAATCCTGTTTAAGTTGAAGGTGGGGAGTTGTTAGTCCCAGCATGTGTTGTACATATAGGTGAGTACACTTTGCATAATGAAAATGCCCGCTGGCATGGAAGTAAGGTAGCATATCATATGATCTTCCCAGTTGCGCTGTGCTGCAATGAATTTTTTCATCAACACCACCATTTCAAAGTACTGGACCCACAAAGCTGCTGTTGGCCCATTACTTTTGAGACGTGACAATTCGTTGCTCAATTTCCACTTAATGCTGACAAGGGAGGTATTTGTGGAAATGTGTTGTGGAGTAATTTCTACTGTCGTCTGAAGTAACTGAACTACTTCTTCTTTTTCATACGGTGTGATATCTAAATTTTCCAAAATGATCTGAGCTAAAGTGACACTTTTATACATTTTGGTTTGTTTTCTTACTTCCTCCTTTGTACTACAAGTGTTCTGTATATTATGAGATATAAATTATACGTACTGGTATACATAATTTATTATTTATATGGGTTGTGAATACTATACGTATCTAATTAAACAGCATACAAAGTGATTAAAAGAGTTTCTGACGTTGGAAACGAAACTTGAGTAACGAGCATTTTACTAGCAAAATGTTGAAAAGTACCCCTAAACTTCAAAACGCTCTATTTACCTGGTGAAGATAAATTAGCATAACTATATACATTTTTGAAGGAAATCTTTCGCTATACAACTTTCTCTATCACGAGTTTTCTGAGAAATGGAAGGGGAAAGAGAAGAGGAAGTTTGAAGAGATACCTGAACCGCTACCACTTATTTTGAAAATTTTTCATATTCAACGGCTCATATCTCGAAAACGGTAACACTTGGGTACAAACATGGATATACCATTTGGAAGGTAATTTTATAAGCTTTAATTTTTGAGTTTGACAATTTTCTGTGCTACACCTTGTTTTCGAGATAAACGCCGAAAACTGAATAAAGTGACCTTTGGACCCCCCCCCCCCCGCAGTGCCTGAAATCGAGGGGACTTTATTAGGCGTTGTTCAGGGGACCAACCCCTACACATTCCTGAAAAAATCTCAACACCTTCTTTTAATGCGAAATGAAAACCTAATTTGATTGGACTATAACCCCCCCCTTTGAAAATTTCTGCGTACGCTACTGGGAGTCGGCGAGGGCGAAGCTCTCGTAACAGTTGTAGGAGTAGGTACGCTAGTCGTGACAGGATCATTTGGATTCAACACAGGATGCTGCGACGTCAGGGAGTCGCTGGTGGTGAGGAATGCTGGCTTTAAACGGTCGAGGCCAATAACACAATTCTTACCATTCATAAGCAATGTGTAATATTTAGCCGTTCTGTCCATTACCTTGAAGGGTCCGTTGTACGGATGCTGTAGTGAGCGCCGGATCCCGTCATAGTGCACAAAGACATGAGAGCACGATTCGTGAGAAGGGTGCACGAAGGTGGTCGGATTGTGGTGAGCAGAAGTGGGAGTTGGTGAGAGACTCTGTATTACGCTACGGAGATGTTGGACGAACTCGGATGGTTCGACTGCAGGGGGTGGGGATGGATGGAGAAAATCTGCAGGGAGGCGGAGAGTAGAGCCATATACAAGCTCCGCACTTGTGCACTGGAGGTCTTCCTTGAACGAGGAGCGGAGTCCCAGGAGGCCTAATGGGAGAGTCTCAGTCGACCGGTTGTTTGAGTGACATCTAAGGACCTGTTTAAGTGAGCGGTGAAAACGCTCAACTAGCCCGTTGCCCGCTGGATGGTACGGCGAGGTGCGGATGTGCTTCGTGCCTAGTAGTGACATCAGAGCAGAGAAAAGATGTGCTTGAAACTGGCGTCCTTGATCGGTGGTGATGACGGAAGGGGTTCCAAAACGGGCAACCCACTGACTGATGAAAGCGCGGGCTACTGTTTCGGATGAGATGTCCGTTATCGGGATCGCCTCCGGCCATCGAGTATACCGATCCACGCACGTAAGCAAGTAAGTGAATCCCTCCGAAGGTGGAAGAGGGCCCACCAAATAGGGATGCGACATCGATGTCGATGTTTTCAAAACATCGATGTTTTTATAAAAACATCGATGTTTTAAACATCGATTTATTAAAGCCGATGTTTTTTTAACATCGATGTTTTGTGCTCGATGTTTTACGTTGTCTCGATGTTTTTTTTTAATGAAAAAGTACCGTAATAAAAAAAATTTAAAACGTAGCATAATTTTCACACTCAGTAAATGTAAGTCTGAATTCTGAAAAGGACGAATACAAAAAGGGGAATGATTCATTAGCAAACAGACAAATGGCAATCAACAACCAATGAACCAATCAGAGCGCTTGGAATGTTCCTGACACTCCAGAACCTTCCATGGGGTTTTATTTTACAAATAGTATATACACGAGTGCATCCATTTAAGTTTTTGGTTCGTTCTGGTTTTATATAAGTTGACGTTAATATTATTAGTAAGATGCTTCCCAAAAGTACCTTTTCGTACTTTTGGGAAGCATCTTACATTTTTACAAAACCTCTGACAAATTGGCGAAATGCAATATTTGCCTTAAGTCCCTTAAAACTTCTGGCAATACCACGAATTTATCTGGACATTTGAAGGCAAAACATGGCGGTATTTACAACGAGAATTTTGAGTCATCAATGTAGCCCAAAGCAACCAAGTTTTTGTCATTTGTGTCTGCCCAATCAGAGAGTAAAATTAAATCACCCCTCCCCCCACGACTAGCGGAAATAACATTAATGTTAGAGATTACTAAACAAGTTTTAAAAAATGGATGTTCTAAAACATCGATGTTTAAAAACATCGATGGTTTTTGGGCGATGTTTTATTAGCATCGATGTTTTAATTTTGAATATCGATGTTTCAAAACATCGATGTTTTGTTATCGATGTCGCATCACTACCACCAAATCAAGATGTACGTGATCGAAGCGATGAGATGGCGGAGAAAATTGCTGCAGGGGGCTGTGTGTGTGCTTATGTACCTTTGAGCGTTGACAGCTCAAGCAGGTACGAGTCCATGCTGTGATGTCCTTCGCCATTGATGGCCACACATAACGCTCTGAATTGAGCTTCTTGGTTGCTCGCACTCCAGGGTGAGATAGTCCATGCAGGGAGTGGAACAGACGTTCTCGGCACGCCTCCGGGACGAAAGGACGTACTTTGCCGGTACTACTATCGCAGAATATTTGCAGATCGTTGGAAAGTTTTAATGGTTGAAGAACCAAACTCGTATGCGTCTCTCCAGAGAGAAGACGTTGTATTTCCTGGTCATGCGACTGGGCCCTAGCGAGTTCGGTGAAGTCGAAACTGGTGATACTCGCAATGTGGTCCAGGCGTGACAAGGTATCTGCAACAACATTCCTGTTTCCTGGAACATGGCGAATGTCTGTAGTAAACTGCGCTATGAAGTCGAGGTGCCTCAACTGACGGGGCGAGCAAGAATCGGAGTTCTTAGTAAAGGCATACGTTAAGGGCCTATGATCGGTAAAAACTATAAAGGACTGACCTTCGAGAGAGTGTCAAAAGTGCTTAATCGCTGAGTAGATAGCTAGCAATTCCCTATCATAGGTACTATACTTCCGCTCAGCGTTCGTTAACTTTCGTGAGAAGAAAGAAAGAGGCTGGAGTCCCAAAGTGGTTTTTGCATGCAGGGCCGCTCCGATGGCAGTATCGGATGCGTCAACCATTAGAGAGAGTTGCTGCCCGGGAGAGTGGAAACCGAGGGGGACTGCCTGTGAGAGATCAGCCTTGCATTTATTAAATGCAGCAAGCGCTTCGTCCGTCCATGGCACAGGACGTTTATCATTCTTTCGAGATTCTTTCAAGAACTCATTCAAGGGCGCTTGAGTATGCGCGGCGTGTACCATGAAACGCCTATAAAAATTTATCATGGCCAGGAATCTGCGGAGCTGGGAAATGGTCTCAGGTTTTGGGAAGTTAGTAATTTGTTGCGTTTTCTCAGGTAAGGGTTCAATACCGGAAGATGAAATTTTACAGCCCAGAAAGGTTACAAAAGGTTTACCAAGGACGCATTTGGCATGGTTCAGTTTAAGGTTGTATTGTTTGAGGCGGTCAAAAACTTGTTGGAGGTGAGAACTATGCTCTTCAGAGGAGGAAGAGGCGATGAGAATGTCATCGAAATATGGCACACAGAAATCAAGGCCAACAAGGACTTGATGGATGAAACGCTGAAACGTTTGTCCCGCGTTTCGAAGACCGAAAGGAGTGAATACGAATTCGTACAAGCCAAAAGGAGTGGTGACGGCGGTTTTTGGCACGTCATCTGGGTGGACAGGGATCTGGTGGTAAGCCCTGGCCAGATCGAGGGTGGAAAAAATGGACTTATTATGCAAGAGTTGCGTACAATCTTGAATGTGTGGTACAGGGTACCGGTCCGGAACGGTTACGGCATTGAGTCTGCGGTAATCGCCACAAGGACGCCAATCACCGTTTGTTTTTCTAACCATATGCAAGGGACTAGCCCAAGGGCTCTTCGATGGCCGAATGATGCCTTGGGAAAGCAGAAATTCGAATTCCTGACGTGCTGCTCGTAATAATTCCGGTGACAGACGTCGGGGTTTGGAAAACACAGGAGAACCCGTAGTTTCGATATGGTGAAAAACAGAAGTAGATGTAGGATTGGACGGAAGGTGGGATGGATTTGTGAGTTGAGGATAATTTTTGAGAAGCTGGTCGAAACTAGAGTTTCCCCAGAGAATAGAAATATTTGTTGAGCTAGGATTAGTTGAAGGTGATTTGCCTCTCGAAGATATTTTAGCTAGATTGTCGATTAGGGAGTTATTGCGAGCATCGACCAGTAAGCCAAAATGTTTCAGAAAGTCGATACCTATATAGGCTGTGAAACGTCCGCGATGACGAACGTCCACGTAAAGGAGATTCGGAGGTTGAGGTCTAACTTGAGCGGTTTAGTTCCGTAAGTGGGGATGTTCGAGCCGTTGGCGGCCAAAAGAACCAAGTCTGACGTGCCTGATGCGTTTGGTACTAACGATTTGGGAATTACCGACAAATCGGCACCTGTATCAATGAGAAATTCTATTGTAGACGAGGGATCGGCCAAGAGGATGCGATTGATCTGGCGATCGCGTTGTAGGCCATCAGGCGGTCGCCTTATTAGTTTCCCGACTGCGGGAAGGAGCATGGGGATTTATACCGTTTAGCTCTTTCTCCAAAGTTGGTGTGGTAGAAACATAGCCCGTTGGCCGCTTCCTTGTATTGGCGAGGGCGGCTTCTCGATCGGCTGTTCTCGCAGCGGTGGGCACCTTTATGTGGGTTACGACCACGTACCAGTGCCGTTAACTCGTTCACCTGCTGGGTAAGTCTATCTATGCGAGAATCAAGGTCGGAATCTTGATTGGTGTGTTTTGTACTGGCAACGATGTTTATTTGGGGGGGTGCTAGGTCGTGAATTTTATCTGCAGCTGCAGCCAATGTGCTGAGGTCATCGCTCAGGGTAGCGAGTATACTTGGGGTAGAGGTTGGAAGCCTCGCGAACCATAAAGATTTTAACAAGGGGTCGCCTATCAACGTGCCAGCTAATGTGCGCATTCGCGCCAAGAGTTGTGAAGGGCGTTGGTCGCCCAATTCGAGACCTTTTAGCAGCGTACGGATTTTGGACTCTTGGCTTTCGGTATTCAACTCAATCAATCGCTGCTTTAGAGGTTGGTCCTTGTCAGGCGGATTTAGAACGAAATCAGCATTTGGGTCTAAAACACTGGACTCTAGAGCTGCAATGGCGTGGTTAAATTTTGTGGAGTCCGCCGTAATATTTGCAATGGTAAATTGTGCTTCAATTTGCCTAAACCATATGTATGGATTGGTTTTCCAGAAAGGAGGTGGTTTAATGGAGACGCGCGAAAGATTCACGGAAGGGTCGCCGGGAGGTTGCATCATATAAATCAAGGAGAGAAACAATACAAATACAATTCAAAAGCTACGTATGCCAAAGGTAATTGTGCAAAAATAAGGTGAAATACAGTTGTTATACGATATAAGTATTCAGTAGGGAAATAATCAAGCATGTGCAAAGAAAAGTATGTATAGAAATAAAGTATGCAAAGAAAACATCAATACCAAAATGCAAAACAAAAATAATCTAGCAAAAAAAATATGGGAAAGAGACGCTAGCATGTAAGGAAATTACGGGGATAATATCTGGAAACACAGTACGAAAATACATTACACACAAAAAAAGGATAAGGATTGGAAGAGCATATATACGCAATACTGAGAAGGTAAGTTTAATAGAGTTTACGGTAAAAAAAAATAATGGGACAGCTTACCGATCACGTAGATAGTTGTGATAATCCATTTAATTAGTCCTAACGCTTAATTATCCGATCAGTTAGGCACCACGAATAAATAGGCGTGCGACACGTGATCGCTGTTTGATTCTTTGCGTCAAGAATTCAGAATAATCACTGTAAGGTATAAAACCTTGCACCACACATATCGTAAGCGAGGACACAACACACAGTATCAGGATGGTGGAGAAGAAAATTTTTTTGGAGCTTCACAAACACGCTGTCTTCTCGGGCCACGTGCGAGTTATAACAGATGAAAGCCGCGGGGGGAAAAAAATTTCCCAGAAAAAGTGAGACGGACTCCGAATGGTTAGCCGCTTAAGAGATCATATGAAGCACAATTTCATCAAAATTGAAGACAAACCGGGGCGATGCTGATGGATTGCTACTTGGTCGGCCAAGCGGCAAATCGAAAGCAAAATTGTCCAGTCAGTCTCTGGTCACCAATTTATGGGAACTATTATTCCCATATTACGGACATCAGAAGGTAAGCAGCAATTATAAACATAACATGTTCTTTTATTTAAAAGTAGACACATAACATAGATTTACAGTTACGAAACCCGGCTCGTACTTCATCGCAGTGAATTCGGAGCGAAGAAGCGTACATACCACGCTAGTACGGAAAAGTGAAGTAGTCTAGATCGGTGTTCCAATGTCCGCGGCAAACCCCCAATCCTGCGCGAACCAGATGCGCAGAACGCGACGTAGGAGCTGTCTGCGAGTTGGGTTGCCACAACCTGAATGCGAGGCTACCTTCAAAACTTACCGTCCGAAAAATATTAAATTGGACATTCGGCATGTGGGGGGGACACTTAAGAGGAACGCAGTGCAATTTAGTGTCTGCTTGGGTTATTTCTTGAGTTATGGCGAACAGACGTTTTCACGCCTATTTCCCGATATGCACCGATTTTCGTCGAAATAAGATTTCGGCGTAACTCCTCGGATTGAGCTCCGATCACTTTGAAAGTGCCTGTTTCGCACGTTTCAATGCCCCAAACAGCCGATTCCAGTGGTTTTATTTTGATTGTACGGTAATTTCTGGAGTTATGGCGCAAAAATCATTTTCATGCCATACAAATGCATATCCCACGCTAACCCTGAATGCGAGGCTACCTTCAAAACTTACCGCCCGAATTTTATGAAATTGAAAACTCGGCATGTGGGGGGGGGGTGACACTTAAGAGGACCGCAGTGCAATTTATTTATTTTTTGAGTTATTGCAAAAAGTCATTTTCACGCCTATTAGGCTACATGCACCGATTTTCGACGAAATATTATTTTGCCGTAACTCGTCGAATTAAGCCCCGATCACTTAAAAACCGAATGTTTCGAACGTGTCCACCCAGCACACAGCCAATTCCAGTGGGTTTTTTTGATTGTGCGTTAATTTGAATAGTTACGGCGATAAGTCATTTTCGCGCGTTCGTAACATGGACTGAAACGCACGCTAAACCTGTATGCGAGGCTACCTACAAAACTTACCGTCCGAATAATATAAAATTGGTTGGTTGGTTGGTTGTTTTGGGTTTTATGGCGCAAGGTCCTGAGAGGAGAAGCTGCGCCAAACACACGATGAAACCCTAAAAAGCATATATATATATATATATATATATATATATATATATATATATATATAGTTAAACACTTACTGACCAACAGTGCATTAAAACGATAATAAAATATTTAATGGCAGAAAGTTATAAAGACGGGTAAAATACGGGATAAAGTCATAAAAACACAGATAAAATGTATAAAAAAGGTACGAGTTTTACACATATTTTACAGATCGAGGTAACAATTAACAAACAGAACATAAAATGACAAACACACAAAGCAAACACAGGTATACACAAAATGGTGAAAACAGTCCAGTAGTTAAAAAAACCGTACTTAAAAAGGAGGCAATAATAAAAGTGAAAACCAGTTTTATGAAAATATGAGAAAAAGGCAATAAATGCTATAACAAAAACATCTGGATGGGGATTCTCCGATCCTGTAGACGCAATAAGGCACAATGGGGTAAAAGCAATAAGGTGAGTGATAAGAAAAAAGTTAAATGAAGAAATGTTCTAAATATAAAAGTAGTATAAAATAAAGGCGGCAATAAGAGCCAAATAAAAGGGTGATAACAACATTTAGAAAAAGGTGTGAGAAAAACAAGTCGATACAAAGGTGAAAAAAGGTCAAGTACGAAGGTGAGAAAAGCTTTTTTTTTTTGGAAGTGGGGAGGTGTTAAGACCCCCCGTTGTTTCCTCTCACTGGAGGTCGAAAGGAAAAGGATGGAATGTCCGTGCATTCCATTTCATCAGCGTCAGAGATATCAGAAGTGTAAATTTGAAGCAAATCGTCAGGTTTTTTCATGAGGTTTTCATTTCTGATATATTTTGGGTGTTTTTCTTTATGTGATAGACCCGGTCTCGTTCGAGGGTCTATGTCTAATTTATATTTTTGATTTGATTTAATTTTTTTTTTTTTTTTTTTGATGTTTATACTTTACAAGGGTGAAAAGGGGGGAACTATTTTTAGGGATATTTGTGTTTGGTGGAATAGGTGTGTCGGGGGTAAAGTGGGCTACTGTATTTTTTCTATGCGTTGGTTCTGATTTATTTCTTTTGGTTTCGCGTACAATAGGTTTAGGTTTTTCGGGTAATTTAGTTTTGCTTGACATGGAAGCGGATTGGGTTGATTTCTGATGAGATTGTGAAGCAGGTAACGGGCAAGTCAGAGGTTTTTGTATTGCAGGGACAGGATCGGTTTGAATGCCTATTGATGTCATTTTTTTAAGGGTCGCCGCTGTCGCATAAGACCGTCCTGCTGTTGGAGTTCGGGATTCGACAATTCGACGTGCTTCAATTAAGACAATTTATTTGTGACCTTCAACGTCTGTATTTCCTTCTCTGTTAACCACTTCATACAAGATCTTGAGTAGGCTGGATGGTCACCATTACAGTTAACGCATTTGAAGTCTCCGGAGCAGCTGTCGCTTTCGTGACCCACTTGCGCACAACGAGCACAGGTAAGAGAGCCACGGCAAGCCTCCTTAGAATGGCCGAATCGATGGCATTTAAAACAGCGCAGCGGATTCGGTACATAGGGTCTCACGGGACAGCGCAGGTAGGCAGCCTTGAGATACGATGGAAGATTTGGACTGTCGAAGGTCAAGATCAGGTGCTTTGTAGGTAGCACCTTACCATCACGACGTATTGTTATGCGGCGAACGTTTATAACATTTTGACTGCTTAAATTTTCCAGGATCTCAGGTTCAGGAACGTTGAGGAGTTCTGATTCTGAAATCACACCCCTCGAATAGTTCAGTGTTCTATGCGGTGTAACTGAAACAGGGAATTTACCGAAGGAAACGCATTTAGATAGAGTGGCAGACTGTTGTGCCGTAGAAACCTCAATCATAAGATCCCCGGACTGGAGTTTACTAATTGCTGGTACATCTCCCACAATTGATTGCACAGTTTTTTGTATGAGAAATGGCGAAAGTGAAGTAAAAGTACTCCCAGAAAGTTTTAAAATGAAAAATTTGGCAAATTTTACTGGCGTATACGTATGTTGCTCCCTCCAAGACGAAGGAGAGGAAGATTGATCTTCCAATGGTGATTTATCCCTCACCATGGGATTTAAAGAAAAAGTATCCATACAAGGGGGCTTAAAATTCAGTTCCCGGCCGCACCACCCACCATGGAGCCCAACAAGGGGAAGCAGGATCCTGCACCAGTGCTAGCCGAGAACTATACGCTCACGAAGCGACCCTGAAGCAGACTCCACCCTTAGCGAGATGCCCAGTAATCGTAACGATTGCTTGGTTCCTAGCCGAAGATAAAATCAACGACCAGCCGATTGATACAATAGGGAACCACTATGTACCTCCCGTTTACCTGAAGCGGGGGCCAAAGCAGTGTATTGGGATACCAAAACTGTCCCTCAACTGCCAGGATTCCCTTTTCCAGGGACACGGGTCACCACGCACGGCAAACACGTGGGTGATAAAGACCCCAATAGCAGCAAGAAGCAACAGAACGGCAACAGCTGCTAAAGGGGTGCCCTCGCCTCCGAAGAGGAACCACACCGAGGGAGAAAAAAAGAAAAAAGTAAAGGAAGAGAGGAGAGGAAAAAAGAAATGAGAGATAGTTCGCTGGGGTACCTCGGTATTGCGACACCCGTGTTTACCTAAAGAAGGTAAACCCCCTGAGGGGATATAAAATTGGACATTCGGCATGTGGGGGTTACACTTAAGAGTACCGCAGTGCAATTTAGTGTCTGCTTGGGTTATTTCTTGAGTTATGGCGAAAAGACGTTTTCACGCCTATTTGACGATATGCACCGATTTTCGTCGAAATAAGATTTGGCCGTAACTCCTCGGAATAAGCTCCGATCGCTTTAAAAGTGCCTGTTTCGCACGTTTCCCCGCACGAATAAGCCGATTCCAGTGGTTTTATTTTGATTGTGCAGAAATTTCTGGGGTTATGGTGCAAAAATCATTTTCATGCCCTATAAATGCATATCGCTCGCTAAACCTGAATGCGAGGCTACCTTTAAAACTTACCGTCCGAATTTTATGAAATTGGACATTCGGCATGTGGGGGGGGGGACACTTAAAAGGACAGCCGTGCAATTTAGTTATTTTTTGAGTTAGTGCGAAAAGTCATTTTCACGCCTATTAGGTTATATGCACCGATTTTCGTCGAAATATGATTTCGCAGTAACTCGTCGAAATAAGCCCCGATCGATTAGAAACCGAATTTTTCGCATGTGTCCACCCCGCACACAGCCGATTCCTGTGGGTTTTTTTATCGTGCGGTAATTTGAATAGTTACGGTGATAAGTCATTTTCGCGTGTTCATAGCATGGCCTGAAATGCACGCTAAACCTGAATGCGAGGCTACCTTCAAAAGTTACCGTCCGAATTTTATTGAATTGGACAGTCGGCATGTGGTGGGGGGGGACACTTAAGAGGACCGCAAAGCAATTTAGTGTCTCCTTCGGTTATTTCTTGAGTTATGGCGAAAAGACGTTTTCACGCCTATTAGACGATATGCACCGATTTTCGTCGAAATAAGATTTGGGCGTAACTCCTCGGATTAAGCTCCGATCGCTTTGAAAGTGCCTTTTTCGCACGTTTCCCCGCCCCAGACAGCCGATTCCAGTGGTTTTATTTATTTTCTGCGGTAATTTCTTGATTTATGGAGCAAAACTCATTTACATGGCCTACAAATGCATATCGCAAGCTAATCGCAGCTCCTAGTTTTAATACATTTAAAATTTTTACGGAAGATTTGGTTGCTGTGGAAAGAGTAATCGCCTGTTTAATTTAAATAAACCGTTATATGTGGGGTTCGTTATATCAGAACTAAGTAAAGTTCTAATGTACGAATTTCACTATAATCATATAAAAGCAATATATGGAGGTAGAGGGAAACTATTATTTACAGATACAGACTCTTTAACTTATCAAATTAAAACTGCTGATGTCTATAAAGATATGCAAGCACATCTACACATGTACGACACTTCGGATTATCCCACAGAACATCCTCTCCATAGCTCATCTAACAAGAAAATTGGCAAATTTAAGGACGAGATGATCTCCAAACCCATAGAAGAGTTCATTGGGGTACGTTCTAAAATGTACTCATTCAAAACTAAAGATTTTGAAAAGAAAACAGCAAAAGGATTCTCTCGACAGGTTGTTAAAAATAATTTAACTCATAGCGATTATCAACAGTGCTTGTTTAATTTAAAATCTAGTAAGGAATTAATGTATAGAATCACAAGTGATTCACACCAACTTATCACTATAAAACAAAATAAAACCGCTTTATCGCCATTTGACGATAAACGATATATATATTAGAAGATGGCATAAACACACTTGCATACGGACATTATAAAATTTACGAAAATAACATATCATAGGGGAAAAAAATAAAAATAATAATAAAAATTGAAAAAATGAAAAAAATAACTAAAAAAATTTTAGGAAAAATATCCCTACTGGGGAATCTCCGCCTTGCAATACTTGCATAAAAGAAGTAAGGCACCATATACTGTACGCCTTTGCGTGGTGTGGAAATCAGTATGTTATTTATTTCAATCTTTTACTTTACTAATAATTTTCAAGGTAAGTTCAAATGCTGAATATTTTCTATACCAGAACTTTCAAAGATACATCTAATTGTTATTCATAACAAAAGTCATTTTCAGGTCCGAATCCCACAAAAAAGTCTTGAAAAATACATTCCTAATTAAATTTAAATGTAGTTGCACTTTTTACCTATAGATGATAGCATTGAAAAACACCTACCAAATTTTCAAACTCCAAAAATCTAGTTCCACACTTTACCAACAGATGGCGACTGCAGCGCGTTATTTTATAAAATTTTTAAAGTTTCAATATAGTTCAACGCCTTAGCAACAGATGGCAGCACTGAAAAACCCCTCGTCACCTTAAACGAATTCACGTAGTTCCTGACGCAATCAGCAGACTCCACCCCTTAAGACCATGCCCATAATCACCAATCACCACAATTCGAGGTGGCGTTGATTCCCCAAAGTTCTACTACTGATAACTCCTTCTTGGTGCGTCGTTTTATTTGTCTAAGAAAGTGTTTATATATATATATATATATATATATATATATATATATATATATATATATATATATATATATATATATATATATATATATATGTGTGTGTGTGTGTGTGTGTGTGTTAGTGGTGTGGGATTGTATTAACCCATGAAGCCTGTCATGAGTTACCACTCAGACGATAGCGCCAGGAGGGGCGCAAAGTATGAACTGGGACGATAGAGACAGAGGCTCGACAAAGCATGACCTGGCCTGGCAGCTGTGATGATATACTCACTGTAACCCCTTTCGCGTTGGTTGAGGCATGGCGTGGCCTGACGTGTGACAATATACTCACTGTAATTCCTTATCTGCAAATAATTTTAGTGTAAATACAGTATTTAGTCTAATTGGTGTGACTTTACTTTTTTGAGTGCTGCTTATTCTTCATAAAATTGGGGCCTGACCGAGATGTGGATCTGTGAATCGTAATATGGAATTGTGAATCGGAATATGGAACTGTTTCAAGTGTTACGTCGAACTGTATGAACTGTTAGTGATACTGTGGGACATTTGCGAATTTAAAGTGTGAAGTTGATGAGCTGGAACTGTGTGCTCCTGGATTCGGATAATACGAAGGATCGAACGGATAATACGGAAAGGCCGACCGTAAGCGGAAGACAGAGGGAAAGCGTCAGATCGACGTAAGTGAAAAATTTCTGTAATGGTAAGATGGCGGATCTAGAGCATGCTAGAAAGGTAGATCTTGTGACCCTAGTTCAAGAACTGTGCCTAGAGGTCCCCCCAAAACAGAAATAACACAATTAACCACCCTGGTTACTACGCCGGGTTATGATGAGGAATATGTAGAAAACCTCCTCACTACAATTACAGAGGAACACAATGAACGCGAAAAATTGAACCCAAGAAAAGGAGGCAGGAGTTTGAATTACCAAAATTAGAAGTGCAGTCGAACCCAGTTATAGCAAACCCGGTATATAACGAACTCACGGATATAACGAACAAAAATTTTGGTCCCGCCTTTTTCCTATTGTAAATTTAATTAGTATTGTGTCAGTTTAATGTAATCGATTTTAGTCGACTTAATTCATTAATGATCAGTTTTAATAGAATTTTATCATTTTTTAATACATCATTATTGAATACACATTGCAACTAATGAGTTATACATTTTGTGAACTCTAGCATTTTTCTTAACGGTTCGAATATAGTGAACCACCGGATATAGCGAACAAAATCTTTGGTCCCTTGAAGTTCATTATAACGGGGTTCGACTGTACAGTTAGCAGCCAAGCGAAGAGGGGAAATAGAGGCAAAAGGTTGTTTCAGGTGCAACGCCCTGGTCAGAATTGCTATTTGTCCGCAAAATAAAGTGTATGATGCTATAATAAATGAAAAGAAATAAACGTACTTATAAAATTCGGGAACAGTTAGAAGTGCGTGAGAAAAATGCAAATAAGTTGATTGATAGTAACAGCGAGAGTTAAATGCTGAAATTCGACGTTTCTGTACAATTGGAATCACCTAAAGTAAGCTCTACTTAGTATAGAGGAGAGAAAAGAGTCTTTTGATCAACGGGAATATTTTCGGGTCTCGGATATGATTTTTCCATCAGAGCCCGCGAATTCCTCCCTTCCATCTCAGTTTGGGATGTAGGAGACCAAAAGAGAAGCACCAGCGGATTTTGAGTCAGATAAACTCGCAAAGGAAGTCGTGAAACCCAGGGCCCGATTAAGAACACTGGGGGCCCCGGGGCAGATGAGATTTGGGGGCCCCCCTTGCGAATATTTATAAAAATAAGAACTGTATATGGACTATACTATTTGAAGAACTACGAGCATACACCAAGCGTGTGAGGAAAAGAAGTTAAAAATCAGGAATTAAAAAAAATCGTTTGTTTTAAATAATGATTTAAACCACACAACCCTGCATGCGAGTCCTATATCTGCTATTACAGTGTATGGCTGATAAAATGAAGCATTCATAAACATGTTTCACATCAAATTGAAAACGCCTTTCACCTTCTGCTGTACGCCTGATACAACCTGTTAAACATTTTCCCTAAAGCAGAAAGCAAAATTAAAAACTTTCACTTATCTGGCACCCTATCAGGACCCGATTTAGAAAATTCTGGACTATAGGACAACTCGGGATGGCGCCCCCCTAACACTGATATGGGCGTAAAATTTCCAAATTGACAGACACACACACACAAAAAAATAATAATAATAATCATGAATCGTGAAAGTACCATTTTACCAAGAATTGGCTATTTGAAGTGTAGAAGCCTAGAACATTATAAAATAACAAAAACCAATACAACATATTAACTTCCATCATTAAAACACCAACACAATGCAACAAGAAAAACTTATTAATCCCTTATATACACTATAACATTCATATGATGAACTATACATATATTGTAATACATATACATGTAACTATACATATATTGAACCAATCAATCAAATTTGAAAAGATACATATAAAAAACATTTCTATTAAAAATGATAAAATTAAAAAAAAATTGAATTGGGAATTTTTTCTTTCTTTTCTTTTAAAATAATAACTTTGGGGGGCCTCTAGGCCCGGGCCTAATGGAAAATCAGGGCCTGCACCCTATCAATTTTACTGTTGTGAAATATTTTGAGCTAATAATTACTATAGAATAATGCAGATTATAGATTACATTTTATATTGCATAACTATAAATTAAAAAAAATTATTTATTTATAATATAATATTTCTTTAGACCTTTATTTTACTTACCTTGGAGGATAGAATATGAAGAATTTAAAATAATAAATTAAGTGAAAACTTAAATACTATTTATTTTTGAGATACATCTTTTTCTCATTTTCCTCTTTACAAAATTGTCTATAACAATTTCAAAATCAATACTATTTGTTAAATCAGCCTCAATACACAATAAAGACAGTGAACATAATTTTTCTTGCAAAAAACTGGAACGGAGAGGAGATTTCAATCTCTTCAATAGAGAAAAAGATCGTTCACCAGAACAATTTGAGATTGGAAGAGTTAACATGATTCTCAAAGCAGTTTCTACGTTGGGAAATGTTTCTTCCAATTGAAATCTTTTTAGTTTTTCCAGCATAGATGACACTATATCGCCTTCTTTTATCAGTGATGAAAACTGCCGCAGCTCATCTGTTAAGCAATCTTCTAGATCATCAGAGTAGTACTCTTGCAGATATTTAGAACTCTGAAACACTACAGAATCATTTTTTATGTCATAAAAACAGGCAAATTTCTTTGCAATTTCCTCATACGGAAGTTTTCTTGAAGTAAGATGAGAAATGAGAGAATCACAAATGGCATAAAAAATTTTAAAAATGTATGCCTTACGTGCTGTCATAGATATATCATTGTTATTTATAGCATGAGGATCTTTACTCTTTGGAATCACTTTTTTTCGAACAGACTCATAAACAGGAACTTCATCGCCACACATACTCTTTGCTACATTTTCATACATTGAGAAATTATCTCTCACAGACTGAGTGAAATCAATTAATGATTTGTACAAAGGACCTACCAGTAAAATATTTAGAGTTGGTTTTTGCAATTCTATGCTTGTTTGATGCAGTCTTTGTAGAAGGGTGTCCCACACAACAATATTCAATATGGTTTCAAATTTTTTAAACTTTTTATGCAAGGAAGATGCTTCCAATTTTGTTGAAGCATTTTGTTCGTCATCTTTAGATATAGAATCTAGAGTTAGTAACACAGAAGTATAGTTCTTCCTTAAGGATTTAACAGCTTGTGCATCAGCACACCACCTTGTTGAACTGCAACTTTTCAAGGTAAAACTCTCCCCATTTTTTTTAATACTTTTGGTAAGGCATTGCCATCTGTATGTAGATGCAGAGAAGAAATTATATACCTGTTGCATCAGACAGAAAAATTGAAGAGTAAAACTGCAAGATTCCACAGCGTTGACTCCTACCAAATTGAGAGAATGGGCAGCACAAGGTAAAAAATCAGCTAAAGGATTTAAGCTTTTCAATCGTGCTTGTAAACCTGAATATCTACCAGCCATGTTAGAAGCATTGTCATAGCTTTGACCCCTACAATTGGCTATATCAAGACTTAATTCTGAAAGTGTTTGTAATGCAACTTCAGCTAAAGTTTCTGATTTATGGTTGGTAATAGGGATAAATTTTAGAAAACGCTCCACCGGTTGAGCATTGTGCACATATCTCAAAACAAAACATAGCTGATCAAGATGAGAAATGTCTGGTGTGGAATCCATAATCAAACTAAAATATTTTGCTGATGCAACTTCTTCAATAATTTTTCCAGTAACCTTTTCAGCAATTAAATTAATAAATTCATCTACAATTGTTGATGATAAGTAATTAACATTTCCTTTACCCGGATTACCATATTTTTGTAAATGAGATGATAAAAATGGATCAAATTGAGATATCAGTTCCAAACAGCCTAGGAAATTTCCGTTGTGCCTGGAACCAATGGTTTCATCGTCACCATAAAATGGCAATCCTCGTATAGCCAAAAATTTAACAACTGCAACAACACGTTTCAACACAGATGTAAAATAATTTGCTTCATCATCATATTGCTTAATTAAGGAACAATCTATCCTTTGTGCAACGCTTAATCGTTGAGACATCTTAAGTATAGATGTTTTATGAAACATAGAATTTTCATGCTCTGTTAATCTAACAGAAGCATGTTTCCAGTCATTGAAACCAGACACTAGTTTTCCTTTAGATGTTGTGCAAAACAATTTACACACCCAACAAAACACTAATTTGGTTAATGGAGATAATATCATCCATTTTCTTAAAACTTTTTCACCATTTTTTTTCAGGTGAAAAAAATTTCCTGGAGTCAAACTTCTTTTTACATTACCGCCACAAATTCTCTCGGTTTCTCTTAATAAATCCATATTTTGTGCAGGTGGGTTTTGTATATGATATTCAATCATCTGATTATTAATTTCATGCCATGAAGCTGGATCAGAATCAAAACATTGAGAATATGTGTCTCTTTTTTCAACAAGAGATTCGCCATTTAGTCGTTCGTTTCCTTCATTAAAGCACGAAACGCCGGTTTCAGAATCTTTGTTTTCAAAATTTTCTTCATTACTAGTTTTAGTAGGGGATCCAACATTTGAAACTTCTGGGATAATATTTACCCCAGAACACCTATCCGTTTCATCAATTGTTTCAGTCTCAGTCGGAGCTGCATTTACATGCTCCGATTTCTGTTTCATGAACAAGTCAATTCTAGTAATTTTGTTCTTAGCAAAATCCTTTCCATTTTCTTTTTCAAGCACCGGAAAGGTAAGTACGAGATGACATTATTCTAATGAAACAATAACAAAGAAACTATAAGAAATAATCAAGATATCTATATCTCAAAGTAGGAATAGGAATAGGGATACTCTATAAGCACGTGAAATAAAAATCTAGGACTAAACAAGCAAATGATGCTGCCAAAAGTATTCTACAAATTTTAATTCAGTAGCTAGTACAAGATTTCGTCTTATCAAATACACCAATCAACAGCGCGTATTTTGAGAAAGAAAGGAGTGGCTTACGTAATAGCCAATCATAAACAAATTTCTAACACTCTTTGATAAACGCGTACTTAATGACGCGAATCTGTCTTTCTTTTAGTATTGTTTAGCTTTGAAAGAAAAATTTTTACTCTGTTACTAATAAATTCATTATAAAAAAATTTTTCTTTTTTTTTAAAAAGAGATTTTGTTACATTAGAGATTACGCTAAAGAGATTTTTCACATTAAGGAGGACAGTTTGGGGGCCCCCTAGCATAGGGGGCCCTGGGCAAAGTCCCGATTTTCCCTTGCGATAAAAAGGCCCTGGTGAAACCGTCAGTTGGAGAAACAATCGAAAGGAACTTTAATAGCGCTTCCACATTCATGCAGACAAGTACCCCCCGACCCCGCTTGACACCATTTTGGGGTCGATTAGTCACGGTACAGGACCGTGATCCCCCGACCCGCCTTTGATGCTCTATGAAGAACCGCTCGATTGCAGGATCGTTGCAGAGCGCTGTGCCCATAAATCACTGGTTTCCCCCGCAGAATACTGTGCAGTGCAGATGAATGCGGACGCCTTATAAGAGGGGGAAATCAAGTGTTTATTTTGACGGCGCGGAAGGAAGAAACAGATGTGAACTTCCTCTTTCGCCTAGTGCGAGAGGGGTCATCGGACTTCTAATACAACCACTCGTCGAGACCGTGGACAGGAAAGTTACCCGGGAAAGTGAAATGGATTCAAAGCGGGGCGAAATGTCCGGTGGTGATCTATGTACAACGGAGCGGGATGAAAATGAAACGAAGGGGAGAAAATATGGCTATCGGAGATAAGAAAAGAAGGAATTCCCTTGGAGGTAAACTATCATTTAGTCAAGATTGAGGTTTTATCCTGCGAACACTCATTCGCGAAAGGGGAGAGAATTGTAGGGGGAAACGGGGATTTATGGGTCGTCGCCTCGCCGCTCAGGCGCTCGCTTAGGAAGGCGGTTTTCTATGAATGATCAAAGGGACGAGGGACCCCACGTTGGGGGGAGGGTCAAAGGGGAGTCCCCGAATCGCGCTTTTCGTAAACAGATGACGGGGAGCGGGATCAAAGGTTAAATGGGTAATGAAGTCGGGAAGTTGCGATCGGCGGAAAAATGAGAACGGTCGGTCTGGTCGATTAGTCACGCTCCTGGAGCGTGACTAATGTGTCGCAGCTGGACGGAGGAGGGGAGCTGATTCGCTTGTGTGTACATGCGACTTTATATAATGACAGGAAAGGAAAAGTGATTCTTGTGAGTAAATATGAGCCACGCAGCGTAAAGGCTACAGATTTGAAAATGACAGTAAATTTTAGCGACGAGTCCTCGAGATATTTTCTGAAACAGAAAGTGCTGGAACAACAGAGTCAAGATTACAGAAAAGTGACTCTGATATTACAGAGCTCTTCAGATTTTTCAGACCCAATTGTGTTGTGTGAAAGTGAAGATGGGTCAATGCGATTGCGTGTGAGTGTAAAGAGCCAAGCGTTCACGTCAATTATTATTTTTGACAGGCAATATGATTTTCAAAGGTTCTGTTTGGCCTTTGTAGTAGCCCTAGTCATCATCGATTCATAAGTGCTGTAGTTATAGACGAAGTGTGCATCTAAACGCAAACTTGGTGTGACTGACTGCTAATTAAGATGTGCATTTTTAAGTGTAACTGAATGTATATATATACCTATACAAGGTGATACAAAAGTCACAGAAAAAGTAAAAATTCCATCATTCAAAAAATATAGACAGTAGCAAGATGCGGTTTTCACAAAAATGCACAGAAAGACATGGGATTTTTTTATGATAACGAAAAATTTATAACTAGAATAGTTACATTTGTCACCGACAGGTGGCGCATTAGTTGTCTTTAGTTTGCTCAGTGGTGTAGCATTGTTTACGACGCAGCTAGGATTACAAATGTTCAATTTGATTCATTCATGAGAATAGGTCCTCAGATGTGGTACGACACTCTGCACAGCATCGAAGAGGATTTCAGCGATAATTCCTGCCATATGATGGCGAATAGCTTCTTTTAACATGATCAATGACGTCAGTGGACTTCTGTACACCTGTGACATCAACTAGGCCCATAAGCAAAAGTCACAAGTTGTAATGTCTGGAGACATTGGTGGCCATTCACGCGGGGAAGATCGATTGAGGACACGGTACCGCAGCAGGTGCTGGACAGGATTCAATAGTTGGTAGAGCCTCCACGAGGGCAATTACATCCTCAACCCTCCGGGGCATGCTTTCCACAAGTCCATGTATAACGGCTAGTAGTATTTTCTTCCACTCGGCTTGGAGAAGACATGTTTGTTCCTTCACTGATTTTGGATGGTTGTTACACCCCTTAATTCGGTGATCCAACTCGTCCCAGATATTCTCTGGTCTGGGCTCTGGGCAGGCCAGTCCGTTCGGTTAACCCCATTGTCACCATACCAATCTATGGTGGAGTTCGCAACATGACAGCTGGCGTTGTCTTCCTGGAAGTAACATGGGTCCAACCCGTAAAACTGCCACAACGTAGGAAGCACACTGTCATCCAAAATAGCGCAGGCGTCCAAAATAGCAGTAGGCGTCGGCGTTGAGCTTAGCATGAATTGGGACCAAGGGTTCCAGTCCATACCAGGAGAAACAACCCTAGACCATAATTCCGCCTCCGCCGAACTTTAGTGTGGGCACAATGCATTATAGCAGGAGGCGTTCGCCAGGCAGACGCCAGACCCAGACCGTGCTATCCGAACGGTAGAGGGTGAACCTTAATTCGTCGCTCCAGTGAACCCTTTTCCACTAATCTACGGTCCTTTTTTGATGTGCTTTGCACCACATTAACCGAGCAGCGCGGTTGGACTTTGTGATCAAAGGCTTATGGGCAGTAGCACGATCATGAAAACCAAAGAGAATTGATTCCTTACGGATTGATATCGTCATTTGCATGGGTGTCCAAATACTTATTGATAGATAGTGTGTGTGTATATATATATATATATATATATATATATATATATATATATATATCTGTGTGTGTGTGTAGAGAGACAGGGAGAGATTTGCAATATTTTGTATTAATCTGTCGCTGTATCTTAAGCATGTGGTGTAAAAGAATTTGTCTATGTGGCATCTAAAAGGTCCTAAGACAGAAGAAAATTGAAAATTTGGAACCAAAATCTCCGGGTTGCGAAGAAGGGACACACTTTTGGGTTCATCTTGACTGACCGAGTGACAAAGAGTTAAAAAGCTCGCTGCGATATTCCTGAGCAACGTCATTCACAGCCGTCGAAATACTGTCATTTCCTGTGACCTTCGAAGAAAGTGTTCCAATCAGGGCATTTTCGAGGCTTTGCTATACCGATATGCAGGAAATGTTTCTTTCATTTACTTTGATTTCAAACCTTTTATTTTAATTCAAAATTTTCTTTTTTTATTTCATGTGTTAAAGTTATTTTGCTCGCGTGAGAGATGGCGCAATGTTAACGTTATTTTGCTCGCGTGAGCACTGAAAAGGTAAACAAGCGCTGCAAATAAAAACAGTAGACGCAGCAAGATCGTATAAATATAACGGTCATGTTGATGTTCTAAAGATGATATAATAAAGTGATATTTTAATTACTTAAAGGTGTCTCCTAATTTATTTTAAAAAGGTCGTACGTTTTATGTGACAAGAAGGTCAAGGTTCACACGGGAGTGAACAAGTTAGATCTAAAGCTATTATTTAAGTTTGGAGACAGCAGATTTCAGAAGTGACACACTGTCTACGCACCAAAATGAAAACGGAATACGAATATTCAAGGTATGTTTTATGGTGAAGCAAGCTTATTATTTTCGTTAAAGTACTGATTTTAAGTAACAAAATGGCCTTTCTAGGCAATGGTAGAAAAATTGATTTGTTGGAACTAGCGACTGAGCTAAATCTCGGTAATGTAGTCTCAACCGATAATACGATATCGGAATTAAAGAAAATGATTTGCCAAAGCAAAGATTATGATGAACAATTCACCAAAAATTTATTTGAAAGAATTATAGATACTAGGCTTAAGAATGAAGAAATAGCTTATGAACGAGAAAAACTTGAAGCTGAACGGCAAAAAGTGGAAACTGAAAGAGATTTTGAATTACAAAAACTTCAAATCGAAAGTACTAATAGATCCTTGGGAGGACACGATGAAACTGTTCGGGTTTCAGAAGTAAACAAAAATAACTTTGAACTACGGAGCTTAATGCAACAATTTAGCTTAAATGACGGTGACATTACTTCTTATTTAATATTATTTGAACACCAAGCTAAACTTATAGGTATTAAAGAAAGAGATTATGTGTCTCATCTATTAGGATTCTTGCCTTACGAATTTAGCCAACTTATCGCCAGGGAAGATGAACAAAAAGCTAATGACTATGCATTTGTCAAAACTTTGTTATTAAAACGGTTTAAGTTGAGTCCCGAAAAATTCAGACAGAAATTTGTAAATCATGTGAAAGATTCAAAAAGCACATGGGAAGATTACGTTTATGATCTGCGAAATTATTTTAATGAATGGTTAGCTGGTTTAAATATTAAAGATTTTGACTCTTTAAAAGAGCTTATTATAATGGATGAATTAAAGAAACGCGTTCCAAATGTAATACGGGAACATTTTATCGATTCTTGGTCAAAATTTGTAAATGCAAACGAGTTGGCAGGTAAATTGGATGAACATCAAAATGTACGCTTGGGATTTAAAATCGAAAATAATGAATTTAAGAACACTGAATATTATGATGAAGCCAAAAGTTATTACCGTAATGATCCTAAGATAGATTCCCGCAATTATAAGAGTGTTAAGTCGAATAAACCAGAAAGCAAAAGTGGTAACAAATCCAATGATATGTCTATTATTGGGTACGATAATTCCATTCGAAAGTGTTTTTCATGTAATGCATATGGGCATGTGGCCAGAAATTGCCCTTTACCTTGTAAGAACTGTGGCATTAAAGGCCATTCAAAAAAATCTTGTACTGCGAATGACGAAAAGAATGCGAATCATTTGAATGTAAGCGACACCGAATCCTTAACGCCAAACCGATATCTCAAAGACGCGCAAATTAATAAACAACCTGTCAGCGCTTTGTTGGACACTGGCAGTACTAGCTGTGTTTTAAAGGACTCGGTAGCCAAAAATTTACGCCTAAATATTTCGCCATGTGAAAAACATTTGTTTGGTTTCGGAAATCAACTGACGCCAGCAGTGAAAAGTACAGGAGCGGTGATGGTTGATATTCAGATTGATGACGTAATCGCGAAGGATGTTTCTGTTTTAATCGTACCAGACCAAACGCAGCCGGTTAATTTATTGGTAGGGAGAACACTTTTGGATTTACCTTACATTGCTTATGCAGCCGTAGGCAAAAATTTGTACGTTGGGTATAGTAAAGATTTCCCTTTTATTGAAATGGATTCCGGAAAAACTGAATCACAAGTGAAATTAAAAACGGTTGAATATACGCAAGTTGTGAACAATAGTATAAACTTGGTAAAAGCTAAACCAGAAGAAATAAATAATGGATTAATAATTATTGAAGGTAAAGAAGATAGCTCAGATGCATTGCTAGAAGTTAATGAGGGAAAAACGATTATTCCAGTTATAAATAAAGGGGATCAGAATATAATGATCAAAGAAAATCAAAACATCGGTAAAGCGGAAATAATAGGTAAAAGCACTTTGGAAACGGAAATAAATTATTTAAATAACAAGGATTAAAAAATCAGTAATTCTAAAATTTCAAGGAATGAAAATTTCAAATAAGTCGTTTACAAGACAGAAAGAAATACGAAATCTGCGAGTTTGTATGCACATTCTGAGAGTGAGGATTTTTGTGACAAAAATGTACATTTAAATGCGAATACAAGTATAGGAAAGAAGAATTCGAACAATTCTAATGCCCACAAAGACGGTGAAAATGCTGTCAGTGATATCGTTGACGATGTATGTGCTCAAGATTCTTCATTAGAAAGTGATGTCCCAATGACTGAGAGAACTATAACACTTGACGTGAAAAATGCGAGTTTAGATTCTTTGAGTGACCAAGACGGTACACCGGGTGAACCTTTGCCTGATGTCAGTTCATGTATCGACAAAGGAAGTGTTTCAGAAGATTGTATTTTTAGTGTCGATATCCAGGACTGCTCGAAAAGCGAAACCAAGGATAAAGTAACTAATAAGACTATAGAGAATTATATTATAGAAGATGAACATTCTTCGGTGGATGTTAACACTGAGACGCAAAGGCATGTTTATGCTAAGATAATACATACTGACCATAGGAGTTTACGAACTGAAGATAATAAACATGATGCAGTTTATGAGACCAACATCTGCACTGGATTTAACCAAGATTTGATTGTGGCAAGTGACGATGACTTCTCTAGATTCACCAGGCTTAATCCCGTAAAGAATACTTCCACCCAGCACGCCATAAAAACTCTTAGGAACCTTGTCGATGAATTCGGACTGTCCAAGCGAATCAGCGGTGACAGAGGGTCATGCCGCACCTACCACCAATGTGAACAGTATTGTCGCCCAAGTGGAGACCTTGGCGTAACCTAGGAAGATGAATCCGAAGATGAGGAGACTTCTGGTCCACCCGACTAGAATTTAGGTAACCCTCACGTTAGAAAAAATGAAGGGACAAGGTAATATAAATTACTTTCTTTTATTTTGATCATGGACTCATGTTGAACTATAAAAAAACTATTTTTAGGAAGAAGAAAAAAAAAATATTAGGACTAATAAACTTTAAAACAGAACAGTAACTTGAATATTAATTAGGAAGATATGTAACTATATTTTAAAATACTATTCTTTTACTTAAATTGTTTATTATGTTGTGTTCTAAAGAAAATATGTTAAGCAAGTTGTCATTATTTTGAATAATTGTGTGTTAAATTTCTGTTTAACAAAAAAAATGTGTTTTAAGTTAGAATTAATGTTTTCAAGTTAAAAGTGTGTATTTTTAAAAATTGTTTAAATAAGTTTGTGTAGTATATGTACATTGGTTCTCAATTGTGGGCAATTGAAAATATCAGGATGCCCGAATGTTAAATTTATTTTGCTCGCGTGAGAGATGGCGCAATGTTAACGTTATTTTGCTCGCGTGAGCGCTGAAAATGTAAACACGCACTGCAAATAAAAACAGTAGACGCAGCAAGATCGTACAAATATAAAGGTCATGTTGATGTTATAAAGGTGATATAATAAAGTGATATTTTAATTACTTAAGGGAGTCTCCTAATTTATTTAAAAAAGGTCGTACGTTTTATGCGAGAAGAAGATCAAGGTTCACACGGAAGTTAACAAGTTAGATCTTAAGTTATTACTTAAGTTTGGAGACAACACATGCGTAATTTGAGAGGAAAAATACGCATTTTTTATTTTCTTCTTTTTTTAATTAATATTCATTAAAATATTATCTCTTCTTATTCCGTGATATAATCTTTTGGGAGCATTCTGATTGCATTTAACCTTTTCGGCATGAATCAAGGCAAGATATGTGATTCCATCATATTTCATTCATAATTCATTTCCATGCACCCTATTCCGAATATGACACAGGTGCGAATGATGTTTAAGGTGGGACTGCTCCTCTCACATTTTTATGTATAATCCCCCACCCCCAGAAGTAAATTTTAATGTCCGTGTCTCAGAATATTTGTCTTTGTACTGTTATTATGCAGAAGAGCTAATTCAAAATACGAATAAAGAATGATTCTATCTGTAGTATAAGTTCGCTTCATTTAAATATATTATAATCCGACCAGGGTTTCTCAATGGCCATATAGGTTGATGGGTTTTTATTTTTTTAAAAATATCTCAATATCTGGGTTTTACGCTTGTAAGTTAACAAAACAAAATTATTTCTCGTTATAAGCATAATCTAATCATGTCAATTAAATTATGTAAATTAATGATACAAGTGGAGATCATTCCAATTGAATCGTTATATATCTCTCTTTTACAAAACTATTCCAGAATTTTGGTATTTGTTACCAAAGATGGATTCAATAATCCCCAGTGACGTAGCGAGCATAACTGGGCACGATACCTTTTCGCCTCCCCCCCCCCAAAAAAAATATATATAATAATATAATATATAGAATTAGTTGAAAGGACCATTTGGCGCCCTTCTGCGAGTGGCGCCTGGGGCACGATAAAATGAGAAAAAAATTGACAATTAAATAAAAACTTTAATTTAACTTCATGTAATCTTAGAAAATGTGGCGTGTAATATCATATTTGCATATTTTTTATATCATCCTTAGTAAAAAGAAAAGTTTTTCAAATAGCTGGGTTTTTTAATTACAATCTGGGATTTTTTTTATTACATTTTTATCGCTCGGCGCCCTGATCATAACCTATACAACATCATATGTTAAATAAAGATTGTGATCGATGAGCAACAATTAAATATCCCCAGGTAGAGACTCAGTACAACAATTTGAAGAAAAAAAATATACGAGTTTGATGACTTTGATCTTTTATAAACGCTTATTTCAAATTAATCATTCTAAACCCGATGCTACTATTCGAAAAGATAAAGATGGTTATAATATATTTTAATATTTCGACAATAGATGGCAGCAGCATACTTGAATGTAAAATATCTGAAGAAAATATTTCTACTGATAAACAGTTTTCATTTTCAGTACTACAATTACTGTCAATTTAAATTTCATGATAGAAGATTGGTTTAAATAACTACTTTAGTGGCTAATAGCTTGCCATTTATCCACATTAAGACTAAGGAGTCGAGTCCCAGATGAGCTGAGTTATGCAGGTACGTACGTTACGTAACCTTGCGATAGGAACTAAAGCCACTAGTTCGTGTAGCCCTCGTGGCCTAATGGATAAGGCATCGGTCTCCTAAACCGGGGATTGCGGGTTCGAGTCCCGCCGAGGGTACGACACGATTATTTTGCCTTATCCAACGGAACCTCTTTTGAGTAGGGTGTTACATTGGAATGACCTCTAATTCCTGCAGGTCCGGATTTCAGAAGCAACAACCAACAAATTTGTGCGATATATAATAATGAACACAGACAATACTAACTAACATGACTTCCGATAACTGTGCGGAAGATATGCAGATTTGTATTTTGAACACTGACTCAGGTTATTGAGCTCTCGACGCCGCTGCCAATGAAGCTATCGATACTCGAGCGTTAATGAACTCATAGCAAAACTTTTCCCTTTCCAAAGCAAAGATTACTTGAATCTACCAAATTTTTAATATTTTCCAGGGTCGAGAATTTTCGAATCGAATTTTTGCTTTTGTGTACCTTAGGGATTTTTGCTAAAAGGGTAGAAAAGCTTTTGAAAGACCTCCCAGGGTTATGCCAACTGCTAGACACGGCATTTTGATCAGTCGCCATGATTTAAATTAGCAGATTTTGGATATTTAATACAATTTCTTAATAAATAATATTATAGATGGAGCTTTAATTATTATAGCAGCAGATAAATAATAGTTCTTAATGATAATGTCAAGCTACTGAAATCGAATCGGAAAGGTTTTAGGTTAATTTAGATAGGAAAACTTACGCTTGTATTCCAAAATGTGACAACTAGCGGATTTTTAAATGAATGTAAGCCTCTTCAACGACATAATAACTAGCTTACCGTAATAATTACCTTCTCTTAGCCCTAACAAAAACTTCACATTTATGCATTATAAAGACTGAAAATTGTTTAAGTAATGGGTATGAACAGTTTACATTTATGATACGAAATTTACAGAAAAATTAGCTGATCATAAAAGATACGTGAATTCATCTCCAACTTCGTTTTAGAATTTTCATTATATATATTTTGAGCGGCCTGGCTGAGGACACAACGTGGCCATTAGAGGAATATTATTCATTATAATATCTGTATTATGGGCATATTATTTATTACTTTCCGTGATCTGTCCATTGATCTTATTTCAAAATTTGAAAGTAGCAGCCTCACAAGAGCAGCATAGTACCCGGACTATCCCATATTTCAGAATGCCTGCCGCTGAGTTACAACCTTCTCCTGTAAATGAACCTCTAAGGGGGCGTCCATTAATTACGTGAGGCGATTTTTCGACCCCCTCCCCCTTGGTGAGATGTCGTGAGATTTGGCTCGACCCCCTCCCCCCCAACTAATCTCACGTGAGATTTTTCAAAATGCGTATTTTTAGCGTAAATACGTTAATCTGTGATTGATTGCGTTGGATTTATTTAAAAAAACATAATTTGCTGAGTTATTTTTGTTTAAGACTAGTTAAGACTATTATTTAAGACTACTAAGAACGTAGTCTAGAATCACAGTGAGAAAATCGAACAGTAAAATACTTAAATAGGAACTGCTAAAATTCGTAAAAGAATATTCATTCTAATTGAGTCCACGGGGACTCATGTGTGGTCTCGCGAGTGACTACTGGAACTATTGTGTAGGATTTAGCCATATTTTAGTGTCGAAACATGCTTTACTTAATATAACCCAGTTTTCTCGCAATTTTCCACTGTTTCTTGCGGGAAAAAAAATTACGTGATATTTGCCGAGATATCTCCCCCACGTGAGACTGGGTGAGATTCGGCTCGACGTAATTAATGGACGTCGCAGATCCCAGCTTCTGAGAAAGGGGATGACTCCTTCGAGCGGGTTAGAGAACTATCGGCGAGAGAGGTTGTTCGGTCCGGCATCTGACCCGGTGATAATTGTCGAGACTCGAAAGTGGTCTTGTATATACATTGTATGATAATTGTACATAAGGGCTGTAAATATTACATGTTTCTCGTGTGCTCGTTACAACCCTCATGCTGTTTTCCAGATCAACTGTGGCAAGTTTTAAAAACGACGTCTTTGCAACTCTTCACTAATCAATTAGTCTATGAGAAATAGTCTATTAATAAAATAACGGACATTTTGCGAAAAATATGTATTTATTTTGAAAAAAACATAAAAATTATAGAAATTTAAAAAAGTAAATAAATTTGAATGTAATTTGTTATGTAATAAAAATAATTTCTAAATCCTTCTTTGAGCCTCAATGGCACGATTGCATCTCTATGATTTATTGTTTTAGGTACCGTCTTTTTTTCGAAATGATTGCTATATCTTTCAATTGCTCTTAATTTGTTGTTGTTAGTTTTTAAAATGTTCCGCTCATCAAAACTGCGCTCAGCCGCTGCCACAGTTACAGGTAGTGTTAGTAGAATTCTTAGAGCAACAACATTTGGAAGTTATCCAAAAGTTATCCAAAATTTATTTCTCATCATCTCACATTCAACAGTTTATAGTCTAATTAGTCGTTTATATTTGTGCATTTTTACGAATTTCGTCTTACTTTAGGTTAAACTAAAACTATTTTTTCGTTATTCGTTCAAAATTTAGAATTTTGACAGCGCATTTTTCATATTTTTAGTATTTTTACAATCATTTGAAAAGGACGCTTCACCCATGGGACCGGGCCTGAAACTCCCGCAGAGAAGGAGCAGATGTAGTGCATATAAAAAAAAATAGGCCAGAGGTAGCCTAGTGGGGTTTCGGACAGAGGGCCATTCAGTATCCTCGTGTCTTGGCCGGATATGGTAGCGATCAATCCGTAGACCGGAAAGTCCTTACCACGAGGTCAGTGGATGAGGTAAGGTGCAATCCCTCCAGATGTCGCCTTCGATCAAAATTCTGGAATGTTGACTCTCCTGTGTGGTGTTTCCAAACATGGGGTCAGGTACCTTTTAAAGACCAAGAGACTCGGCAAATATATTCTATTTTCAATCACCATAATTTATTAAGAAATAAGCAAATTTTACTGCGAGTTTAACACACTTTCTTCTCTTTAAATATGGCTCTTCATTTTTTCTAGCTTGGGAATCAATTTTTAATTTTTTTAAAATTTGAACCATTGTTTTTTTCAAATTTATGTCATTGCGTGCAGACTTGCGTCCGTATATTAATGAATATACATATTTTTTAAATTTTAAAATTGAGTCGCATAATATATCTTTAAAATGACGAACGTTGAAATTAAAAATCTTAGTTCTTCGTAGAGAAAAAAAAAATTTTTAATCTTTTTTTAAATTTCAGAAATTATTTTGATAAATTTTATTGTAATTCAAATTTTTATGGTAGGAATGACATAATTGTTCGTCATTTTAATGATACATGTTTATATTGAACGTGTATAAAATTTCATGGTATTCTAGCCAATTGTTTTAGTGATATCATGCGCGCAAGCACATAACAATGAAAAAACAATGGTTACAATTTTTTAAAATTAAAAAAATTCTCTTCAGGCTAGAAAAAATTGAGTGCAATATTTATAAAGAAGAAAGAGTGTTTAACTCCCAGAAAAATTTGCATATTTGTTAATAAATTATTTTAGAAACTACTGGTGATTGAAAATAGAATATGTTTCTCGAGTCTCTTGGTCTTTAAAAGGTATCTGACCCCTTGTAGTTCTGTGCAAATGTCTCATATAAAACGCCTTCGCATTAGCCAAAATGTATATAAATAATAATAATCATATTACAGCCAGAATTGATCGCGACTTACGTGAAAATCGTCTTATGACTAGGCAGAGCGCAATAAGGCAATATAACCGCAAAGTCTTACTTGACATGAATCATAGTAATACAACGAATCCATTTTCTATCTCTCGACACAGGTATGTATCTAACTGTGTATTCTCACTTTCGCCATTCCCTCAAGTTTTTGTAAGCCCGCAACAAGGCCAAAAGGCGTTCTCGATCACGTTCGGACACAACTCGGTGTACATCTGCTACGGCATGACCTCGACAATGCAGTTGACTACTTTTTGTGGACGGCTGTTTCCATTGAACTTACAGGAGTCTTGTGCAACCCAAATTTAAAAATAGCGGAAATGTTGCGTCATGGTCTGCTTTTGGACGGCCGCCAAAAATATCCTGCGGACCTTTTTGTTTGTTTGTTTGTTTGTATGTTTTTGTAATTTTCTTGCCTTACAAAATCGTTTCGACAGAATTTTTTTCCTTTCTTCTTCCCAAACCTCATTATTCTATTACAGTTTGTATTGTATATTCTTGTTAAGCAGTACAAGAATGTTGTAACAATATCACATTAATTACTTTAAAAGATATAACTGTTAAGTTTTATAAGAGGAAACTATTTAAAGGTCACGTTTAACAGAATACTTAAATTAGTATTCGCTGATCAACTCTAAGATATCTCACTATTAAATACAATTTTTTATATGAAAAGCGAATTTTTTTTAAAAATTATAATTATGCAGAACGATTCCTTCGCTGAACGCTTTCTCTGGTAAGCATATGAAAACTGAGAATAATTATATCAGCTATAAATTATAGGCTTGTTAATTTATTGAGTGTACAGGGTTAGCATGTGCGAGACTTTAAGAGATATTTCCTTTCAAACAACGCTAACATACATTGGAAGCTATTAAGTTATGTTTAACCTATAGTGTACATATTATCTTTTTCAATTCTTATAAATACATAAAATATGACAAAGCTTTGAAAGAGATTGTTTTTAATCCTATTAATTTATTAGTAATAATATACGCTTAAATCTGTGTGAGTGAGAGAGTGTATGCGTACAAAAAATTAATAATAAATCTAGAAAATATCTAAACAATACTTAAAGCCTTTTTTCAACGCGGCAGGCATTTGTTTTGACAACATTCGGCCATCCACACCGCGAAATTTTGCTAGCTACTTAGTTATGGGAGCACCACGTAAGGGAACTAACATTGTTCCATTTTAGGGAACATCACAGGAACTTCCAGGCCTTATTCGGGATTCGAACCCATGACCACTTCCTGGAAGTTCATGGCGCTAAAAACTATACGATGTGGGTGGCACACCCATCGCATAATGTAATCCAAATACACTGAAGTGCCACTGAATTAGGGATACCTGCCTAGTAACGAGTTGGGCCTCCTCTGGCCTTGATAACGGCTGCCACATGACGAGGCATACATTCAACAAGTTTCTGGAAACGTTCCACGGGAATGGCTTGCCAAATATTGGCTAAAGCTGTCCATAATTCAGTAAGGTTCTTTGGTGCTGTGTGATGGCCTTTCACGCCTTGTTCCAAAACATCCCAAAGATGCACAATAGGATTTAAGTCTGGGCTTCTAGGTGGCCAATTCATGACAGAGAAGTCAGAGGAATGCTCATTCAACCAGCCAGTAGCCAACCGGGACTTGTGAGAGATACAATTGTCTTGCTGGAAAACTCCATTACCGTGCGGATAACAGAACAGCATAAACGGATGGAGGTGATCACCCAGTAACTCTACGTACCGAATTGAATTGAGGGAGGTTGGTACACGCACCAAAGATCCCAAACTGTGCCACGAAAAAACACCCCAGACCATGATTGAGCCACCATGCCCTTGTACAGTTCCAGCCAGGCATGCAGTATCCATGGCTTCATGAGCCTGACGCCATATTCTCAGCCTCCCGTCGGCGTTAAGTAGTCGGAATTGAGACTCATCACTCCATGCTGCTCGTTTCCAGTCCTCTACACTCCAGTCTCTGTGCTCTCTTGCCCAGGCAAGACGTGCAGCCCGATGGCGAGTAAAGAGCAATGGTACTCTCGTAGGTCGACGGCTCCCGAAACCCATACGATGAAGCGAGCGTTGCAGAGTCCGTTTACTGAATGTACGACTGGCACCGTCATTAAACTGGGTGGTAATTTGAGCTAATGTTTGGCTTCACTGGCTACGTACAATACGCCTGAGCCATCTCTCACCACGCACTGTCAAGGCTAATTGTCCTTTGCAGTTTGCCCGATCGCTAGTTTTTTTTCCACCATCCATGTATTCTTGGTATACTCTTCACACTGTCGACCTTGAAAATCCTAGCTGTCTGACGATTTCGGAAATTGAATGGCCCATGCGTCGCGCACCTACGATTTGTCCGCGATCGAAGGCTTCTAAATCAGGCAGTTTACCCATACTGGCAATTCCAACAACTAATTCAGAACAACCACAGTACGCGCTATATATGCAGTTACCATAGCGCCCTCACTTGTGCATACATGATGCGCAGCGCTACATAATTTGCATAGGCTTTGCTATCCCTAATTCAGTGGCACTTCAGTGTAGATTCTATTAGAACAATAGATTATTGGAAAGATGGAGGTAAGGAGAGGGAAGTCATGCGACTCCCCTCTCCTTACCTCCATCTAGGTCAATGGTTCCTAACCTTTTATTGATCAAGAACCATTTGTCAAAATAAATCGTCGGGGACCATCTCCCAACCAACCCTTTTAGAGGCAAAAATGAGACGAACTATTTGTGACATACAACTTAAATCAAAAGTGACAAATAATAGCAATAACAAATGTAAGGTAAACACAAAAGCCTATCAATTAATTAGCTTTTTATAGCTTGTATTTGCTTTACTATCTGTAAAACTGCTGTGACTCCGCGTCACAGAAAATACATTAGAGATTTTTGAGCAAACCAGAAATTTTGTCGTACTCGAAACGTCAGGAAACGGAAGAAATAAGGAATATTTAGAATTGGAACAATCAAACAAAAAAAAAAAGTTTCCCTCCCAATTTTATACATTTCGCGGTCGTTGTTTTTATACATGTCGCGGTGATGAAACGATGAAAGCAATCTTTCTTGTTCACTACTGACCTCGAGGTCCAGTTCTTCGGTTCTCGAGGACCACCGGTTAGGACCGACTGATCTCGGCAATCGGCACGTCTAATAGATTCACGAGCTGAGAAATGTGACAGTTCTAGCTCGTTCCTCGAAAATGTGGCCTCGAGTTCTTTGTGATCTTGATGTTGGATGGGACGCCTGGATATGGTTGGAGGCATTTGTTTTAGCTATCTGGTACAACAGTGGTTCTTAGCCAGGGATATCCTCCCGGACCACCGGTTACGACCTATTGATCTCGACAATCGGCACGTCTAATAGATTCACGAGCTGAGAAATGTGACAGTTCTAGCTCGTTCCTCGAAAATGTGGCCTCGAGTTCTTTATGATCTTGATGTTGGATGGTACGCCTGGATATGGTTGGAGGCATTTGTTTTAGCTATCTGGTACAACAGTGGTTCTCAGCCAGGGATATCCTCCCGGACCACCGGTTACGACCTATTGATCTCGACAATCGACACGTCTAATAGATTCACGAGCTGAGAAATGTGACAGTTCTAGCTCGTTCCTCGAAAATGTGGCCTCGAGTTCTTTGTGATCTTGATGTTGGATGGGACGCCTGGATATGGTTGGAGGCATTTGTTTTAGCTATCTGGTACAACAGTGGTTCTCAGCCAGGGATATCCTCCCGGACCACCGGTTACGACCTATTGATCTCGACAATCGGCACGTCTAATAGATTCACGAGCTGAGAAATGTGACAGTTCTAGCTCGTTCCTCGAAAATGTGGCCTCGAGTTCTTTGTGATCTTGATGTTGGATGGGACGCCTGGATATGGTTGGAGGCATTTGTTTTAGCTATCTGGTACAACAGTGGTTCTCAGCCAGGGATATCCTCCCGGACCACCGGTTACGACCTATTGATCTCGACAATCGGCACGTCTAATAGATTCACGAGCTGAGAAATGTGACAGTTCTAGCTCGTTCCTCGAAAATGTGGCCTCGAGTTCTTTGTGATCTTGATGTTGGATGGTACGCCTGGATATGGTTAGAGGCATTTGTTTTAGCTATCTGGTACAACAGTGGTTCTCAGCCAGGGATATCCTCCCGGACCACCGGTTACGACCTATTGATCTCGACAATCGACACGTCTAATAGATTCACGAGCTGAGAAATGTGACAGTTCTAGCTCGTTCCTCGAAAATGTGGCCTCGAGTTCTTTGTGATCTTGATGTTGGATGGGACGCCTGGATATGGTTGGAGGCATTTGTTTTAGCTATCTGGTACAACAGTGGTTCTCAGCCAGGGATATCCTCCCGGACCACCGGTTACGACCTATTGATCTCGACAATCGGCACGTCTAATAGATTCACGAGCTGAGAAATGTGACAGTTCTAGCTCGTTCCTCGAAAATGTGGCCTCGAGTTCTTTGTGATCTTGATGTTGGATGGGACGCCTGGATATGGTTGGAGGCATTTGTTTTAGCTATCTGGTACAACAGTGGTTCTCAGCCAGGGATATCCTCCCGGACCACCGGTTACGACCTATTGATCTCGACAATCGGCACGTCTAATAGATTCACGAGCTGAGAAATGTGACAGTTCTAGCTCGTTCCTCGAAAATGTGGCCTCGAGTTCTTTGTGATCTTGATGTTGGATGGTGCGCCTGGATATGGTTGGAGGCATTTGTTTTAGCTATCTGGTACAACAGTGGTTCTCAGCCAGGGATATCCTCCCGGACCACCGGTTACGACCTATTGATCTCGACAATCGACACGTCTAATAGATTCACGAGCTGAGAAATGTGACAGTTCTAGCTCGTTCCTCGAAAATGTGGCCTCGAGTTCTTTGTGATCTTGATGTTGGATGGGACGCCTGGATATGGTTGGAGGCATTTGTTTTAGCTATCTGGTACAACAGTGGTTCTCAGCCAGGGATATCCTCCCGGACCACCGGTTACGACCTATTGATCTCGACAATCGGCACGTCTAATAGATTCACGAGCTGAGAAATGTGACAGTTCTAGCTCGTTCCTCGAAAATGTGGCCTCGATTTCTTTGTGATCTTGATGTTGGATGGGACGCCTGGATATGGTTGGAGGCATTTGTTTTAGCTATCTGGTACAACAGTGGTTCTCAGCCAGGGATATCCTCCCGGACCACCGGTTACGACCTATTGATCTCGACAATCGGCACGTCTAATAGATTCACGAGCTGAGAAATGTGACAGTTCTAGCTCGTTCCTCGAAAATGTGGCCTCGAGTTCTTTGTGATCTTGATGTTGGATGGGACGCCTGGATATGGTTGGAGGCATTTGTTTTAGCTATCTGGTACAACAGTGGTTCTCAGCCAGGGATATCCTCCCGGACCACCGGTTACGACCTACTGATCTCGACAATCGGCACGTCTAATAGATTCACGAGCTGAGAAATGTGACAGTTCTAGCTCGTTCCTCGAAAATGTGGCCTCGAGTTCTTTGTGATCTTGATGTTGGATGGGACGCCTGGATATGGTTGGAGGCATTTGTTTTAGCTATCTGGTACAACAGTGGTTCTCAGCCAGGGATATCCTCCCGGACCACCGGTTACGACCTATTGATCTCGACAATCGGCACGTCTAATAGATTCACGAGCTGAGAAATGTGACAGTTCTAGCTCGTTCCTCGAAAATGTGGCCTCGAGTTCTTTGTGATCTTGATGTTGGATGGGACGCCTGGATATGGTTGGAGGCATTTGTTTTAGCTATCTGGTACAACAGTGGTTCTCAGCCAGGGATATCCTCCCGGACCACCGGTTACGACCTACTGATCTCGACAATCGGCAAGTCTAATAGATTCACGAGCTGAGAAATGTGACAGTTCTAGCTCGTTCCTCGAAAATGTGGCCTCGAGTTCTTTGTGATCTTGATGTTGGATGGGACGCCTGGATATGGTTGGAGGCATTTGTTTTAGCTATCTGGTACAACAGTGGTTCTCAGCCAGGGATATCCTCCCGGACCACCGGTTACGACCTACTGATCTCGACAATCGGCACGTCTAATAGATTCACGAGGTGAGAAATGTGACAGTTCTAGCTCGTTCATCGAAAATGTGGCCTCGAGTTCTTTGTGATCTTGATGTTGGATGGGACGCCTGGATATGGTTGGAGGCATTTGTTTTAGCTATCTGGTACAACAGTGGTTCTCAGCCAGGGATATCCTCCCGGACCACCGGTTACGACCTATTGATCTCGACAATCGGCACGTCTAATAGATTCACGAGCTGAGAAATGTGACAGTTCTAGCTCGTTCCTCGAAAATGTGGCCTCGAGTTCTTTGTGATCTTGATGTTGGATGGGACGCCTGGATATGGTTGGAGGCATTTGTTTTAGCTATCTGGTACAACAGTGGTTCTCAGCCAGGGATATCCTCCCGGACCACCGGTTACGACCTACTGATCTCGACAATCGGCAAGTCTAATAGATTCACGAGCTGAGAAATGTGACAGTTCTAGCTCGTTCCTCGAAAATGTGGCCTCGAGTTCTTTGTGATCTTGATGTTGGATGGGACGCCTGGATATGGTTGGAGGCATTTGTTTTAGCTATCTGGTACAACAGTGGTTCTCAGCCAGGGATATCCTCCCGGACCACCGGTTACGACCTACTGATCTCGACAATCGGCACGTCTAATAGATTCACGAGCTGAGAAATGTGACAGTTCTAGCTCGTTCCTCGAAAATGTGGCCTCGAGTTCTTTGTGATCTTGATGTTGGATGGGACGCCTGGATATGGTTGGAGGCATTTGTTTTAGCTATCTGGTACAACAGTGGTTCTCAGCCTGGGATATCCAGGGGGCACGGATGGCTAAAAAAATATGTGCAGAATGTATTTTACTAGTGTTAGTAACGTTTTACAGGCCTGGAAGAGGGGGGGGGCGTAAGGTCTGAAGATCATCCAAAGGGGGAGCCTAGACATAAAAAGTTTGAGAATCACTGTGGTATAGGGATAATGGATTATACAATGTCCAGAGACATAAGTTTCACAGGGCAGCAAATGCATGCCACAAGTAGGATATTTTCATAAAATGTTCATTGTAAAGGAGTATGAAACTAACTGGCGATTAAACAAAATAGGTGATCTCTGAAATAAAGAAGTAATAACAGGAAATTAAAATTAGTTGTGCACACACGATTTCTTAGTTTTTTATCCGCCAGCTGCCTTATTGTCATCTCGAGAGGGATGATCTCACAAATAGACTACCCAAAGATGTGAGAAAGTTTCATATTTCAGTCTATTTTCTGAATTGAAAGGTCAACATAGGATGTTAGCAGTACATTTTTTGATAATCTTCGATTTGTTGCCCACTTGTTGACATGGCTGTCCAAGAGGACTGATTTGTAGTGGTCGGATTACCGTACTAGATTCTAGTCTCAGAAGTAAGCTGCTATGGCAGAGAGAAAAAGCCATGTTCGAGAGCAGAGGTGGCCAACTCAAAACAGTCTGGAGGCCACTTGATAAAAATATAAACGACGGTGGGACAGTAATTTTAGAGCGAATTTGGATGTCTGTTGTGTGAACGAAAGACGCAAAAGTGTCATCATCAAATATCAGATTTGCATACTGCACTAAACATTTTAATTTAAAAATAATTTTAAATATTTAAATTTAAATTATTTAAGTTACTTATTCAGGAGAATATCACTTGAATACAGAATCCTAAAAGAAAGACTGCATTATAAAAATAGAGAATTGCATTCTTGATATAAATGATTGACTAGAGAAAAATTAATTTTGGCGATATCTAAATGTATACATGCTTTACAAAAGAAAAGGCGAAAATTACAAAACACAACGTGGTAAAATGAAATATTTTTGAAGTTTATAATTCAAAGTGGAAAGTTTGAAATGCGCTTTTTTGAAATCCCTATACATATAATAAAAATGCATTTGAATTTTGGAAAATAAAAATTTTATTTTAAAAAACAAAACAAAATCAGTTTTCTTTTCAAAATGAAATTTTGGAGTCTGATTCCCAAAATTAGGTTTATATTACAAAATGAAACATAAAATCAGTTTTCTTGATCAAAATTTAATGAAATGCTTACGGATGGGCACTTGTTGCAGCATGGGCAGTCAAATCAATGTCGATTTCGGATGACGAAACACAAAGGAGGGGAAATTATTTTTCATCTGTAAACATATTTCTTCCCTTGGCTTCGTGGTTTTCATGTCGGAAAAAGTGTTTTCGCGCATAAGTGCTGCCGAACAATGAACGAGTGAAGTATAATTCGTATTATACACTCTATAACAAAAAAAAATCATCTAAAAAGGAGCTGTCCGATTGTAACGAAATTTCGTTGCAAAGATATTTTAACAGAACATGCAAATGATTAAAATTCTGCGTCCAACGAATGAATAGCGGGATCTTCAGCGCATCAGAACTGCGCATCCAGCAGGTGTAAATAAAGAGCGATTCTCTATCTGATGCTAATTTCCAATGTTCTGACCAAAAGACTTATTGCTCCACTTTTGTGTTGCATTTTTCATTACAGATGAAGATAATAAAGAACATTCCTTTCTCATTTCGGTGACACTTTCGCTCTCCGTTGACAATCTCCTGAAATATATGTGTTAGAACACAGTTAATCACATGTTCCTATGGTCATATGGTCCTATGGTTGATGCTAATAAAACTATTATGAACAAAACTCAGGAATACCTTACATACTACCTCCGCGATCAATCAAGTAATAACTGGAAAAACTACTTAGACTCATTAGACACGACTGACAATTCCATTTGGAGAGCCGCTAGGCGTTTCAAAAATCAACACTGGACCATTCCCCCTCTCAAAGACCCCGAAAGCAACACCAGCGTATTCAAATATGCACTGATATTGCGATACTGATCATACGATTGCTTAACAACGGGAATGTTATCTTATATTCCCAATTACTAAAAATTAAGTTCAGAGTCAAATCTCATTAAATTCTAAATAAAGTAATATATAAGTAAAGTAATCTAAATAAAGTCTAAATAAAGTAATTATAAGTAATAAACCCATTTATACTACTTATTTTTTCTGTTTCCATGTACCTACTTATGAAATAAAATAATCAAATAAGTTTTATTTATGTTTCTTGCTTTTATTTTATTTATTTAATTTTTTTTATTTTATTTTTTTTATTTTTTTTTATTTATTTAAAAAAAATTTTTTTTTTAATGCAGAAGCACTTGTCGCGAAGACATTCGCCTATAATTCCCCTCAGTTTTGCTGACCATTTTATTATGGGGGCGCCATATAGGCAGACCAGCATTGCCCTTGCTTTTATTATTTTTTAAAAGATAATCATTGTAATAACATTAGAAGGTTGGTAAAGTACTGTTGAATAAGAATATTTCTATTATGAAAATAATAATCATGGGTGATATAAAAGCATTGTTTGTGCTCTCTGAAAACTTCTAAGTGCTCTCGACCACGGGAAGGTTGAGAACTGCATTAAGGAATTTCAAGAGCGTATTGTACACATGTGAGAGAATATTCGATAGCCTACGTTTTCTGTTCGGGTGTAAGTTAAATGGCACAGATTTGAATACCAATCTAAAACTCAATTGCACAAAAATATAGAAACTACAATACGGTAATCCTAAAGGTTACACTTGAAATCAATGGGAAAATAGAAGTGAAAACGAATCAAATGCATTAGGTTCACGTCCTACGCTAAACTGTAGGTTTCTTTTGTACGACGAGCTCGATTTGTATAACCGCTGGGAAATACAGGGGCAGATTAAAGAGCGAACCGGAAGTCCAATTACATTTGTCATTTTTTGTTTTGGTTAGAATTGGGATGGTTTATTCAATGAAGGTTGACTCAATGAATGGCGCATAATAGGATTCTCTTATAAAAACAAACGCCCAAACGAGTTGTAACTATCTGTAGGAGGAATCAGAGTCGGTTGGTTTGGTCCACTTATTCTACACAATTCCGAACAACTACAAACATCCGAACTGGGGAACTGGCATTCTGTCCAATCAGTCAACAAAAAATAACAATGCAGGAAGTCTACCGATTATTAAAAACTAAATAGTAGTGATATCATAAAACAGAATAACATTAACGACATATAATTATTATTTCACAGTTATAGTTCTTAAGCATTTCAAGTGAAAAGTTCTCAATGAATTAGCACTTCCTATCGCAGCAATTATACATGAAACGAAAAATTTATATTGATACATTTCAAACTACTCACATAGTTTTCTTTGTCTTAGATTTTCGTTTCAGTTTAATATATGTGATAAGCAAGTGCTCTCTCTCTCTCTCTGTTATTAGTGGGCGACAGAGCGTATATATATATATATATATATATATATATATATATATATATATATATATATATATATATTGATTGTATACATATATTTGTCTATTTATTTTATTTTCTAAATATAAACATGCTTTCTATATTATTTTATGCAAGTAAAATTTATATGAGATTTTACATCGAGCTTTTTACCGGAAAAAAAAATATTAAATTGACTGCCAAATTTTACTCGATTTGGAGTTAGTAATTCGGGTAGAAAAACAAAAAGTCAACTTATACATCCTGTAAAGAAATCAGGTTCTGACGTATTTTCTAACAAATGATTGAAATTTGAAAATATTTAATGCTCACTTTTTTAAGTGAGCATCAAATATTTATGATGCTCACTTAAAAAATTTTGAATAACAAAATTTGAATTACAAATTTTGTTATTCAAAATAACAAAATTTTGAATAACAAAAATGTATCCAAAATACAGAGTTGTTACTAATACTTTCGAAATTTTCCAGCTAACCTTCATCAAAATCTCCCAAGACTCGCGTATTTTCCAGTTATATCATTTGAAAGAATATGCTAATTGTATGAAAAGAAAAATTATTGCTTACTTACGTCGCTTGAATATCAATGAATCTCGAATGTACCGTGGATTTATTTGAAGATTTAACGATTGATATTTTTTTTTATTGCTGTTGAACATTTTTTAGACTTTTGTCTCTCGAGGTATTTAAAAGATTCTTAGAATTCTAATAAAAACTCAAACATATTTAAAGCCTAACATGATCTCTAATTTTTATTATCTTAGAAAGTAAACAGACAAAAAAAAAATTGCATAGTGAGTAAAGGTTATCTATTTTTTCAGATATTTTGGTCATATCTATTCCATATTGCAACCAAAGACTCATTCTCTTTAATAATCATAAAATAGTAACACTAATAGAAGAGTAATAACTATAATAATTATTATAACAGTACATTACTTATGAATATAACATGCTATTTTTAAATGAAGTATTGAAAGATTGGCTGTGCTAAATGAGTAGTTATATTTTACTTGAATACTCTTTCGGCTGTGTCTAACAAAGAGTGATGTTGCATTTGATTTCACTAGTTTTTATCTTGGAAGGATAACGGATTGTGTGGAATTCTTAGCATGTTCTATATACGCTTTCAAACAAAATGTTGAAACTTCCTTCATAATTATTAAGATAAAAGGGTTTTTATCTTTTATTTGTTTATTATTATTTAATTTTATTTGTTTAGCGTTAAGGGGGGATCGGAATGAAACAAAAGTCACACTATAACATCATATAACACTAATTATAAAGTCTTTATGAGTCAAAATAATCCAATCAATTTGTATCATCAACGCTAAAATATAAAGCAAGCAAACATTTCAGTTGCAAACAAGTGCTATTTAAAGAGACGCGCACCTCTCAAAAGAAGAACCCGCTGGAGAATACGGCAGGCAGGGTGCAAGACCTGTTCCGTGAGGAGTGATATCTTATCCGGAAAGTGCCTGTTAGGTGTAGCCCTCGTGGCCCAATGGATAAGGCATCGGTCTCCTAAACCGGGGATTGCGGGTTCGAGTCCCGCCGAGGGTAGGCTTCCTTTTGGGGCAGTCAATTTCAGTGTTTGCCGTCTAGTACCATGCGGGCACTGGTCAGGCTCATTAAATCAGCGGAAAAGCAATAGAAAGTCGGAACCCTATTTTGTTTGTGTCGAATTTCAATTTCATTGCTTTAGGTTAGCGGAATGAACGCAAGAGTTACCGACACCTATTTCTGTCAGTGTTAAATCCAATCATTTTGACTGGTTTGCGTTCAAAATAACATCTTGTGTATAAAATTGCATGTTGTTACCAAAGGTGTAATAGCAATGCTCTCGGACTATAAAAGGGTCTGTTGCACTGTAATTAATTTTCTAAATCGGCCTCGATCAACTCTGAATTTTATTTATTCTGGTATTGATATCTCATCTAACTTGCCCTAATAAAATTCTTTATTAAAAGTAAAGAATGCTTAAGGATCCAACACAAATTTGTAGTTTGATCTTCATACATTTTTAAAGGTATCCTAGTTTTGAAAAGGCTTCTCCTGTCGTCAGATGTCTATCGTTCGCTTGTCCCTGTAATTTTTCGAATTGAACAGACCATGTATCCTTTATGTTTTCGTTCAGGATCTGAGGTTATTATGTGTAGTTTACCTTCCATTCGTTGTCATCATCATGTCTTCAATATTTTATGAACTGTTGGTTTTGTGGAGAAAAAAAAAATTTCGCGATGTTGCTTTACCTTGTTCACACGATGTTCTTTTTATGAGATCAACTTCTCAGGGACTTCAAAAATTACTTAAAGGTATATCCAAAAATTAGGATAACATTCCACAATGAAACAAAGCATGTATTTGAATCGACTAACTCTGGGTTAAATATATACAGTGTACTTACGATTAGCCGGAAATGGAGGGCACCCGAATAATCGTAAAACACGGATAATCTTGTTGCTACTCAAATTTGTTGTATTTTCAAAATCTTATACTATACTTTAATTTATGTATGTAATCCGTATTATTTTTGATCGCATCTTAGTTATGTTTTTTTTATATCACGAATCTTCTTAACAGCTACGATATGACTGTATTCCTAATTCCACTGACTCCTCTGACCTAACCAAGTGGTAAAGCTGTGCTGTGTCTGATCAGATCATCTTCAATTTTTCCTTGACTTTGAATCGTATGATATCGAGGTCATTGATATGTTCAAGTCAATTACTTCCTAACCACTCGAGAAGATATTCTTCATCAAATCCTTTCAATTTACCATTCAATTTTTTAAATCGGTCTTTTCCCGGGAAGTGTTATTTTGGTACATTATCGCGTCTGTTATTAAATCGCGTCTTCTCAATAAATAGAAAACTGTTATTTTCAAAATTTTGTTCTTATGTATGTATATCGGAAGAAGTTTGCAAACAGTTTTTCATAAATTATGTCGGTATTATTATGGATAAACATTTCAGACTTTTTTTCTGAATTCTTATACGGATAATCCGCACACCGGTGATCCGGAGTACGCCGTATTTCAGTAAAACAAATATAATTAATTAGAATACATTGAATAAGAAATTTTATTATACATAATTCAGCAGGATGTGAAAACTGCATGTAATTTATCAAGATCAACAATTATCCAGCCTTTTGCCCTCTGATCATTTATTTGAACTCGCACCTCACTGTGCGGTTTATGGCTATACAGATTTGCAATCATATGAGAAAGTTTCAAAAACAAGTTACCAGGCTTAGCATATTTTATATACAATTTAAGAGTGGAATAAAATGGCACAACAACAACAAAACCTTAAAGATTTTAAAAGGGCCTTTATATTTGTAGACAAACTCTAAGGGCCTGTTCACATAGGAGTCCGTTGCGTAGCGTTAAGGGAAAGATGACGTTGAGACGAAAATAAACCAATCATAGGCGTTAAAAATTTCATTGCTAATCGTTTGGAGGTTTGTCAATGGTTAAATATATTTCAATACTTTAACGTTCCGCAACGGACTCCTATGTGAACAGGCCCAAAATCTACCGATACGCTAGCTAAGTCTCTTCTTTGCTGTATATTATAGAAAATTATAATCGACATCTCCCTCGGGGGAGCCTGTAACTCCTAGAGGGAGCGTCCCCAGGTGGCAGATCAGAGAATGCGTCCACTGGAATTTCCATTAGGTAGTAGAAGGGCAATGAAATACCCTCAACAGGTAGAAGTCCAACCTCTTTCGAGGCAATGGCACCCCTCTTCTATGGATAGTGGCTGAACTATTCCTGGACATCGCAACAACAACACAAATAAACAAACAACCGGCTGAACAGAAACTAAATGAAATGCACACATTTGTCCTATTTCAAAAGTGCACAGTTAACAAGTAAGCTATTTTCAAACTTTTAATAGCCATAAATGTCATTTATATTTGTTCGGTTTCGTATAGACCGCCAACAGCATTAATGCAAGTGGAGAATCCGCGCACGCGTCGATTCAAAGGCATGGATGTGTGTAAGAAGTTTCGGTTCGCCAGGATGGTTGGTCTTGAGAAAAGATCCCATCAAATGCATAATATGTAAAGACTGTAAATACCGTATACTTATGTATGTAATAAATTTATTAAGGCAAGCCCTGCTTTAGTTTGTGCATATCTGCTTCTCCAATATTAATTTAAAAAAATTCATAACAACTGCTTAACGTCATACAATCCCGCTCAAATCTACTTGCAATGGAAACGGGAAATGCGTTTATACTTTTATGTTTGGCATATTCTTCTTTTCCGTGCAAATAAGTTTCTTCGAAAAAACAGTTTTAAAATACCTCCTCTCCCGCTGTTCATCTTATTTTGTAAGTATATAACATCCAGCAATGGCGGCCTGGCACCCCCAAAAGAAAAGAAAAATAACGCTAGAAAATATTTCAGAAATCTTTCCAAATTCAAAATCACACCTTTATATGTATATATATTTCTTTACTGCTTATGAATGGTTTGTATTCCATTTATTAACGAAATATTGACTCAACTTCACGAACGCTTCCCTCGACACCACGACATTTTGAAATATTTTTTTCTCTTCTATCATACGGGAAAGATGTTCCAAAAGCAAGTATAATGGAAGATTTTCGTCAGTTGTGTCAATTTTATGCTTCCACAAATCCAGCAATTTTGACGGAGTTGTGGTACCAAAAATTTGAAAAACCGTTTGTAATTGCTCCAAAAATGCCATTGCTGCAGTTTCGTAGTGTGACAAAATGATGTATCCTAGTATCTATAATTTATTAAAAGTTTTTCCAATGCTTCCGGTAACATCATGCGTCAGTGAAAGATCATTTGCTACCTTACGCATTTTCAAAACCTATTTAGGATCTACCGTGACACAATCACGTTTCAACGGATTGGCTTTGCTAAATATATACAGCGAGATTAAAGCAACCCCGACTCAAGTCATTCAAGAGCTATGTAAAAAGAAAAGAAAACAAGATTATATTCTTTAAATGAACTTTTAATATCACTTCATGAACTTTATGGAATTTCCATTACAATTATTTTTTTCCCATTCTACTGGGCTCCTCCCAAGATTAAATCCTGAGTGCGCCACTGACATCGTAAGGGCCTGTTCACATAGGAGTCCGTTACGTTGCGTTAAGGAAAAGATGACGTTGAGACGAAAATAAATCAATCATAGGCGTTAAAAATTTCATTGCTAATCGTTTGGAGGCATATGATTGGTCTATTTTCGTCTCAGCGTCATCTTTTCCTTAACGCAACGCAACGGACTCCTATGTGAACAGGCCCTAAGAGTGGACTAGGATAGCCTGCAAAATAATTGTGTATCTAGATTCGAGGCTCATTTTTTTGAGTTTTTTTTTCTGCAAATCACCTTTTATATTTTTGATCACGGCGAAAAGACACTTTCACTTTCTGATAACTTTCAATTCTGGCGGCTTTATTAGCTATGCTTATATACACATTTTAGCACTTCACTTACTTACCTTGAACGATTCTATGGGAAAGGCCCTAGATCAGGGGTCGGCAACTCGGTGCCCGCGAAACAATTTTAAAGTGCCGATTAAATATCTAAATTTTAGGTATTTGAGTTTAGAAATTTGATTTCGGATATTTTTGATTATTTGAGTTTAGATATTTCATTGAGAAAGATTAGTAGAGGAAAGGTACTTGAGCAGTTTTTAAATGTATTACCACAGGTGAAAGAATTTCTATTATCCAGGAATGAAATTTGCTTAGAATTAGAGCAAAAGCCTTGGTTAATTAAACTAGGCTTTCAAACTGATTTAACTGTAAAATTGAAGGAACGAAATTTGAAACTACACAGTAAAAAACATCATATTGCTTTTATGACAAGTACGATAAATGCATTTAAAGCTAAATTTGCGCTCTGAAAATCGCATATGGAGAAAGATGATTTATCACATTTCCCAAATTTAAAAATGGTGATAGAAAATTATTGCGATGGAAATGCTACCACCTATTAGTTTGCCAAACATTTTGATTCCTTATTGAAAGAACTTGATACCAGATTTGAAGAATTCTACGAATTGGAGACAATCTTGATGTTTTTTATTAATCCTTTCTCTCATACAGAGGACGAAGTGACTAATAAAATCGCAACATATTTTGATATTTCCAATACGGAGGACTGGGAATTGGAAATTATAAATATAAGAAATCCCACTGAATTAAAATTACATCATAACGAAGAGAAATTCTGGAATTCAGTGAATGGAAATAGCTTTCCATTGTTGAGAAAATGTGATCTGAAATTAAACTCTCTTTGTGCATCGATAAATACTTGTGAATCTTTGTTTTCCGATATGATATGCTTAAAATCAAAGCACCGATCAAGCCTCCCTGACACTCATAGGACCATTCGACTTAAGTGCTACATTACAACGAGTTGGCCGTAGATTTGCAATGTCAAATAGTGCATTAATTATCAATTTTAAGATCATTTTGTTTAAATTAAAATTTGAATTTATGTATTAAAAATTTATGTCGCATTAATATTTTCATGTTCAAATATTAACCACCCCCCTTCTCCTCGTCATCCAGCGAAGCCAGCCGAACTACTGCGTTTCTGAAATATGTCCGCCTAGTAAAAATAGTTGACGACCCCTGACCTAGGTAATATCTCTTGGCTGACACTATAGGAGTCGTCTTTTCCTAAATTGCGATACAAGGTCCCAAACTGCACCCTCTAGACCAGGGGTCCACAACCCTATGCCCGCGGGCACCATTTCGCCCGCCGATCGTTTTACGTGTACCCGCTGCTGTGTGACCACGATAAAAATATTTCAGTTTTCAATAAAATGCTATGTAAATGTTTTCTCATTTTTAATGATTAACCACACAAAAGTAGAAATGGCGTCCAACACAGATAAAAGCACAAAGCGTAATGCGACCGATCCCTTTTCCCTCTTGCGCCAAATCTTCGCCAACCTCATTTCCCATACCTAAAATGAAATGAACCGGTCCGTTTCTATGGTTGCCGTCACAACACAGACATTTGTCTGAAGCTCATCTCGTGAGAGCCAGTAGTGTTGTTTGTGCTGTGAGATAAACGGTCATTCGACGTATCTACTTCATTATTTATTCATAAATATATATGCTCATATTTTTTATATACTGTGTTTCCTCTTTCGTTGTTTTTAAATACTTCCTTATTTTTACCCCAAAATGAGTGGATCAAGTAAACGACAACGGACCTATAATTTTAATACTGAATGGGAGGATTCATATTGCTTCGTCAATTTAAAAGACAAATGTATTTGTCTGTTGTGTGGAAATAGCGTCTCGGTGCCGAAAAAACATAATGTTGAACGTCATTTCCTGACAATTCATGCTACTTTGAATACGAACTATCCACTTAAATCTGAAATAAGAAAGAAGAAAATAGATCAGTCAAAATCGAATCTGTCCTTTCAAGAGTCAGTTTTCACTAGGCCTCTGTTAAGATCTAAAAATGGCACTATTGCTTAATTAAAAATTTCCCACGTACTAGCAAAGAAGAAAAAGCCTTTCCAGGATGGTGATTTTTTAAAAGAAGCATTTCTTACTGGCACCGATTGCTTATTTCAGGGATTTTCCAACAAACGTGAGATCATGTCAGCAATACAAGACTTACAGTTGTCAAATAACACCGCCACAAGAAGAATACAAGCCATTTCAAAGGACATGCAAACTCAGTTAAAGAGTGACTTGGAAATATGTGAGTGGTTCTCACTACAATTTGACGAGTCTACAGACATATCAGACACAGCACAGTTAGCAGTTATGGTGAGAATGGTATTTAGTGACGTTACTGCAAAAGAAGATCTACTGAAAATATTCCCTCTGAAAGGACGAACAACAGGTGAGGATATCATTAAAATATTTATAACATATGCAAAGTCGATAGATATGCCTCTCCAGAAGCTGTCTACGATAACCACTGATGGGGCAACAGCAATGGTTGGTAATGCCAATGGATTTATTGCCCTCTGCATAAAAGATGAATCATTTCCAAACTTTATGTCGTATCACTGTATTATCTACCAGGAAGTTTTATGTGGTAGAATACTACCCTTCGGACACGTCACGAAAATAATTACAAAAATAGTCAACTTAATTCGCGCAGCTCCTTTACAACACCGCCTTTTTAAGGGCCTGTTTGAAAATCCTGAAGATCCTGATCTCATTCTGCATACTGAAGTACGTTGGCTCAGTAAACGATAAGCTACACGCCCCCCAACCAGAAGGTTATAAGGCCAACCGCAGGATAACCTACTCAGGGACCACCGACCCGCCCGACCAATAACAGGCACGCCAGGTCACCCACGAAAACCAAATAGCACAAAAGCTAGTTAGCAAAGCACGACCAACTGCAGCGTCGCCAAGCGGACCCCGAACAACACCACAAAACCAGCCGCAACCGAAAGCCAGCAACTTAGGCTAGCCGGAACCACGCAAGCAAAATAAGCTAATTAACAAGCGAAATAGAGAAACAAACAAGAAAGAGAAAAGATTATAAATATTATTTTTTAAAAATGAAATTAATTTTATAATTTTATTTTACTTTTTTTATTATTTATTTATTTATTCATTCATTTATTTTATTTTTTTGCCCAAAGCCAAACAAGCGCAAACGAAGCAATCAAACCGGCAAAAGCCAGTGAGAAACCAGAGCCAAGCAGAGGCCACCCCTACGGCTCAAGAACATCATCAAGGAGGACTCTCACCATCTTACGAACAAACTTTTTGCAATAAAAATCATTGAAGAATTTGTGTTTAGGCCACTCAGAAATGTCCCTGGGCAGGCTATGACGTAAGTTGTCAACGCGGGGACAGGCAAACAAGCAATGCTCAACTGTTTGAACCTCGCCACAAGAGCAGATATCAGTCTTATAATGAAATCGCTTCTAGATACGTCCCAAAGGACCCATGGCCTGTCATTGCTTGATTAATCCAAAAATCAGCACATAACCTGGAGGTACTCACAGTTTTAAAAATCTCATAAACCCTTCTACCTTTATCGCTATCTTCCCAATCCGTCTGCCATTTCTCAAGTTCCTCCTTTTCCAACAGGTACTTAATCCTCCTGCTGGTCCACGTAAAGTGCTGCCGACTTCGCTAAGATTAGTAGCGCCCTTGCCGCTCTGTTGGCCCCTCATTACCAAAAATACCCACATGAGCTTTCACCCAGTGTAGGTTAACTTGCATATTATTGTTCTTGATTTCCCTTATAATCTGCTCCACTAGGTTCCCCTTATATTGAACAGTGTTCAGAGCCTCCAGAGCACTTCTTGAGTCGGTATAGATATCGAATTCTTTAAGCTTGCAGTCCCTCATCATATCAATGGCCATTTGCAGGGCACGTAGTTCCACCATGTAAGAGCTAGCCCTTTCAAGTCTTTCTTTGATATATTTGGTTTCACCTTTGTCAGTAAACAGTACCACACCCGCGCCAGCCCTATCCTCCATTTTAGACCAATCTGTAAATATTTTGATGTTAGTTTTAGGGGTATGATCACGAGTCCAGTTAATTCTATATAATTCGACAGCATTAGTTTTGCAAATATGTTACAATTAATGAAAATAATTTTGAATGTATGAGTTAAAAAAACAGTATAAACTCCGTCATCTTCGGATATCCTTACGTGTCATGGAAATTGGTCTGTTTTGCAAATAGCACAAATATTTGAATTCCCGACTTCCAGATCCAAGTGCAGTAAGTAGTAACCAAACTGTGGGTCGCGTAAAAAAGTAGGGCGTTTGAAGTAAATTTCTAACACACTATTTTTGAATAAAAAATATGCTTGAAATTTTCTACAACATGTTTTTGGCATATTTTAATTTTTTATGTTAAAAAATATGATTTGATACTGTTAAATAAGGTGTCAAACAGTCTTACAATAAAAACTCCATCAACAAAAGTTTATTAACATATTTATATTTATTTCTTTTGACTGAAATAGAAATTGATTTCAATTAAATTTTATTTTATATACAGATAACCCTCCTACACCACGGCATCTTACAACACGGTTTCTCTCTAACACGATAGAACAAATTGCGGGAAACCTCGTATAACACTGTTGTTTCGCTCTCGTATAACACCGTGTTACGCTCTAACAATATAAAAAATTGCAGAAACCTTTGTACAACACTGTACTTCTACAGTACTAGATAACATGATTTTTGTATAATACATTTAAAAAATAAATTTCCTTAAAATAATGACGGGAAGGAATAATGAACTATAGTGGCTTTACATGAAAATGTACAAACAAATTATAATTTATTCGTTTATAACTCTATTCCAATGTCATAGCGGAAAGCAACATTCGTAGTTTACAATTAAGCAATTTTCAACTAAGCACTGCATCGACATCATATTTTTGTCGGTGAAGAACTAATAATTACAAGATAAAAAGAACTTTTTATATACCATGTTTTTAAATTTTCTGTTGAATCATATAAACTTGACAATTCTATGTATTAATAGATACTTTATAATTTTTTTTTGATGAATTATCCCATCAACTTGAAAGAAAATGAAGTTAATTGGAAGTTAACTTGCATATAACTTTTCGCTCCCGTTCCGGCCAATAGATGGCTGCACCAGTCTATAAAACAAAATTAACTGAAAATAACTGAAAATTAATTTAATTCTGCTTAAATATGGCTAAAAGTATTAAAAAAATGCATTGCCATCGTGTTCTGAGCTATTCTAAAAGTTTTAAATGTCTGTCTAGTCGGGAAGTTAGTTAAAAATCGATTGAAAGATTTGTACTTGACAAACACACAAACAAGAAAGCAAGTAAATAAAAACATGGTAAAAACATCAAAGTTAAATGCATATTGGAAGAAGATATGGTCATCTTCAGTTGAAATAGAAAACGTGCTTGAATCGTCAGAAAATGAAATTGGTCGCATATTAGAACTTTCTAAATCAATTGGAGGCGAAATTTGCTAAATCAGTCGGACGTTCAAGATTTATTAGTGGAAGAAGTTGGCGAAGCGGATTTGATAGAAATGGCATCCGAAGCTGTAAATCAAATTGATTCTTAAGACAATAGCACTGATGAAGATTATGAAGTTAATAATTTAACACTAAAGAAATGACAAGAAGGCCTAAGCTTAGCTGAGAGTCTTGAATCAATTTTCTTGAATGCAGACCCTTCCGCTGAAAGAAGCCGAAAATTCAAAAGGGGGCTGTTAAATTGTCTATCTCTATACCGTGAAATTCATAATGACCTTGTAGGAACCAGCAAACAAACCAAAATTACAGATTTTTTAAAGAGGATAGAAGGTGCAAAAATCTAATTGAAGAAATAGGTTCTGAAAATGAAGGTGATATCCTTCAACCGATAAAACGTTCTCATTTGATTGTAGTGAGCAGTGATGAGGAAGAAATACTATATTAAATTCAGGTCGCTTTAAATGAAAATAATATTTTTTGTTTCTTTTCGTTTTGTATTATACGTACTTTTATATTTTTAATTAAAATTAAGTTCCTTGCATGGAATTTGAAAAAAAAGTTTGTTTTTATTACGTTTTTGGAACGTAACCCCCCCCCCCTTTTTTTTTGTACTGGCTCAAGGTCTCATATAACACGGTTTCACACAACACGGCATTTTCTAGGAACCTATCTACCGTGTTATAGGAAGGTTACATGTATATTTAATCTTTGCAGGTCCAATAATCCAATCCGAATCTGAATTTTCTACACACATTTAATTATATAAATGAAGTAATTTAGTTATAAATAAATAAAAGACGTTTATAATTTTCATTGTTTTAATATGAAGTTTATAATTTTGAAATCATACTCTTTTTTAGTTCTAATTTTTGCTACGTTTAACCTAAATGAAATACAAATAAATATTAATATTTAAATAGGAAGTGTTAGCCACATGAGACAAAAACAACTGCAGATGGGAACTGCAGATGAGACTTTTTTTTATATTATTACTATGCAAAGTAAATTATACCAAAACCTACAGTTCATTGCTTTTTAGAATAGTTTGTCCAAAATTTGTTTAGTTATTTTTTTCTATTTTTTTAACACTTTCCATTTTTTTATATTATTATTATGCAAAATAAATATGTACCCCAAACCTACAGTTCATTGTTTTTTAAAATAATTTGTCAAAATTTGCTTATTTATTTTTCTATTTTTTTTTAAACAGTCTCTTTTTTTTCTTTTTTTTTCTAAATGTGCTAGTACCAAAAATTTTTACTGCACTCGAGAGATTTTTTAATTGGTGAAAGTGGGTCGAAAGAAGTTTGCGAACCACTGCCTTGTAAATTTTCACCCCATGAATCACCATGGTGAATTTGAATTACAATTATTTTGCAACAAAATTTTAGCTCGAAGATTTCTACTGTTATTTAATTCATTATGGCTTCATTGTAGTATTCAACTAGTGGTAATAACATTGATTTTTGATGAATAGGATGTGACCTATGCTTCCCAACACAGATACTTAAATATTTTTAAAAGCCAACTGCGTTCATGCTTATTAAACGTCTGATGTTATATGCATTATTTGCTATGAAGAGTCTTTTACTCATTTACAAATTTCTCCGCTGAGGACTTTGATACAGCTAAGTGCTGAAGTTTATCATTATCACAAAATAATGTGTTGTAAGCAAAAAATAATGTATAAACTGAGATGCAAAATTCATTTTGAATCAGAGTTTCGAAGGTTGAATTTTGAGGATAGTTAACTAAACACATACTAACTACAACTATAGAGTTAAATATTAAAGAAATAAAATCCGAAAATTTTATTTTATGTCTTTGACGTAAGACGCTTTATGTAAATCAGGCGAAGATCTCAAGTTTCTTGGGTATTTAGAAAAGAAGGTTGTGTCTCGTAAATAATTTGGAAACCCTGAAATAAAAATAGGAATAAATTTCAACTAAAACCTACAGTTTTCCTTTTCTGTTTTCATAAGGATAGTAAGTCATGTGATATTCAAACACAAATATGCAACATTACACGCCCTTTAAGTAAGGCAAAACAATAACTTCTGATTATTCCAGTATTAATGACTCCCAAATATTTATCTTTATTCAGTATCTTAACAATTTCCCAATCGGTTTCAATAATCCTGAAGAAATGTTAAGAAATATATAAAGTATTTTCTTGTATAGTAACAAATAAATAATTTGTAATTACTTAGAAAATCATATTAACTAATGAAGCTCATTAAATTTAATAGAAAAAGACCCATTTTTTCTCTGATAATTCACAAATCCTTCACATATAATTTTTTTTAAATATTCCTGGTGTTGTTGAAAGGTGTATAAATTGGTGGTCTCTAGTGAGAGGGAAAATGAAGTCACGTGTTTTCGTATTACGCTAACGAGTCTCAGATTGAAAGAGTTGAAGTAGTAAAAATTCTTTCTTGCCTTGAAGAAGGTCAGTTCATAAAACTTGTAAACCGTTCCTGGTATGTTATGCGTCGTTCTGCCTCTCAAGGTTAGAACCCGATAAGGAACTCGTGGATGGCGGGAAAAACGTCCTACTACGCAAAGAATTCTGCTAATGTTCGGCCTTGCAGCCGGCCATTCACCATCGTGAGCGCCTTTTCTTGGCCAAGGTCACCTTACCAATGAATGTCGCGCCAGACACATCGCCAATGACGTTGCCAAGGGGAAAGGGGAGAGCGAGGAACAGTTGATCTCGCCGGTCAGCGACTTGTCATTTTAATGTTGATGTTGGCACTCACGTAATTTAGTCAAAAAAGCCTGAAAACATGTACTAAGTCGAGTCTGAGCGGGTTTTATTTAGATCCCCTTTAATAATTCATAATGATGCAAAAGAGATCCACGATTAAATTCAGTTTAATTTATCCTATACAGATATTCCTCGACTTACGACCGAAATAGAGACCGAGACTTTGGCCGTAAGTCGAGTTTCAAAAAAAATTTTTTTTTTTTTGTACAGTGGCTCCAAAAGTGCTCGTACATTTACGATTGTCAATGAAATAGGGGTCTATCCATTAATTAAAATGAATATTTCAGAATGGGTATTTAATAATAAGATCTATAATCTATTCTTAACGGAGTTATAAAATTCTTGAAACTACATGAAATATTTTAAAAATTTAGTAAAACTTTATTTTTAAGAAACCAATAATCAAAAAGTAACAGAAACTTTATCTCACAAAAGTCATCGTACACTTGTAAAAAATCTCTACATATTAGTAAATATTCTAATTTTTCGTTAAATTAATATTTAGTAGGATATCCTTTAGCATCCACAACAGCTTTTAAACGTCTGGGAATAGATTGCACTAGTTCTTTTTGTAATTTCTGCATCAATGTTCATCCATTCTTTCATTATAGTTGTTTTTAGTTCGCTTTTCGTGTGAGTGCCGTGTTTTCGTACTCGAACCTCCAGTTCTCTCCAAATATGTTCTATTGGGTTTAAATCTGGCGATTGAGGTGGTGTTTTCAAAACTTGTGGACAATTATCTCTCTGGTGTCCCACCAGAGGCGAACGTTGAGAGCCGTGTGATTAGGATCGTTATCTTGATAAAAAACAAAAGTTGTTTCCAATATCCAAATTTTGGGCTGATAATTTTAAATTGTCTCTTAAAATATTTAGATAAACAGCATGATTAATTATGCCATCAATAAATACCAAATTACATAGTCCTGATGCTGACATGCACCCCAACACAAGGACACCTCCACCGCCATGCTAAACTGTTCCTACTAAGTTCTTGGGATGAAGTTCCTCATTTTTTCTTCTCCATACAATTATACGCCCATCGGAACCAAAAATGTTAAACTTGCTTTCATCGGCAAATAAAACATTATTCTAATACGTTTGAGGCTTATTGATCATTGATAGTGCGAAGGAAAGCCTAAGCTTTCTGTTTTTCTCACTCACAAAAAATTTTCTAAGGGCAGACCGCCCATGTAATCCAGCTGCTCTGAGAACTCGTCGAACAGTTTCAGGGGGAATTGAAGTAGAAAATGTTTCATTAAATTCTACAAAAGCTTTTACAGCACTCAAACGTGGATTTTTCACAAATTTTCTAACTATAAATCTCTGATCACGTTATGTTAACTTTGCGACTACCTTTATGACTACCTTTTCTTACCTTATTTTCGATCCAATTTTCTTGTTTAAAGCGTTTTATCACATACTGCACAGTAAAATGGGATAAATTAAGTAATTTAGCAACATTCCGAACTGATTTACCACTACTATGCTGAAAAATAATCAATTTTTGAATGTTGTTTGTTGTTTCTTCACGGCTACGAGCCATTTTTAAATAATAAATAGAATATTACGGAGTATGCAAGTAAAAATTAAAGCCAAACGATATTTTAAATGCCACCACAATTCAAAAATAAAAATAAAGCGCCAGACGATAATTTTAATTATGAACTTATCCGAAAATATTTCAGTGTACGATGACTTTTGTGAGATAAAGTTTTTGTTACTTTTTGATTACTGTCTTCTCAAAAATAAAGCTTTACTATGTTTTCAAAATATTTCATGTAGTTTTGTTAAGAATAGATTATAGATGTTATTATTAAATACCCATTCTGAAATATTCATTTTAATTAATGGATAGACCCTTATTTCATTGAAAATCGTAAGTGTACGAACACTTTTGGGAGCCACTGTATATGTACATTAGGGCGGAGCGTAAAAAAAAAGTTTTAGATTTCGTTTTTGCCTTAGTGTGGATAAGTTGCGTACTGGTGGGTAGGTCACGTATGCAAAGTTTTGGGAAAAACAAAAATTGTCTTCCGTCTCCATTTCGGCCGTGATTTTTAGCAGATTTTTACCATACAGTTAAAAATGTGTATTTCCATTGTTTTGTATGCAACTCGTCATTTTGTTCTTAAATAAAATACAGAGGTAATTCGAAACTTAATACAGAAAGGCAGCAGGGGACACACTGCGTGCAGAAAGGTAAAGAAATATTTTGGCATGTAAACATTGTCAACAACAACTTTAGAAACGATGCTTAAAACCTTCGTGAAACACTCACGGAAATTGTTCGACATTTTTTCATGTAAATTTGTTTCTTTTAACAAATGTTCTTTCCCAAAGCATAAAAAGATCCCTAAAATGGAAAGAACTTTTCTTATAGACCAACGGGCACTTAGGCAAATGTCCATAGGCGCAGTTGACTTAAAAGAAACTGAAAGCTGAGGAAACGAGCGGATAGGAAGCAGAAAGAGACAGAAGCAACAAGTCTTAAAATAAACGTTTCGCCATCTGTTACGCCATCTAGGCTCACATTTCCTGATTCAGATAGTGACACGATAGTGACACAGATCACTTGAAGCCTTCCCCATCCACATCCAGGATGACTCAATCTGAAGGGAAAAAGACGTTAAGATCAAGCCGATACCCAGCAGTAGCTACAGCTTGTGACAGAACCAGAGTTTCAGATCGGGCTGGAGCCATCATTGCAAGCGCTGTTTTGGAAGATTTGGGGATGATTACCGAAACAGACACTTTAATTGTAATTGATAGACATAAAATAAGAAGAGAGAGGGAAAAAATTAGGAAAGAATATCAGCAAGGAAATGAAAGACAGTTGGAACCACTGAAGAGACTTTATTTTGACGGAAGGAAGGACAAAACTCTAATGCAAGAGAGCGTAAGGGGAAAGATGTACCAAAAAAGAACAGTCCTGGAAGAACACGTTACAATGATTAAGGAACCTGGAAGCAAGTACCTTGGAGACATAGCACTAACTTCATTATCAGCTTTGAGTATTTCTCAAATGATGCTGCAATTCATGGAGAATAAGAATATTGACATTCATCAACTAGTAGCAATAGGGTGCGATGGAACAATCGTTAATACTGGCTATAAAATCGGCGTGATTCGCCTTTCTGGGGAAGCCATTGGGAAACCCTTGCACTGGTTTATCTGCCAGTTACACGCACATGAGTTGCCACTCCGACATTTAGTGCAGCATTTGGATGGTGGAACGAGTGACCCTAATGCATTTTCTGGTCCTACTGGGAAAGCATTGGCAAATTGTAAAAACCTCTCAGTTGTGAAATTTGTAGACATTTCGAGCGAATTTCCGAAAATCGACATAAATGATCTTAGCACACACAAGCGATAGCTTTGGGATATTTGTGAAGCTGTCACAAATAGAAACTGCTGATCAAGTTTGTCACAAAAGCACCCTGGGAAAATGATTCATGCACGTTGGCTAACAACTGCAAATCGAATAAAGTGTTTATACATTAGCTCGTCAGAGCCTTCATACCAACTTCAAACTCTGGCAGAGTTCATCATGAAAGTGTGCCCACCTATGTGGTTTACAGTCAAATTAAATCCATATTGCACGTATGGTCCACGAAATTTGTGGCAGACAATAAACGTCTCACGCTATCTTAAAAACGATTTAAAGACTGTGGTCGATCCCATTATCCAGAGGAATGACTATTTCGGCCACCCGGAAGCAATAATCTTGTCAATGATCACAGACGACAGAAAGTCCATTGCAGAACTTGGACTACATAGGATTTTACGAGCAAGAAAGGAAAAAAAGGAAAGAATCAGACACTACAACATTCCGTCACTTAACTTCGAGGCAGTTTCATATATAGACCTCATTGATTGGCAGAAATGTAATTTGACGGAACCCCCAATTGACAGAAGATGATTTGAGAAATTTGATTTCCAGGAAAGAGTCTGTAGCTCAACACCTGGAAAGCCTAAAATTTCCTTGCCACACCCAAAGTGTTGAACGTATCGTGAAACTAGTAACAGAGGTTTCTGCGGCTGTGTGTGGAGAAAATAAGTGTGACGGTTTAGTTAGAACCTGAACAGAGTTGAGAAAAGCTATGCCACCATTTGAAACCAAATGCTAGTACCGAGTAAAACCGGAATAACTGCAAGGGCAAAGGTATGGTTGGGTGGATAGGTGGGCACGGGTGGAACTTGCAATGCAGCCACCTCCCCGTGGTGAGTTCTGGGTTTTTTTTATGAATTTTATTTCAGAAAAAGCGAAAAGCTGCATGCAAAACAATGGAAATACACATTTTTAACTGTATGGTAAAATTCTGCTAAAATTCACGGCCGAAATGGAGATGGAAGATATTTTTTGTTTTTCCCAAAGTTTTGCATACGTGACCTACCCACCAGTACACAACTTTTCCGCACTAGGGCAAAAACAAAATCGAAAACTTTTTTTTTACGCTCCGCCCTAATGTACATACATATATTTTTGACTACATACGTAATTTAAAATACATTGTACTTTATTTCGAAGACATAAATTATACTTCGTCATCACTACTTATTATATTCGTACAAAAGTTATCCAAGGTAGTTTGGACAGTTTGCGTCTTATTGTATGGAAGCAAGCCAGATTTTCCTGAATACGACGATTTCTTTCTTTATTTGGATTCATTACTTCTAATTGTTGTTGTCCCTTATTAATATAGTGAAAAGCTGAAGCCATTTCTTTAAAAAGAATTTTCTTTATTCTACAGGTAACCCTCCTATAACACGGTAGATAGGTTCCTAGAAAATACCGTGTTGTGTGAAACCGTGTTATATGAGACCCAGGAACAGTTCAAAAAAGGGGGTTGCGTTCTGAAAACTTATTAAGAACAAGCATTTTTTAAAAATTCCATATAAGCAACTTAATTTTTATTAAAAATATAAATGTATGTATAACACAAAACGAAAAGAAACAAAAACATTATTTTCAATTAATGCGACCTTAATTTAATAAATTTCTTCCTTATCATTGCTCAGCACAATCAAACGAGAACGTTTTTTTGATTGAATGATATCCCTTCACTTTCAGAACCTTTTACTTCATTTATATTTTTTACAACTTCTATCCTCTTTAAAAAATCTATCATTTTAGTTTATTTGCTGATTCTTACAAGGTCATTGTAGATTCACGGTATGGAGATAGACAATTTTGCAGCTTTGAATTTTTGGCTTCTTTCAGCGGAAGGGTCTGCATTCAGGAAAAATGATTCAAGATTTTCAGCTAACCTTGGGCCTTCTTGTAATTTTAGAGAGTTATAAATGAATAAATTATAATTTGTTTATACATTTTCATGTAAAGCCACTATAGTTCATTATTCTTTTCCGTCATTATTTTAAGGTAATTTGGTTTTTAAATGTGCTAAACTAAAATCAAGTTATCTGGTGCTATAGAAGTATAGTGTTGTACAAAGGTTTTCGCAAATTTTATCGTGTTAGAGCGAAACCGTGTTACAGGTAGCAGTGTTATACGAGGGTTCGTGTTAGAGCGAAACCGTGTTGTAAGATGCCGTGGTGTAGGAGGGCTACCTGTACTTCGGCTTGTTCGTTTGTATTCGTCGCAGCATAATGTGTTACAATCTCTTGCAAATAAATCCTCATTGGTAAGCTCCTCCGGATCTTGATAGATAAATTGGTTGATATCTTCGTTGTCAATATCCAGATTAAGTTTCTCGCCAAATTTTAAGATCAGGTCTGTAACTTCGGCCAAAGGATATGCTTGTTAGGATACTGAATGAACTAACTGCATTCGTTTCAAAACGTTTTGTTAGTTTCTTCCCTATTCCGTACATGCATCCTGGAGTGATTTCTTTCCATCCTCTATCTATGATCTTAATAATATGAAGAATATTATAATTTTTCCAAAATACTTTTAAGTTCTTTCTCTCTTCAAGTGTCGTAATTGCTTGTGCAAACATAATTTTTAAGTAATTTGCTTTAAAATTGGCAATTGCTCCCTGATCCTGTAGCTGTAAAATACCCGGTGGTGTAAAATGACGTGTGAGTGCCCTCTTTCGGTTACTTTTGGAAACTTTTTTTTTACATGGAAAAAAATCCAATGTCCCTCTGATCCTATTGGCGCAAGCAGAAAATTTTTCTGAGCAGTACTTCATTTATTACGAATTTTTAAACTTTGCACGAATTTCTGACGCACCCGGTATTTGCAGTGTTCGGAGGTAGATACAGAAGTTTTATGTTCGCTTGTAAATCGCAAATGTGTGGTGGATGTCCCAGTGCATTATCCAGTAATCAAAATATTCTAAAGGGAAGGTCTTGCTCTTCGCAGTATATTTTTAGTTCCCCTACAAAAACATTCGCAAACCAGTCTTCAAACATTAAATGCATAATCCAAGCTTTTTTCATATTTTTTAATAATTATGTAAAACATAAAGATATGTACTGTACATTCGAGGAACAATATTTTTGAGAAAATAAAAATAAAAATAATTTAAAAATAATTAAAAATTTCGGTCATAAGTGCGGGCGGTAGTAAGTCGAGGAATAACTGTATTCTTACAATATGATAGAGCAGCACTTCTTAAATTTTTGTCATTCAAGACCTCTTTTTATCATTAAGATTTTTTCGTGACCCCAGATAATAAGTATATAAAGATAAATATTTTCTCATAAATAATTTATTTCTTTGGTAAAAATTATATATATGAAACTATACATATTTGGTAACAATATACATATAAAATACACTATCTACCCATAAGTATTTGGACACCTATGATAGAAAAGAAAAAGAAAATTTATTCATATTCAATAGTTAGTAGAGCCTCCACGAGAGGAAATTACAGCCTCAACCCTCCGGGGCATGCTTTCCACAAATCCTTGTTAGTGGTATTTTCTTCCACTCTGCTTGGAGAAGACATGTAAATTACTTCACTAATTTTGGACGTTTGTTGCACCCCTTAATTCGGCGATCCAACTCATCCCAGAGGTTCTCGACAGGGTTCAGGTCTGGACTCCATTCGGTTAACCCCATTGTCACCATACCTATCCGTGGTGGACCTCGCAACATGACAGCTGGCGTTGTCGTCCTAGCAGTAAATGGGTAAAACTGCCACAACACAGGAAGCACACTGTCATCCAAAATAGTGCTATAGGCGTCGGCGTTGAGCTTACAATGAATTGGGACCAAGGGCTCCAGTCCATACCAGGAGAAACAACCCCAGACCATAATTCCACCTCCTCCGAACTTTAGTGTGGGCACAATGCATTCTGGCAGGAGGCGTTCTCCAGGTAGACGCCAGACCCAGACCCTGCCATCCGAACGGTAGAGGGTGAACCTTAATTCGTCGCTCCAGTGAACCCTTTTCCACTAATCTACGGTCCACTTTTGACGTGTATCGACCACATTAACCGAGCAGCGTGGTTGGACTTTGTGATCAAATGCTTATGGGCGGCAGCACGACCATGAAAACCAAGCAGATGTGCTGCTTCCTTACGTATGGTATTCATTGAAACAACACTCCCGGATGCCTTTCTCGAAATCAGATAACTCTGCACTTCGTGGCATCTTCATGCGACTAATGCCACTATTGTTTCCTATACGATATTTAACGGCGGAGGGCGGGACGTATATCAGGACCGCAGATATCGTGTTTTGCATGGGTATCCAAATACTTATTGGTAGATAGTGTATATATCTAAAGGAGCAATTCCACTGAGGCGACTTTTAGGCAACAGGTAGTATGCGGCATTGACGCATGCTACACACAGTCTTTCCATTGAAGGAACAGGAAGCGACAGAAAACAAGTCTCCTTGCCGCATGCTACAAGTTGATTATTGTTGGCGGGACGCATGCATCACCTCTCTACATGGTTCAACGTGTCGAACAGTGTCGTCGTTATGAAACAGTCAGCGAATCGGTGCGGCTTGTATCGTGCGACATGGCTCGAATAATGAAAAAAAAACCACGTCATTTATTGAAGATTACCACAATTCACCCGAATTATGGAACAACAAAATTAGTGATTATAAAGACATTAGAATTAAAAATGATAAGTTAAAGCAGTTAGCGAGTAAATACAATTGTACGGTGGCGGAGGTAAAAAGGAAAATCAAGAATTTGCGTTCAGCATTTCATTGAGCGAAAAAATTACAATAAAAAAAAAGAGTGACTCATCTCCCAGCAGAAAAGGGAAATGGTTTGCATTTGAGCTTTCAAGTTTTTAATGGACGTCGATGTACCTAAATCAACATTGTCAACTGCTGGCAGTGATGAGGAAGTCTTTAACCCTCCAGCGGGCGCGCCAATCTTTGGTACACCAGCAGGCGCGCGTTGCATAAAGTGCAACGTCTCTTTCAACCTTGATTATTCCTTTTGTAATAAACTTTCTTTTTTCAAATTGAAAACATTAATTCTGCGTTTTATGAGAAGATATAAAATGTTGATAATATTGGGATATATTTATAATTAAAGGCCAAAGAATGCAGATATAATCGCCTTATTTCAAAATTGTCTGGTTTAATGCATCTAAGGACAACTTTCGAATCGATTCCTATTGTGTCCAAAAAGCTAAAAACAATGAGATTGTTCATCTTCGTGATATGCTGAATACCGTGTAATAGCTGCACATTTGATTTACTACAACAACTCATAATTTTGTCGTATTGCAATCCAGCGTATAATCGCTGGTTTACCACGGTTAAATCACGACTAACAATGAATGGAAAGGAGTACAAGGCTCAGAAAATCAGACCTGCATTAGAAAGGGTGTAGCTATAAATAGAAACTGCTTAGAACATTCAAACCTTACTTGTAAATACAAACCATTCAAAATTACGAAAATGTTGCACTTTATACACGGGCGCGCCCTCTGAAGGATTAAAGTGAGTTGTTTTTTTTAAAATAAGTACATAAAAATTATATACTATGTTATTATTAGTATATTGAAATATATATGCAGGGCCCGATTTAGAAAATTCTTGACTATAGGCACAACTCGGGATGGGGGCCCCCTAACACTGATGTGAGCATAAAATTTCCAAAATTGACGCACAAAAAAAAAATCATGAATCATTGTGAAAGTACTATTTTACCAAGAGGTGGCTATTTGAAGCGTAGAAGGCTAGAACATTATCAAATAACAAAAAGCAATACAATATATTAACTTCATCATTAAAAGACCAATGCAATGCAACCATAAAAACTTATTAATCCCTTATATACACTATAACATGTATATGATGAACTATACATATCACTATACATATGATGAACGAATCAATCAAATTTGAAAGGATATATGAAAGAATTGCTATTTAAAAAAGGTAAAATTAAAAAAAAAATTGAATTGGGAATTTTTTTCTTTTAAAATAAAATTTTTGGGGCCCCCCAACATGGGGGGGGGGGGGGGGCCCTAGGCCCGTGCCTACCGGGCCTAATGGAAAATCAGGGCCTGTATATATGTACGTTGGAACAAAAAGGGCCAAAGTCCATTTTAATCAAATGTCAGAGAACATCAGTTTGTTTACAAATCTTACTAACGGTTTGTGTATAAGTTTTATTTTTCAATTTTAGTCATAGATTTTGCCTACATCATAGTACGGGTAGCCCTCCTACAGCACGGCATCTTACAACACGGTTTCGCTCTAACACGATAGGATAAATTGCGGGAACCCTCATACAACAATGCAACCCGTAACACGGTTTCGCGCTAACACGATTAAAAAATTGCGAAAACCTTTGTACAACACTGTACTTCTACAGCACTAGATATCATGATTTTTGTTTAACACATTTAAGAACTAAATTACCTTAAAGTAATGACGGGAAGGAACAATAAACTATAGTGGCTTTACATGAAAATGTATAAAAAAATTATAATTTATTCATTTATAAGTCTATAAAATTGTAAGAAGGCCTAAGCTTAGCTGAAAATCTTGAATCATTTTTCTTAAATGCAGACCCTTCCACTGAAAGAAGCGAAAATTCAAAAAGGAGCTGCAAAATTGTCTATCTCCATACCGTGAAATCTACAATGACCTTGTAAGAACCAGCAAACAAACCAAAATTACAGATTTTTTAAAGGTGCAAAAAATCTAAATGGTTCTGAAAGTGAAGGTGACATCGTTCAACCGAAAACATGTTCTCGTTTGATTGTACTTAGCAGTGATGAGGAAGAAATTTATTAAATTTATGTCACATTAAATGAAAATAATATTTTTTGTTTCTTTTCGTTTTGTGTTATACATACATTTATATTTTTAATAAAAAATTAAGTTGCTTATATGGAATTTAAAAAAAAGATAGTTTTTAATAAGTTTTCGGAACGTAACCCCCCTTTTTTGTACTGTCTCTGGGTCTCATATAACACGGTTTCACACAACACTTCATTTTCTAGGAACCTATCTATCGTGTTATAGGAGGGTCACCTGTATTATATATTTCGATTTCTTCTTCATTTGTCACTCAAATTTCAAAATTTTGGACATTGGCCCTTTTTGTTCCAAGGTACAGATATATTTGAATATTACATATAAATGTTAGGCGTAATGGTTCTGCCAAGGCACACATCCTTCAACTGATTAAAAATATCTAATAAATTAATTTCTCACTTCTTTAGCTTCAAAAGTCGACTTTCGTGTTCTATGAGACAAATCCTGCAGACCAGTGTTGCCTTGGACAACTGCACTCCATGATCCAGGAATAATATTTCCAGCTTGCGTTTCGTTATCTAAAGTTCCATGAGAACAGTGTAGTGATCGCGATGGGTTACCCCTTCTCAAAAAGTTATGAAGATGAATGCATGTTTTCGTGACAATTTCTGCGTTATCCAAATTAATCATTTGTGATTTTCTAAATATACGAAACACACTTGCTAGCAACCCAAAAGTGTTTTCCACTACTCTTCGAGTCCGTGAAGGCTGTGAGGTTCCATTACAGACCTCTCAATAAATCGTCTCCCCAGACAGAGAAATAACATCCCTCGTCAGGTGAACTAGGCAATTTCTATGACCTGATGCCATCTAGTCTGTGACATGACGTTAATAAAGAAAGGAGTCACGCCCAGGCAACGCCCGTGGCGAACGTTAAATATTGATCACCGCAGTCAGCTGTTGGAAGACGCCGCCATCGTGTCTCCATCGACGAAACCAATAAGGGGAGAGAACCCTGACGTCAAAGCGGTCCTCCGACCAACCGAAAACTAAGTCCCGCCACGGGGTTGGGAGTGCGAATTTCGACGGAAGCGGAGAGAAAAAATCAAGATATTCAGATTTGGATTATCTCATCCAGAGAGTCCATTTTCTCAGAGGTCTTCGTGACCGATCGCTGCACTCTATCCCGGAGGTATTTTATCTTCAGAGCAGAACGCTCTAGAGGCTTCGTGCCGACCCTTCTAAATCCTCGGACTTGTTAATTTTTAGGAACCAGGAGAGTTCCGGTAGTTAAGAGATTTACTTGCATCCTCTGAGACCAGCACAGTCTAGTATATTCGCATCCCGCGAAAGCTTTATTCCAACCTTGGAACATTCTACCGAATTGTGTTTCGTTGCTGACGTCTGGTGAGAAATTTCGGGCAAATGTTAAGGCCAGTTCCCTCTATGTCTAGAGGCTGTTTCATGACTGTTGTACATAGTGTAAAAATCATCTAATAAAGACTCTAATAAAGTGTTATTAATTCAGTAGACTGGACTCTGTATATCTTCTATATTTCGCTACCCTCAGTTCAACCTACACTGAAGTGCACTGAATTAGGGATATCTACCTAGTAACGAGTTGGGCCTCCTCTGGCCTTGATAACGGCTGCCACACGACGAGGCATACATTCAACAAGTTTCTGGAAACGTTCACGGGAATGGCTTGCCAAATATTGGCTAAAGCTGTCCATAATTCAGTAAGGTTCTTTGGTGCTGTGTGATGGCCTTTCACGCTTTGTTCCAAAACATCCCAAAGATGCTCAATAGGATTTAAGTCTGGGCTTCTAGGTGGCCAACTCATCACAGAGAAGTCAGAGGAATGCTCATTCATCCAGCCAGTAGCCAACTGGGACTTGTGAGAGGTACAGTTGTCTTCTTGGAAAATTCCATTACCGTGCGGATAACAGAACAGCATAAACGGATGGACGTGATCACCCAGCAACTCTACGTACCGAATTGCATTGAGGGAGGTTGGTACACGCACCAAAAATCCCAAACTGTGCCACGAAAAAACACCCCAGACCATGATTGAGCCACCATGCCCTTGTACAGTTCCAGCCAGGCATGCAGGATCCATGGCTTCATGAGCCTGATGCCATATTCTCAGCCTCCCGTCGGCGTTAAGTAGTCGGAATCGAGACTCATCACTCCATGCTACTCGTTTCCAGTCCTCTACACTCCAGTCTCTGTGCTCTCTTGCCCAGGCAAGACGTGCAGCCCGATGGCGAGTATAGAGCAATGGTACTCTCGTAGGTCGACGGCTCCCGAAACCCATACGGTGAAGCGAGCGTTGCACAGTCCGTTTACTGACTGTACGACTGGCACCGTCATTAAACTGAGTGGTAATTTGAGCTAATGTTTGGCTTCGCTGGCTATGTACAATACGCCTGAGCCGTCTCTCACCACGCACTGTCAAGGCATATTTTCCTTTGCAGTTTGCCCGATCGCTAGTTTTTTTCCACCATCCATGTATTCTTGGTATACTCTTGACACTGTCGACCTTGAAAATCCTAGCTGTCTGACGATTTCGGAAATTGAATAGCCCATGCGTCGCGCACCTACGATTTGTCCGCGATCGAAGGCGTCTAAATCAGGCAGTTTACCCATACTGGCAATTCCAACAACTAATTCAGAACAACCACAGTAGGCGCTATATATGCAGTTACCACAGCTCCCTCACATGCGCATGCATGATGCGCAGCGCTACACAATTTGCATAGGCTTTGCTATTCCTAATTCAGTGGCACTTCAGTGTATTTCGTGAAATTGTAATAAGATTTTTAAATGAATGATTGTAATAAGTTTTTGTAATTAATGAAGAAATACTATAATTTAATAATTTTTTTAACTAAACTATGTAACATTAATAAACTTTGTAATTAAATACATTACCTGTCAAGTCGACTTCCCGTGCAACTTCATTTTACGCTTTTTCTGTACAATTTTTTCGTGAACATTCACGGAGCGTGTGGTCATAAAGCTCCGGGTGTTTTTCCTCTTCTTCTACAAATTTAATGTTGAACACTTCCATTGATAATCGAGAATTCCGCGCGTCACGCTCGATTTTTCCCGTTCCAAACAGTTCGAGTGAAACGAGACGAGTACGAATCGAGACCGCTTTGACTTCCAGCCGATTGCCAATCGCCCCGATAGTGGAGTTCCATTTAATTATGTAAGAGGTAGAGTGGTGGGAAAAATCGCTTCGAGTTCGAGCCGAGTACGAGACAACCCGTGTGCGGATGGCCTAACTGACTGACTCACTGACTGCCATACAACGCACAGACCAAACCGCTGGACCTAAAGGGCTGAAATGTTGCATGGCGATTCTTCTTAGAGTGTAGGGGTGCACTAAGAAAGATTTGTGAAAAAATCTTCTTAGATTTTTTAAAATTAAATTTTTAAGCTGTTTTAGTAACTTTTTTTAAGTTTGCATTTAAAATAATAATTTGAGGGTTAAGAAATTTATATCATGAGAAAGATCATAAAACTTCCTTTAAAATGAAATCTTTTTCGATTCTTTACCTCTGTTTTCTGATTTTTGGTGAATTTTAAAAGATTAATTTTTAGAATTGAATTTATTAAATTTTGATCACGTGATTTCTTTTTCTGGTACTTTAAATAAATTTATCGTCACGTCCATAACAATGAAATAGACAAAAAAATATTTTTTCCATTGCTAATGCTGCAGACGATTGGACATTATCCAAAAAAAATATTAAAATACAGTAAAAGATATGTTCCTCAAACTGTACTATATTAACTGTACTATATTCTTTAGTATGTCCTATTAGATTTAATTTGAATATTTTCTTCTACATTATTTTGTCCATAAAAATATCTCTTACGATTTTTTTATAAATATATTTTTTTGTTTTTTTTTACATCAATTGTATACATTGATCGTCGTAGTTATTATACATACATATATATATATATATATATATATATACAGAGGCTGTTCGCACAATTTTTAGACGATTTTGGTAAGCGGTAATAAAAAATCGTCTGCTGCAAAAGAAATAATTGCAATTGTACTACGTTTTAAAAAGTCAAAATTATCGTCTGCGGCTTGAAAGTTTTGTTTTTATTCAAAATGGCGTTTTTAACAAAGCAGTGGTTCGAAGGCTACATTTATGCTCTTTCCGAAGAGAAATATGCATCCGTTATCCAAAAACGATGTGAGAGTCATGGTTAAGTGATATCTAAAGCGTCGATAGGTAATATCGTCAACAAGAAAGGAAAAAAAGTCAAATTGGAGCCTCAAGTGGGACAAAAATTCCAAGCAAGTATCCAAGGAAAAAACGGACATCTTCGACTATTGCAAAGGTACGTTGTTTAATGTTAAAAGAAAATCCCCCTAGTCAAAGGACAGTTGCAAAATCATTAAAATGCTCGGTATTCACTGTAAACAAAATGATTAACGTTGATTTAAATCTTAAGAAAGCGAAAAAACGCAATGTGCATCGTCTTCTTCCAAATCATATCGCTGAACGCAGGACACGCTGCAGAATTCTATATGAGAAACACTTTTCCAAAGAAAAATGGAAAACAATTGTCACAATAGATGAATCATGGGTGTATTTAAATGATTGCAACAAAAAAAGAGCCATTTATTATCATAAAAGGGGAGAAAAAAATTTAAGTACATGGTTCAAAGAATCGAAAGAAAGTTTTTCTAAGGGATTCATGATTGTTGCTGGTTTTTCTTATAATGGCAAGTTAAAAATAAAGAGAGTGGAAAAAAATGTCAAGATTAACTCCAAATACTATCAGGAACATATTTTATCGCCAATTTTTCTGAATGAAATACCATCGCTTTACTCTCAGTGCCATCAATCTGTGAGACTCCATCAGGACAAAGCTAGCAGTCACACATCAAAATCCACTGTAAATTTCCTAAAAGAAATGGAACAAAAAACTGGTATCAAGGCCATACCCTTCACTGATATCCCTACTGAATCTCCCGATGTATCACCTATGGATTTTTGTGCTTTCGGACTTTTAAAATCTGCTTTATCCAAACGTCATCCCAAAACCCATACAGGACTCTGGAAAGCTGTTCAGGAGGAATGGGATAGAATACCTCTTCTGACACTTCAAAAGGCATTATTATGCTGGAAATTGCGGTGTCGAAAGATAGTTGAGAATAAGGGATGTCAAATAGAACATTTAAAACACAAGAATTTTATGTATTTTAGTTTTGTGAATACAATATACATCGTCTAAAAAATGTGTGAACAGCCTCTGTATATATACAGTGATTTCCGCTTATAAGAATCACGTTTGTTATTACTGTTTTTGATTCTTATAAGCGGTTGATTCTTATAGCCGAAATTTAGGTTTTTGGACAGGCACACACACCTATATATACATATATTAGAAAATTTACCATAAAATACTCTTTAATTTACGTTAATTATCTTTTATTAAAATTATTCTCTATAATTTAAAAATAAAACTTAATTTCTAGACCTATAAGTAGATACACATGATTATAGTAATAGAAGAAAAAAAATCCAATATTTGGTACAACATACCTGTTTAACAGTTTAACATTTCAATTACGGGAAGGGTGCAAGAAAAAGTTTTCTATGGTAGCTTAATGTAATGAAGTTTTCAGGAGGCTGTTTATATCTCTTTCAATTCCAATAGTCTCAGACCAAGATTCACCTTCTAGCTTACGTTTCACGGTTTGATAATGTGCTGAATCTAATAATGTCACGTTTGCCTAAGTGATAGTGGACACTTCGCCGAAGATTTATGTGTTTCAGGGTCCAGGAAGCCTCAACCAGGATGCAGGAGGTGGGAAAAATAAGAGTACCTGTCTTTGTTTGTCAGTGGAGAAAAGTGAAATTGGATCCGGACGGGTAGAATGCCCCTGGATCAAGCTAATAGAACAGTGTTTATCTAAAGCGTTTAAGGGGAAACTATTATGTTATGTCTAACAAAGAAAGGGATGCATTTTACGACTGTATTCCATCCCATCTTATCACTCTTTCTTTTAAAAAAAATAAAGAAAGAACTTCGTGCCTTTTGAGGGTTTTAGGGGCTTTTTTTGGAAAAATGAAAGGAAAGCGAAGAGTGTAAACTGATTCTTAAAACCGGTGGATTGATTCTTTAAAGCGAAAATTTTAACATGTAAATAATACATTTGTTTTTGTTTTTGCGATATTGATTCTTATAAACGGTTAATTCTTATAACCACTGATCACTATAAGCGGTGGTTACTGTATATATATTGGCATTAATTGCATACTTTGACCGTTGTATTTAATTTGAATGTACTCCGTAGTGTTGTGATGATAATTAATAGTTTTAGAAATAATTAACGTTTATATTAATATCGGGAATTGAGATAATAAAGTAAGTAAGTAAGTAAGTAAGTAAATATTAGTAACGGTTGTGCCTTGTTTTAATCAATTTATTAAGCCTCTGCTAAATATATGTGAGGGTTAAACTTGTGGTGATCAAATATTAATTGATTTGATTAATGTCATCGCATTTGGAGAAGTGTGCGCAAGTTTCTCTAAATGTTTTGACATTGAGAAGAATTAAGTTGAAATAGATCATCACATGTTATACCTTATTGTTAAAATATTGATAAATTAATAAGCCTTATAAACCTTGTGAGTGGCTAGTATGGTGCGCTGGTGGATTTTTGGGTTTTTTTATTTAATGAATGAATGCAGAATTATAGTGTGTTTATTTCTTTTAAAGTTAAATCCTTCCTTTTGAGAACCCCTTTTTGTCAGTTGATTGTAAACCGAGACATCCGGTGGCGACTGGTCACGGACACCCTCCCCGATTTGGGACGTTGGAATGTTGGCGCTCCCTGAGCGGTTGAATACAGTGGCTTGTAGATGGCGGCGTTTTCAAGGAGGAAATAAGGAACCAACAATGATGGTATAAAATAAGAAAATGAAAAATCAACGATGAGTCGGAGAAAAGATTCCTTCGGCTAATTCCGAACTTCAACGTTTTCCTCGTCCGAGATTGACGGAGCGGATTGGACCTTCTTACTTCCCGCGAAATACAAAGTGAAGAAACGAAGCGTCAACTCGGGGGCGGAGGGTGCGAAGACACAGAGAGGGGAGAGGCGAGCAAAGAGGCTGGGAGCTGACCTCAGTGCCATGAGGGAGAGATGATGGCTGAACGGAAAGGTCCGACGACATTCATGTCTTGGCGTCATGCACGCTTTAGAAAATGGCGTTAAGGCTCCCCTCATGACTTCGCAAAATAATAGTTTTTTTTAGTGCTGCAGCATTTTAATTGGGTAATATGATTTTAATTTCCTTTTTTTTGTTTACTGAATTTTTCTTTAGTTTTTCTTTTGATTTTTTTTTATCACTTTTTCACTTAGAAGGGTTTTTTTTTCTCACCAGCCACTATGATAATAACTGTTATGCTAATAGTAAATTGTACTGTAGGCAAGTAAGAATTTTGTTATTATTATAAGTTTATTGGGAGGAGATATTGAATCCTCAAGTGTTTAAACCATTTTTGTTAAGGTATTGTGTAATATTGTGAAGGAAGTCGGAATGAATAAATTTGTTATGTTAAGGTATATCTTTGTCATGTCGGTCTATGCCTTTGAGTTAATTTTCTGATTTTCAGCTTTAGGTTTTATTTTTATTTTCAGCAGAGTTGAAATTTTGAGGCTTTTTCTTTTAGGTGATGTAATTTAATTTCTAGGTATACTCCAATGATAGGGAGGTAATTTTATTGAACTTAATTTCATTTTTCTTTTTGGTTCATTAATCACCACAGTGATGCGACAGTATCGAACCAGTGTTAATTATAATATTAATTAATATGGGTTATTGCATTTAAAAAAAACACAACGCAACTTTACCATCTATCTTAAAATGTACTAACCACTAATGACCAAATGGCATATATTGTTGAAGTAAATTTAATTGAAACGTATTATTAAATGTAAATTGATTTTAAAGATAGTAAGAGTAATTCTAACTTTAATTAATAAGTAATTGTAATATTAAGCTTTTAAAATCCCCCCCCCCCCCCAACACGAATTTCAACGCCACAGTAGCGAAGTGCGGGTTTTCAGCTAGTGTCTTGATAAAAACACTCGTAACTCTGGTATAAACAATTTCCTTTTGCTAGAAAAATTTATGATATTAATCAAACAAAAGAAGAATATTTTATAAGAGATAATTTTATCTCTAAAATATTCATTTAGGAGATTTAGAAAGACTTGATTTGTTAAATAAAAATGGAAAAACAAATTACAGTTGGCTCTCTGTTTAACGACTTTCAAGGGACCGTGAAAATCGTCCTTAAGTAGAGATCGTCCTTAAACAGAATTTGTAAAAAAATAACATTTTTCTTCACTCTTTACAGGCTTAGGACTGTCAATATATTTCTTAATATACTGGCGTGTTTAAAAAAGTTATTTTTATTATCATTATTATTTAATTTATAATTTATTTTAATTACATTGAAAAAAGAGTACAAACAATACAATAAATTAGGTTTTAAAAAGGTCAAAAAGTGTTGACTGCTTCATATTTCGCCTTGTTTTCGCTATTCCTTTTTCCAGATTTTCTAGAATGTCAAATGTGTCATTTTCCATATTCGATGCAATATAGCGTCGTAGAACATCTAGAGCAGAAGTTGCATCTGTATAACACGGTGGCATTGTCTCGTTTTCCGCGTCTTAAACTTCACCTTCTTCGTCTGACACTGTGTTTTCGTTTACTATATCTTCATAAATTTGTTCTACATTTGTGTAATCTGTTGTTAAAACAGATTCATTACAATCTTGAATTGAAACATTCTCATCTCCAACAAGACTTCTCCATTCTTCAGGGATAATGTCATCTTCGTTGATTTCTACATCCGTACTTTGCAGTTCCACTACAAGTTCTTTGTGAATTCCAACAAGGCGAAAGCAGTTTTTTATTGTGGATGAAGAAACTTCTTTCCGTGCTGATGTTATCATGTGCATTGCTTCCAAGTTCGTAAATTTTCTAATTTTCATACTGTCAGCCGCATTGTTTATTAATGGATTCGCTTGATTCATGAAATCATTGCAGGACTGCCTTATCGAACTCTTCTGATCGGCCACATTAAATTTTCCGCCGTTTGGATTTGGATCCCAAACCAAATTTTTGTACTGCTTCAAGAATTTTCTCTTTGCTTGCTAAAATGCCTTTTGAGAGTAAACTCGGGTAGCTGAAATTGTCTTGCAAATTGGACTTTTGTTATTCCAACACTTTCTTCCCAGTCTTCAATATTTTCACCTTTTCAAGTAGCGTAAGATGCTTTCGCTTTGATACAATTTTGCTCTGCTCACCTCGTATTCATACTGGAATGAGCTCCTACACACAACCATGAATTCTCTAAACATGAACACCTTCTTCCCGGAAGAAGGGAGATAGGGCTGCTATCGGACAGTTAGTAAGTCACATGACAACAGATGGTAATGACAATAGAGTTATTCAGCTCCCGCACTAAGAGCTCCATGAAAGAATATTCGATCTTCCGAGATCCCCCCCCCCCCGTTTTTCCCGCTGCAACAAGTCTATGATTGCAACATTGTAAACATCAAGAAAATTCCGGGTCTGTTATTGAAACCAAACTTGTTTTCCTCCACAGAAGGTTCCCTTCCTGCAGATAAATTGTTGAAGAAAAAGTTTATCATTTAAAACAAATCGTCGTTAAACAGAAACAACGTCGTCTTTAAATAGAATTTTTTACGTCGGAGGGGCCGGGACTGGGAAATATCGTCTTTAAATAGAGATCGTCGTTAATTAGAGCGTCGTTAAACAGAGAGCCAACTGTAATAGTAACTGTTTTAATTTTTTTGATAATGAGAAATGAATATTTACTCATAAAAATTAGTATTATTGGAGGTTCATCACGGGGTACATCCATGTATTTCATATGGCTTCAGGAAATTTCAGTATTGAATTAGATATTTTGTAATCCTAAGTATTCGTTTTCCATATCACGTTTAAAGTAAAGTTAACTGCACCAAGCCATCAGTATAATCGTGTAGGTTGTGGGTTAGTTTCTTCATACAGTGTTTTATCTTTATTTTTAATAACAATTAATGTTTAGATGTACATATCCTACTAACTTAAATGAAAGCGTGCCTTAAGTTACCACGGAAATCAGTTATGAAAGATAAATAAAAGAATATTGTTACACTGATAGAACAACTCTTTAATCTTTTCCTTACGGGGGGAGGAGAACGTGTATCCCAAGAATGAATATATACAGAGGTTGTTCACACATTTTTTAGACAATGTATATTGTATTCACAAAACTAAATTACATAAAATTCTTGTGTTTTAAATGTTCTATTTGACATCCCTTATTCTCTACTATCTTTCGACACCGCAATTTCCAGGATAATAATGCCTTTTGAAGTGTCAGAAGAGGTATTCTATCCCATTCCTCCTGAACAGCTTTCCAGAGTCCTGTATGGGTTTTGGGATGACGTTTGGATAAAGCAGATTTTAAAAGTCCGAAAGCACAAAAATCCATATGTGATACATCGGGAGATTCAGTAGGGATATCAGTGAAGGGTATGGCCTTGATACCAGTTTCTTGTTCCATTTCTTTTAGGAAATTTACAGTGGATTTTGATGTGTGACTGCTAGCTTTGTCCTGATGGAGTCTCACAGATTGATGGCACTGAGAGTAAAGCGATGGTATTTCATTCAGAAAAATTGACGATAAAATATGTTCCTGATAGTATTTGGAGTTAATCTTGACATTTTTTTCCACTCTCTTTATTTTTAACTTGCCATTATAAGAAAAACCAGCAACAATCATGAATCCCTTAGAAAAACTTTCTTTCGATTCTTTGAACCATGTACTTAAATTTTTTTCTCCCCTTTTATGATAATAAATGGCTCTTTTTTTGTTGCAATCATTTAAATACACCCATGATTCATCTATTGTGACAATTGTTTTCCATTTTTCTTTGGATAAGTGTTTCTCATATAGAATTCTGCAGCGTGTCCTGCGTTCAGCGATATGATTTGGAAGAAGACGATGCACATTGCGTTTTTTCGCTTTCTTAAGATTTAAATCAACGTTAATCATTTTGTTTACAGTGAATACCGAGCATTTTAATGATTTTGCAACTGTCCTTTGACTAGGGGGATTTTCTTTTAACAGTAAACAACGTACCTTTGCAATAGTCGAAGATGTCCGTTTTTTCCTTGGATACTTGTTTGGAATTTTTGTCCCACTTGAGGCTCCAATTTGACTTTTTTTCCTTTCTTGTTGACGATATTACCTATCGACGCTTTAGATATCACTTAACCATGACTCTCACATCGTTTTTGGATAACGGATGCATATTTCTCTTCGGAAAGAGCATAAATGTAGCCTTCGAACCACTGCTTTGTTAAAAACGCCATTTTGAATAAAAACAAAACTTTCAAGCCGCAGACGATAATTTTGACTTTTTAAAACGTAGTACAATTGCAATTATTTCTTTTGCAGCAGACGATTTTTTATTACCGCTTACCAAAATCGTCTAAAAATTGTGCGAACAGCCTCTGTATATACATTCATTCTTGGGATACACGTTATCTCATCCCCGTAAGGAAAAGGTTAACACACATACGTAATTACGTATACATTTTAAGCTCTTCATATAAAAGTAGAAATTTCTTCATAGTAAATATCAGTTTGTTTCTGTAGATAGTTAATGTTTGTTTCGCTTTTTTTTTTCTTCTTCCAATTTGGCATGGAGTCAGCTGCACGTTAGAAAAGCTTGTTTACAAAATTTTGGTGGTAATCTAAGTAATAATATGATAACTTAACTGCAGAATTATATATTTAATAATAAGAGATAAGCGAATTCATGAAAGAAATACACCACAGCATTTTTATTACTTTTGGCAATTAAATCGCAGAAAGTAGCAGACGCCTTGAGAAAATCATTATCCCCCTTAATATTTCCTTATACATTTGGTACCTAATTTATATATTTAGCTATGTTTATATTAACTTAGTTTTAAAAAAAATCTACGCCTAATTTAGCGGAGTCTTGTATCCCTAAAGTAAGATTTATATGTTACTGGAGCAGCACTAACAAAAATTACATATTTTATGGTAACCCGCATCATATAACCATCAGCTTTCTTATATGAGATTCCAATTGTGTGAGTAAAGGTCACATAGCGAGAGAAATGAATCGTTAATAACAATAGTGTCGTAGTATTTCTCTGAAACCCTTAATTCGAAAGACAAAAAAATAAATGTCGTCGAACAAATCATTCAGCTTTCACCCAAATTCTGGTTAATTCCTTGCCTTTATTCAAAAATCCCCCTCATTTATTTTGAGCAGCTGATTTTGTTGGGCACCAGATGGCGTTGCATGATGCAGGTAGACTGGAGTTGTGTTAAATTGAGCAGCTGTCTGCCTGCAAGACGGCTTTGTTTTCCTTAACGAGGCTGACTCACTGTTGCGCCGAGATTCCTCCTTTTTCTAACTAGAGCATGTGGAGGACGCGGGATAATGTTCCACTCTTAAAGGAACTGTTTTTTTTATTCTTGGAAGAGTGCGAAGTATGAAAAATACAGGCTGTTTTTTAAAGTGTTTAACGAATCTTTCACTACAGTAACGACTAATATTTTTAACAATAAGAGAAACTTCATGAAGATAAATAAAATTATGGCGCTTTGATTAAAAAAAAAAATTCATTCATTCAGACAACATATGTTTGAGAATATGTAAGTGAGCTCTTGCATGATTAATTTTGATTTTGAAATTTCCAAAATTTATGCATCTTCTTTCAGCAAACTTAATTACCAAGTACCATTATATGTAAATCTTACTGGATGTCTGACACAAAACTCGAATGAGGATAAAAATTCATTTGTTTTGCATTATACAAGCTGTGTCAAACAAACACAAATAAGACATACTGAAAATCATAGTGAATTCTCATAGAAAGTATAATTTAGCTATGAAAATTTACAGACGAAATAACTCCTTAAAAATAGATGCAATGATGGAATTTTCAAAGCTTGATGATTGTTTACTTGGGAAAAGTGACAACACTAATAGAAAAATTAATACAAAGAAAAAACAAAAGTTTCATAAAAGAAAAGCCACACGAGGCGGCGATGCAGACAGTTGCAGTGATCTAACAGGGTTCACATGTCATGTAGTTTAAGGTATGACCAAGGGTTCTGCAACTGTTACATGATTGCACGAAATCCTTTAATATGCTGGATGGTCGCAACTTCTGATTAAATATGCACTTCAGATGCTTTTATGGTGACAGATGCAAATCTTAGGAAGAATAACATCTGCTCAAAGACAGATTTTAAGGAACCAGTAGCATGTGGCCTACAACACGTTGTTGCATTATCCTGCTAAAATTACAGATTATAGTCGCGATAACAGTGGCTAAACGAAAACATTATTTATATATCGCTATTGCCATTTAGTGATACTGGAAAATATCGTTTATCAAAGGGCGGTGTTTTTCAGCTGGTGGGTCCTCCTTATGTACGGTTGCCAGACTATCGCTTTTAAAGAAAAAATGTCCTCTTTTTTCGTCAGTTACTTAAATTCCAACAATTTTTTATACCTCAGAATTTTTCAGTATCAGTTTTTAATACCAGAGACGATGTACAAAGGACAGAAATCGTATCAACATAGAAAGTATTATTTCAACATACAGCTATAAAAATGTAACAGCAACATACAGCTATCAGCAACATACAGCTATAAAAATGTAACATGTAAGCAATTTTAAAATTAATAACAAGTGATAGAAAATTGCTATCTGAAGTTATTATTAGCTTTAAAAAATATGAGACTGACAGACCTGTGACTGAGGAAACCATACGAGGATTTTTAAAAATATATATATAATCAATACTATTGTGTTATGAATTTAATGTTTTTGTTTTGTTTTTTTATTTATAAATGTTCTATTTTATTTGAAAAAAAGGAATTATTTTAAATCAAAACTTTTTTTACCAAATGGTATTTTTATTTCTATAAGAAATATAAATTATTATTGACGATTGTGATTCAATCTTACATTCGCATATTTCCATACACCGTCCTCTTTTTGTTCTCTTTCTATTCTTCAAGGGCTGATGAAGTAAGGGGCTGTGAGAAGGAAAATTTTGAAAACAAAAATGTCGATAATCACATAGAAGAAATAAACAAAGACAGAAGCAAAGGTTTTTAACAAAACAAAACAGAACAAAAGGTTTTAAATTATTAATAAAAATTTTCATTAGACATTATAGAACTAAATGAAATCTGTTGAAATAGACTTTAATGAGACTCTATTTAATGTTCGTCGGAATCTAGCGCGTTAAAATTGGTAGAATTGAATATTAAAATCATTATTTCTTTTGTGAGAATAAAAGGAGTTGTTGCAATTAAAAATGTTTAAGTAATTTATGAAATTATGGAAAGGGCCCAAATATATTTTACACGAGAATTAACTGAATTTATCCCTTTTCTGTGTGGGCACGTTTTTACGTCAGTTTCGAAATGCCATGTGTTACCAGAACCCTTAGATGACTCAACAGCCCTCTGTTAAAAAGAACATCAAGCGGAATATCCTCGACTTTCGTGAAATAAGATTACCCAAGAGCAGACATCTCGTAAATAAATAGTAAGTTTACGAAGACCTTTCAAGGTCCTGGGAGTTACATATTACCAAGGTTAAGAACAACTTGTTCCATCCGGCGCCGAAACAAATGCCTGACAAAATTAATTGAATCAAACCAAAAGAAAAACTCTCTACTAACATAAAAATCGAATGAAAAGCCGTGTTTAACAAACAGTTTGTTTCTTCACATATTCCAGTTTGTTAAATTCGTAGTATATGCTAAAATAGGGTCATGAGCGCCTTCCTACTCTATAAACTAGGGGTCTTCAACCTTTACATGTTCGCGAGCCACACCAATAAATTCGAAAAGTTCCACATCTGTGAAATCAGTAGTTTGGCAGAGGAAAAAATGTATTATTTGCAAACGAGCTTACACCTTTGTGATGACTGCTTGATTTGCTTTTTATAGCATGATTATAAGGGATTAATTCCTTCAAAACACGTCACTGAAGTTTTGTGTGTATGGTTTGTTTTAAAAAGCATTTTGTACCTTTATAACCATTATTAATTTTTAAAAAAAGTTTTTATTTATGGATTTCTACAAACAACAAAAAATGGGAGTTGAATCAATGTATTTTGTTCTTTATATTGCATGAAACAGAATGAATGCAGGAAGATGAGACGCACGTGAGATTCTGGAAAGAAAGAGCCTTGGCATTCTGCTTTATGAGTTAATTTCGACTTAAGATTCTGAATACAATTACCAGTTTATTATTTTGATAAGCCTATGTGCCGTAGGCTGCTTTCCCCCGTGCATTGTGTGAGAGAATTTGTCTTTCTAAGGGTTTTTTTTTTTTCATTTATATCAAACTTTATAATTTATATCAAACTTTTGTCTTGCATGATCAAAATGCTTCGGCGAGCCACTAAAATACCGTCGGCGGGCCACGGGTTAAAGACCCCTAATATAAACTATATAAAACGCACTTTCTGCAAGAATAATACATTAAAAAATACTTTAAAACATATTTCATCGAAACCATTTCTGTTAGCACTGTTCGTAATAATTTATGAATAATTTCAAGTAGTAATCAATCATATTATTAATAGTTCAAAGTATTTAAACCTTTTTGCGCTAATCTCATGTTACTTATGCTATATTGTAGACATTCGACTGAAATGAATTATACTGCCTCAGCGTAATACGAAGAGAACTTTTTAAAACAAAATCCCGATATATTTTAGAGCCTCTATCTAGTACGTTTTGTCGTTTTTCCGGAATTAAGACCATTACCATTTGTATCTCTATAAAACTTTAATTTCTATAGTCAGTTGAAAACATCTAAAAGAATTCTATTCTGAACATTTAAAATAACCTGACGCAATTGTTATTTTTCCCTCGTTTAATGAGAAATGTTTACATTTTCATGTCAATCCATTTCCGTAAAAAGTAAATGAAAATTTTGAAAATCATTTCTAAAAGTTGAAGTGAAGCCAACTTTCGCAAATCTGTCTTCCCAGAGATTGCAGATGTCCCTCGATGCCGCATAACCTTGACTGCACTTCTTTGTCGCTCAAACACCTGCGTCAATCAACTTCGAATTCAGAGATAACCGTGAGCTGCAGTGGACACTGGGGTAGGATGTCAGGACTAATTGAGTCTCTTTACGAATGGAGTTGAGGAAGTTGAACCACGGTATTTCTGCCCCTAAAACTTATTGATGTTACTCCACCTAGCAGGTAGGCAACTGGTAAGGATGAAAAAAAATAGGAAAAGAAAATCTCATTATGATGGGATTATTCGACAGAATTCAATTCTATAAAGTAGAATAAAAATTAAAATAACTTAAATAAAATGAGTCAAATAATTTGTCAATGTTTTTAGCTAAATACGACTTAACCCCCAAGGTTACGAATGGAGGTAGAGAAAATTAACAGTATGAAGAATTTGAACGTAAAACTAACCAAATATTCGTAATATGCCGAAATATTCGTAGTATTAACAGAAAAGCTGCATGGTCCCGGGTTATTGACCCCAAAGGTGCACAGTTTATTGCTGTTGGGGGAGTCACACCCCACGCTGGGTCAAGACGGTGCAATTTCAATGAAAGTGTCTGAGGGGAGCGAAACTTTTTTTGCTCTCTTGTTAATGACGATGTATTTGGTGGTGTAAACCGCATTACTTCTAATTCGCTGTCGCGGGGAGAGACGGAAAAGAGCAACCAGATATCTGATGCTGATAATGTGATAAGGCGGCCACACACATCTGCACTGCACAGTATTCAGGGGGAAAACGAGTGATTTATGGGGTGCGCTCTGCAGAGCTGCTCTGCAGCGGTCCTCGCCTCAGTCGGTTTTTCACAGATCATCAAAGAGATTCGAGGGACCTTGGGGGGAGAACCGTGACTAATCGACCCCCAAATGTGTCAACAGGTGTCGGGGGGCTGCGTACTGTAGAATTGTCTAGATGTGTGTGACTGCATAAGAGGAGAACAGCGGAGTGATGAATCATTAAAGGCGGTTCTCGATCAAGTTAAACGGAAAATGGAGAGAAATAAAATAGAGATGGAGAAAAATAAAATTGTGGTAGAGATTTAAAAAAAAGAGCTATCTGATATTTCAAATTTAAAATACGATGTTGAAAATGTGGCCCCTGAAATGCTGAATAGTCCTTGCGAATATTCCGAGAAGCGAAGCCGTGAACAAATAAGTGATTCGCGCGCCTTCAATGCGTTTGAAAATAAGAAAGATGTGCATGAAATAGGAAGTGAAGTAGTGTTTTGAAACGTCATGTTATCGAAGTGAAGAAATCGAAAAGTGATTCGTGCTTTTTCAATGGTGGTGAAAGTAGGAGTGACGTGCGTGATGTGGAAAGTGTAATGGGTGCTTCAGAACGGCATGTTAGTGAGCCGGAGAAGTCAAAAGCGCCAAAGGCCAACTCATCTGCGTTTAGCAACGTGCTAGATAAGTCCGATGTCCTCAACGTTACGTACGATAAATGTACGACTTCAGTCCGTGAGTGCGTGCAAACCACTGCAGAAACTAGTGAAGAATCACAAAATTGAAAGTCTCTGTGTAGTAAACTACGTGCTGAAATAGAGGAGAAAAATGCTACGATTTTGTTGCTCAAGAAAAAAGTGGCAAAATCAAATGCCATTGTGAATTATGTTTCGAAGGAAAGTGATTCAGTCCTACAGATTGAGTCACGAGCACAAAATGATTGCAACGAATGTGTAGTACAGTAACCACCGCTTATAGTGATCACTGGTTATAAGAATCAACCGTTTATAAGAATCAATATCGCGAAAACAAAAACAAATGAATTATTTCCATGTTAAAATTTTCGCTTTAAAGAATCAATCCACCGGTTTTAAGAATCAGTTTACACTCTTCGCTTTACTTCCATTTTTCCAAAAAACCTACTTAAACCCTCAAAAGGCACGAAGTTCGTTCTTTTTTTTAAAGAAAGATTGATGGGATAAGATGGGATAAGATGGGATGGAATATAGTCGTAAAATTCACCCCTTTCTTTATTAGACATAACATAATCGTTTCCCCTTAAACGCTTTGCCACAACACTATCCTATTAGCTTGACCCGGGGGCAACTTTACCCGTCCGAGTAAATCTTCGTCTGAGACTATAAGTATTGAAAGAGGTATAAACAGCCTTCTGAAAACTTCATTACGTCAAACTACAGTAGAAAACTTTTTCTTGCTCCCTTCCTGTAGTTGAAATGTTAAAACTGTTAAGCAGGTATGTTGTAACTTGTAACAAATATTGTATTTTTTTCTTCTCTTACTATAATCATGTGTATCTACTTATAGGTCTAAAAATTAAGTTTTATTTTTAAAACTATAAAAAAAATTTTAATAAAAGATAGTTAATGTAAATTAAAGAGTATTTTATGGTAAATTATCTAATATATGTATATATAGGTGTGTGTGTTCCAGTCCAAAAACCTAAATTTCGGTTATAAGAATCAACCGCTTATAAGAATCAAAAACAGTAATAACAAACGTGATTCTTATAAGCGGAAATCACTGTATTTGAGAATAATTACAATAAGAGAAAAAAAAAACTGTGTAACTGATAGACTTAACATTGATTAAACTCTGTGTTTCAGGTTACTCAAGGGTCAAAGGTGTCGAACGCTGACGCTTTGTGCAGACTGATGCCGGACTAAAATATTGCACCAGAGACTTATTTCTTATTATAAACTGTCACATTATAAACTGTTCCTGAATACTGACTTTTCATTGAACATTTATTAAATAAATTGTTTTATTTTTCTTTCTAAGCATTTTAGATATAAAAGTCAATACTTTGGTACATTAAGTTAATTCTTCTAACTGATTTATCTATCTATAATTATTTCTTTTGTATATTTTTTGAGTTTTTTTTTTATTTTGCATGTAGTAAGATTAGATGAATATCTATCTATGTATTTTTTTTAAGTCAACATCATATAATCGAGTAGTTCAAAGTAATTTGTTGTATTATTGTATGTTATCTGATAATAGTAGTTTAGATGTGTCTCACCTGTTACTTAAGTTTCAGATTCGGATTAATTGAGGTGTAATCCCAATCTTGAGGGGAGGGTGTAGAGACAGGCGAGTCGCCATAACAAGCAATAACGCCTCCTATCGCAAGGTAAGGGGTACTACGCAGAAAGCTGGGGGTGATTGTAGACTCCAGACGTGTCTGATACGCTCTTACGGAGAACGACGGAGGTGATTGTAGACTCCGGCCGTGTCTGATATATTCTTAGAAAGAAAGTTCGGAAGTGATTGTAGACTCCGAACGTATCTGATATTTGCTTCAGAGCGTTGAGGTTATGTTAATTTGTTCCTGTAAATAGTATTCTTCTACCTGTAATATATATCGCCTCCTGCACTTGTAATGTGTAAAAAAAAAAAGCAGCTGGTTCTAGATACAAAAAAAAAAGGAATTTCAACTCGGTATCCATCACAGTATTTATAATATATTAAATTTGAAAGGGAAAAAACGTGTAACTGAAAGTAAAAATGAAAACATGACCACTAAACCTCATCCTAAAACTGTTCGAACGCAGGTAAATATCAAGAAAGGGAAGTCTCTGATCCTAAAAGAAAATACGCAGACTCAAAGATCCATTGCATCAAAACTAGGAATGTCTTTTGGCACTGTAAGTAAAATCATTCATAAATATTTGAAGTTCAAAAAGATGTTTAAACCTAAAGTTCATCTGCTTTTGCCAAAGCATATTGCTGAAAGAAAAACAAATTGTAGAAAATAATATGAAAAACACTTAGCTGCTGAAAAATGAAAATTTGTGGTAATACTCGATGGGGCATGGGTGTATTTAAATGAGTGTAGTAAAAAAGATCGATTTTCTATTGCTCAACTGACGGGAATGACCGTGCGAAATGGCTACGTCAGTGTACAGAAAAGTTTTCAAAGGAGTTCATGATAGTAGCAGGATTTTGTTACAACGACAGAGTCTCAAGTAAAGCCAAAATTAATTCACTCTACTATCAGCAGAATATTTTAGAACCAATTTTTGAAGAAGAAATTCCAGCCTTATATGGAAAGGACATTGATTTAAGCTTTTTATGGACAAAGCCTCTAGTCACACGTCTAAATGAACTGCAGCTTATTTAGCAAAGAAAGAATCAGAAACAGGAATAAAATGTATCCCATTTAATGAAATACCTGTAAAATTACCTGACTCTTCTCCAATGGACTTTTGTGATTTCGGTTTCTTAATTCGAGCCTTGGGAAAACGGCATCTAAGAACACTGAACGGACTTCGGAAAACGGTCCAAGAGGAATGAGGTAAAATTGACATGGCAGTACTAAGCAAAAATTTACTTTCATGAAAAATTCGAGCTAGAGCTATTGTCAAGAACCATGGCTATCAGATAGAAAAAAATCGCAGCAAAAATACGGCATTTATACATAAAACTGAACTATCAAAATAGTTTCCATAAAGTGCGAACAACCTTCTGTATTTTTAACAAAGACTGAAAATTTCAGATTAAAAGAAAATTTTTCGGTAAGATTTTCAGAATCTGTGACGAAATCTAGTATTTTCCTATAAACATCTAAATTTTCCTGCTAAACCTAACATTCACTTATTAAACACCCAAATTTTCCTTCTGAGTCGGCCATTTTTCTATCCAACACTCGAATTTCCCACCTGAGCTTAATATTTTTCAACAAAATATTTTCGAAAAATTTTCAATCAACCATAAATCCTAAAACTTAAAATAAACCCATAAATTTTCCAACTAAAACTATAACTTTCCAGTCAACCTATCAGGGCCGCCCAGAGACTTTACGGGGTCTGGGGCAAACTTCTGTTGGGGGCCCCAAGAAATCTGATTAATCGAATAATTTTTTTTCTTTTTTTGGGGGGGCCCCCTTTTTTCAGGAGATTATTTTGAATTTTGAAGTACGGTACAAGTTTCAGAATTTTCTTTCGGAGGAAATCTAATAAATATTTTTAAGAAAATTGTTTGGGGCCCCTCCGGCAGTTGGGGGCCTGGGGCAAAGTGCCCCAGTTGCCCCCCCCCCCCAACTCTGGGCGGCCCTGCAACCTATGCCTAAAATTTTCAGGGAAAACCCACAGATTTTTTCACTGAACCTAACACTTTCCGGGCGTTAAACATTTTCCTGAAAACACCAAATATAAACATTTTCCTCTAAACACCTAAATTTTCTGACTAAACTTACCCTTTTCCGAAGCACCCAAATTTGATTTACTACTGAACCAAATATTTTCCAGAGGACCCTGAAACTGTCCTTCACAACCTAATATTTTCTGAAATAAACCCTCAAATTTTCCAACTAAATGTAAAATTTTCCGAGAAAGCCATTTAATTCCGACTGATTTTCCAGGAAATGGTGGCCCACTCCACTCCCTCTCAGAATTTGCTGCCCTAGTCTTAGTCATTTATAATACAAAATTAAGTACAAAATTTAATACAAACAATTAAGTTCGTTAATTTTACAAAAATAAACAAATATTTCTTGATCTTAAAATAATTTTGTAAAATTAGGAAACTTGGGTAAAATATTTTTGAGGAACCCAAACTATTTAACGTAAGAAAAGACTTTTAACGTCAAACTTCGCCATTTAATGACTAATTTTTCTTTCGGAAGCAGACTTCTCTCATAAGTTAACCAAACTGTTCTCGAATCTGAAGTGACGGAAGCCTAATTTAAAACTTGAAAAATCAGCTTACACTTTCCTCAAGCGTAAAAATAGCTTTGCTTAAAGTTTTGAACAGTGTTACAAGTTCAGGGTCAAATTATTTGTATAAATCACTCATTTTGTTTCAAAAAACGAAATGAGCCGCAAACCCCTGTTTCCCAGAATAGTGGCTCTCTAATCTTGCATACATACAGCCATATGTTCTCCGCCCAAGAAAGCAACACTGTTCCAACACCCTTTTTAACAAAGTTCAAGTTTAGACTACTTCTTCCAAGGCCAGATTGGTTTTCGCATTCTTCCCGAGACATAAGTCTTGTCTCGTTAGCAGGCAAAAATAAAGTCGCTCACATGCAGGCAAGTTGCATGGAGCTGCGAGAAAAGTTGAAGCCAGCTAGTGATACTTAAAATTCGGATTTCGAGTTGTCCGCCCACTCTACATTACACAGTCTTCGATGCGCAACTTCCTCAGCCTAATGAATTGAAAAAAAAAAAAAAAATCAGATTTCGGATCATTTTAGTTGCTATTTGAGAGACGATTAAAACACTTCAGATTAAAGTTAACTCTCCCAGTCTCCTCGAAACTTTACTAAATTCAAATCGACGGAAAGCACCCGTTAGAAAGATAAGTCTTTTTGTTTTTGATTTTTTCTTTTGGGATTTTTTGTTCATGAAAGTACTATAAGGGTTTAATTCATTTTTAATAACTAAACAGTTGAATGGATATTAGGAAAAAAAATTGAGTTAGACTGGATAATGGAAAAAAAAAATAGGATGTACCTCCCAATAATCCCTTTGAATACCCCTCCTAAAATAAATAAATAAAATCGTATCTAGTCGTTGCTTGAAGACATTCGCACTGTATCCGCGAGAATCGTTGGTTGCTTTGAATAAGTGCACCGTGAGGGGCGAGATCTGTTGAAACGGTGTTGTAGGGTGCCCATACAAACATAGAGTTAACTTAAATTAGCAGCATTAATTGAAGAGTAAAGTTTTTCTTTAGATACCACTGGTTTATTTAAGCAATCACATTTTTTAAAATTGATTTATTTATTTTACCAGGTAGTTCTAAGAAATGCTTCTAAATGTTTAATAGGTTCAGATGCTAATATCTAAAATTTATTGTTGAATTTTAATATTTGAAAAATATGTATGTGGTAACTTTTCATTCTTTTTTACAACGGTTATCAGCATAATTAAGATTTCATGTTTTAGATTCAATGTCAAATGGCCATGACATGTGTTCAACGCTGTGATCAAGTTGTTTGGATTACAAAAGTTTTTATAACAAAGAATGTACAAAAAGATGATGCTTTTTGGAAGAATACTTATATTGTTCTGAAAGAGATGTAATTCGTAAATTTAATGCCATTTATTAAAGTATTATATACTGTATAATTTATTGGAATTGTTTGTATACATTATTATTGTTACTTTGTTTATTGTTAAAATATTTTAAGCTGAGAAATCTGATTTATGTTTCAATATTTCATTGGTATTTATTTTTTTTAAAATGGTGCTTACTTAGTATGCCTTCATTTAGTTTTTCGGAGGAAAATAGACTTAAAGTGGATATCCTTCTCTTCTTGTATTAGAGAGGATAACATGTCTTGTGCTGTAATCCTCACATGGTGTAGAAATCAAAAAGTCTGAATATAAGTATAATCAGTCTTTATTATAAATTTATTTTTCATCATATAAAATAAATTATGCTCACTTAATTATTCATACTTTGTCTTAAAACATTTTAGCACTGCAGATCTAAGAAGATCATCTCCCTATCATAAGGTAGAATTGAATTGGTATGTGATATTTACTTGCATTTAAATACTGAAAAATGTTCTACTACCATTATTTGTATCTATATTTAAGGATTATTATTTATAACTGAATGGTGACTTTCAGAGATTTGCATTTGGTGCATTTCTCTAAATTTAACTTTTCAGTTTTGTTCTTTAAACATCTGTACTTTATTTACTAATTTGGACCCTTTTCTAATGAGCTAAACTTTTGTCTCACTGGGTAGCTGTATGGTTTCCAAATTCCATTTTTGATAATCCAGGAAATATTTCTTTGCATACGGGCCTTCGATCAAAAAAATTTTTGATTGGTAAATTAATTGTGTCATAAGAACATTGTCATCATAACATTGAAAGAGTTATTTTATTATGTGCTGCACTTGTAGCACCATCTGTAGTTATAAGGTAATGAAGATATGTCATTTGTCATTATTATATAGATTTATATTATTTGTCGTTTTTATATACAAACTGTAGTAAATATAGAACACATTTTAGAATTTGATGTAATCTTGTATTTTTAAAATCATTGATACATACTTATGGTAGCTGTATGGTTTCCAGAAATATTAATATTCTAAATTTATAATCTGATTTGGTCAAAGTTATACGAATTTGAATTTTGATTTTATTTAATTCGATTGTTTATCAAACAAGTTGTTTATCAAACGAAGGACTTTGAACTTCGGGCTTTCTCTCGCGGTTTCTTACAAAGAAAATGCAATGCAGAAATCAAATTCCTTCAATTTATATTCAACTTATGGGCATACTGTGAGGAAATGTACAACGTACCACTAAAGTCATGAGATGGATCAGTCTCCAGAGAAAGTTTTCAAAATAAATACTTAATATAATATTTTACAATATTTTAATAACTGCTTGCTCATTTTTCTTTAAATGTTCCTTGGTGCACATAAGAACTACCCTAAGGATTTTAAAATTTTGACTGAGCAAAATTCAAATACTTTAGAGAGTATCTTTTGGTTTCTAAAACAACTCTTACTAGCCAAAAAATGAGTGAAGTTGTTATCTCTATTTACATTTTTTGAGAGTATGTAGTAAGAGATAACAGCCATTTAATAATTGCCTGAAAACAGAAGACTTCTCTCTCTTCTCACCTAACTCTCCTTGCTGTCAGACTACTGTCCGCGGACGCCAGAAGTCCGGATGTCACGACGGCTCTTCTCACTTAACTCTGCCATGTAAGCACTGCTGTTTTCGTGTCCCGTCCTGGCATGGACGCCGGACAAGTCCTGGGGCCACTACAGCTATGCCTTCGTAATGCTTACTGATTAAATAAAAGTGATTTCATGGATAACGTTTGTGATTTGTGTATCACTTCTATTACTCCAAGTGTTTGTTTTCTCATTACCTAATGAATGATCAACACTTCTACTCTAGTGCCGACTGCATCTCCAATGAGTTGTACACATTAATTCCAGTGTGTTAATTTCCCAATTGTGATTATTATCACTAAAGGTTTTTAAAAAGTTATGATAACTTAAGGAAAGAAAAGGGGGAGGGGTTTCCTCAGAGAAGAGCATGAAAAAGCTAAAAATGGGTTGTAATTCTTAAATTAATCAAATTAATCAATAGATGACGTTACTTGTCCGTGGGTTGAAATTTGACAGCGTGGGAATGAGAACAAAGAATTATCGGAGGTATGATGCAGAAACTATTAATAGAATTGGAGTAGCTGTTCAAGCGGAAGTTCGGGCAGGTTCTTTTTGCAAGCCAGCCAAAGAATGTTCTAGGGAGTTCGATGTAAGCTAACAGATTTCTTTTAGGCGCTTGCGAACAAAGGATAAGAGTTAGAGACATGTAGGCTTCCAAAGAGTGTAGATATGCCGCTGGGAGGGCTGGGATAATTGAGTGGAGTAGGGATTTAAATTAATGGAAATAAAATTAATTAGTCATTATTAGTTTAAATAGTAGAATGTGTTAAAGCTATGTGCTCGACAAGAGATGGCGCTGTGAGCGCTGCAAATGTAAAAGACGGCAGATGTAGTAATAACGCAAAACAGAGCGGTCATGCTCTAACGTTATCCAAATAAAGTGTTATTTTATTATTAAATGAGTCTTCTCTTTGAAGTCGCACGTACACTCGAATAAGGAAGGTCACGCAGGTTCATACGTCAGTGGACATTTCAAACCTAAAGTTAAAAAGGGAAGACAACAAACGATAGTATTAGGAATGAAGCTGAGAGCTTTTATGTGGATGATTAAATATATTTCGAAAAGTTTAAAGACTTAAAATTGTGCTCATTGAGCTAAGATGACTGCAATGCTAAGACGATTGAAGCATGAGTTATATCTCCATCGGATCATAGACTGCAACATTCGGATTAAAACTGGTGAACTGATGATTTAGTTAAATGCGTGATCTAAACTCTGCCATATATATATATATATATATATATATATATATATATATATATATATATAGATATATATATATATATATATATAGATATATATATATATATATATAGATATATATATATATATATATATATATATATATATATATATATATATATATATATATATATATATATATAGATAGATATATATACACTCAAGAGCCAAAACATTATGACCACCTGTCAATAACGAGTTGACCCACCTTTGGCGCGCAACACAGTTTCAACCCGCCTTGGCATGGATGCCACAAGTCCTTGGTAGATGGCTGGAGACAGATTGTACCAGATGTTTAAGCAACAGTCACGCAAATCCGAGATATTGCGAATCCGTGGTCTTTGAACTCTGAGATGCCGTCCCATGACATCCCAAATGTGTTCTATCGGATTGAGATCCGGTGAGTTAGGCGGCCAGGACATTAACTGGAATTCAGCATCATGTTCCTGGAACCACTCCAACACAATTTTAGCCTTGTGACACGGGGCGTTGTCCTCATGGAACATTCCATTTCCAGCTGGAAACACAGGCCATGTAAGGGTGCAACTGGTCCGCAATGATGTTCAGATACCCTGTAGCATTCATGGTCTGCTCTACCACAACCACGGGCCCCAGAGAACGCCCAAGAGAACGTCCCCCAAAGCATAATACCGCCACCACCGGCCTGTGTATGACCTACTGTACATTGAGGGAGCAACAGCTAGCCTGGAAGACGGCGTATCCTGACACGACCATCGGCGTAATGAATGACAAACCGTGATTCATCTGACCAGGCAACTCTCTCCCACTGATCCATGGACCAGTCGCGATGTTCCCGGGTCCAGCGCAGGCGCAGTTGGCGATGACGCTTGGTCAGTAAAGGCACACGAGTGGGACGTTTGCTGCGTAGCCCCATATCCAACAGTGTCCGCTGAACAGTGCTGCGATACTATTCTACTTGGCCCTGCATTGTATTGGGCTGTCAGGTGAGCCACTGTCTGGCTCCGGTTTTGCTTCACCATGCGAGACAGTCTCCGACGACCTTTTTCTTTGATAGAGTGTGGACGTCCAACACCATGTCGTCTACTGCTGGTTTCACCGTCATTCATCCACTTTGCATAAATACTAACAACTGTAGGTCGCGAACAACCCACGAGTGCAGTTTCGGAAATACTTGTTCCGAGCCTTCGAGCCATTACAATCTGCCCTCTATCAAAGTCGCTTAGATCCGCAGCCTTTCCCATCACACACAGAATTAAGTGAAAGAATGATTCTTCAGACTCTCCAGCAGCAGTTAAATACCACTTCCACCTGATCACGTGCCTTCCACGACATCCAGGCGAATTCATTGCAAAATGTAGGGGTGGTCATAATGTTTTGGCTCTTGAATGTATATATAAACTAAACTCACAGCTCAACAGTCCGATGGGGACCAGGGTCGGCGGTGTCCATCTCCGCCTTCTTGACCGTGGGCTTGGGGTGCCATACAGCATATGTCTCAGTCAGGTGGTCAACCTGATGTGGGACCCCCTGAGTTTAGTTCCCAAGCATGATTGGTCCTCAATTTATCAACCCACTCAAGGGATGAAAGGCTGATATATATATATATATATATATATATATATATATATATATATATATATATATATATATATATATATATATGTGTGTGTGTGTGTGTGTGTGTGTGTGTGTGTTGGAACCCAATTCCGAAATCGGACAATGCCCGAAAAAAATGCTCACAACGCGAATGGATCACAGCCAAATGGGCCAAGTCCGAAATGTTACATTATTTGGGACTTGGGTCATTTACAAATGATCATTTCGCGTATGGGCAAATCAGAAGTGCGCGGAGTACCAAACTTAATTTAATTTCGCACTTTGAGCATTCTAAATTCCTCACTTTGCGAATGATCAAAGTCAGAAAACAATCATTTTTATTTCTAATTATATTTCTTAAATAAAATGAATGAAATGACTTAAAAGGTAATTTTAACGATATGTATTGACTATTTTAAAAACCTCAGAGTTAAAAAATCATGTCTATAGTGAAAAAAATGACTTTTTTTAAATCAGTTCATTTCTCGTCAATTAACTTCTTCCTTTTTTGTAAGATGGACACATCAGAAATTTCAGAATCTGATGAATCAGTTTCATGTTTACTTTCAGGAATGTTGGCCAAAACCTCTTCAAGTTGTTCTCCAGTCTCAATGTCCGTTGAACAACACAATTCCTTGGGCAGTCAGTAAGTGGAACACCAAACAGAGCTTCGTATGGGCTTCTGGTGATTCCACGATGGTAGATACGATTTTTTTTTCATTTGAAGGATTCGTAAGCCTTCTGCCTACTGACTTGTCTGATTGTTTGCCATCCTCGTCACCGAACATCTTGGTTTGCACGTTCGACGGATCCTTGTTCTTTGAGAGTGTCTGGGTTTTCCATGAACAATTTTTGCTTCAGACATATATGCTAGCTCTTTTATGATTTTATTCTAGAACTCGCGTCCATTATCGGACTGCAAAATAGAGAGAGCTCCTATGATACAAAAAATATCCATTAAATTATAAGAAACTTCTTCAGCTGTTTTCGTTTTCAGTGGGCATAAAAAAGGGAATTTGGTAATAAAGATGATCTTGATAGTTCGAAAGGAATTTATAATCGCGATCAGGCTCTGATTGCACGTCAATAAGGTCAACCTGTCCTCGTTTTCGGAATGCGTTGTAAGTATTGGTTTAACAACGACTCCCTTGTTTTTACCCTTTCTTCACAAGTGACACTGCTCACAGAGAGAAAGGTACAGCTTGATCACTTTTTCGAGGCACATTACAGTATTTCTGTTGTTGTTCCTTTTCCATACATTTTATTTTTTTGTCACCCAAATCCATATGAGCTTTATGAATAATGTGAACTTTATGAATAACGAAATTTCGTCAGTATGACAAAAATATTTTATAGTTCGGTCATCATCTGTCATTTTTTAAATTAATTTTTCGATAGCCAAATAGTGCTACCTCATACCTTTTTAGTCTTCTGTAGTCCTTAGAGGTGAGGGGGCTCCTTGGTTTTTCTCTTCTCCACAGTGCTTTTCACTTTCGTAATCAACTTTTCGTATTTTTCGAGCGTAAAAACACAACTGATGTCGCCCGAACTTTCTAAAAAACCACCAAACATTCGAGAAAGTTACCTCTCATTTCACTTGCACACGTAGTCGCAGCCGATTTAACACCGTCATCAACAGAGTGAACAGTAGCACTTACATCTATCCTCCAAGTGGGAAATTGGACTTGACTCACTACTGATTTGCCCGATCGCGAACTGATCCAATTCAAGTGCACCAAGTCCGAAATAATGTCACATTTCTGACTTGGAGCATTTGTCAGTGAACCATTCGCGATGTGAGCATTTTTTTCGGACATTGTCGGATTTCGGAGTTCGGTTCCTATATATATATATATATATATATATGTAATATCCTTGACCGAAAGAAGCTCAACAGGCTCGTACTTCTTAGTTTTTTGGATCCGGATCAAGTCGTAGCCGAGTTGATCTTACTGTGTAGTCGTACCGGAACAGGCAATGGCGAGTGACTGGGAAAGGTGTAGGAAGACAATCCAGGCGAATAAACAGACATCTAAGCTGATGGTACAGTCTCTTTATTTTCACCGAATTTCGATGATTAAATATACTTCATTATCTATATACTGCATACTTAGTTTAGGAAAACATGCGTGAAAAGTATCGTACGGGGGCCGTTTATTGCCTCGTCGAAAACAGCGATCATCTTTTGATCAAGTATCAGAGTTCGACAGAGGAAGGATAGTGGCCTACCGAGATTGTGGATTATCTTTCAGGGAAATCGGTAGTCGTGTTGGACGAAACCAAACAACTGTAATGCGGATATGTGATCGTTGGATGCAGGAGGGTACGACGGACAGGCGTGTTCGATCGCATCCACCTCAGCGCACCACTTCACGTGATGACAGGCAAATTGTGCGCATGGCAATGACGGATCGCACAGCACATGCAGTCTGTAACGCATCATCCAGTGTCTGCGCGTACCATTCGACGCCGTTTACAGCAGAGTGGTCTGTCCGCAAGACGTCCATTGCTTTGTCTACCCTTGACGCAGAACCACAGACGTCTCCGCCGCCAATGGTGCGATGACAGAAGGATGTGGACGGCAGAATGGAATGAAATTGTCTTTACTGACGAGTCACGCTTCTGTCTGCAACACCATGATGATCGCATTCGAGTCTGGAGACACCGTGAAGAGAGGATGCTGAACAGCTGCGTTATGCACCGCCACACTGGTCCTGCACCGGGTATTATGTTATGGAGTGGTATTGGATATCACTCTCGCACACCTCTAGAACGCATTGCCGGTACTTTAAACAGCCAGCGCTACATCTCCGAGGTGTTGGAGCCAGTTGTCCTTCCTTACCTTCAGGGCTTGCCCACAGCCATATTTCAACAGGATAATGCGCGACCACACGTGGCACGCATTGTCCAACGGTTCTTCGTCAATCGCCAGATTGAATTGCTTCCCTGGCAACCTCGCTCTCCGGATCTTTCGCCGATGGAAAACATGTGGTCCATGGTTGCTCTACGATTGACCCAGATTCCATCCCCAGCTGCCACAGCAGATCAACTTTGGCAACGTGTGGAAGCTGCTTGGTCTGCTGTACCCCAAGAACTCATCCAAAGTCTCTTTGAATCAATGCCGAGGCGTGTGGCAGCGGTGATCTCCAACAATGGCGGCTACTCTGGCTACTGATTTTGGCAGGAACCACACTTCACAGAAGTCTATAAATTTAATCATTTGATACTTGGTCAACATGTTATCTACAAAATAAATTTTGTTGTGATATCTCTTGTCTTTCTTGGTGTTGCAATTTGGGTGGCCAGTGCGTGATGTGCGTCTGCGCTGAAATTCTAATCATTTGCATATCTCACCTCCGCTAATGCATGTTGTAAATTTCATGTTATTTGCATGTTTTCTTCAGGGTGTTGCATTTACAGTAGCCAGCAGTGTATATATATATCATTGAATGAATCATTGAAAATTGAGCCAAGTCTGAAATGTTACATTATTTCGGAGTTTGTGAACTTGAATTTGATCAGTTCGCCATCGGGCAAATCAGTAGTGAGCCAAGTCCGATTTCACACTTGGAGAATGGGCGAAAATGGAGGGGGGAATGGGGAATTGGGAATTGGGAATGGATAAATAGGAATTGGGGATGGGCGTAAATGTAAGTGCTACTGTTCACGGTGTCCTCTGTTGATGGCGGTGTTCAATCGGCCACGACTACGCGTGGAAATGAAATGAGAGGTAAATTTCTCGAATCTTTGGGTAGTTTTTTAGAAAGTTCAGGCGACAGCAGTTGTGTTTTCACGCTCGAAAAATATGAAAAGTTGATTACGAAAGTGAAAAGCACTGTGGAAAAGAGAAAAAAAACAAGACCTCACCTCTAAGGACTAGAGAAGACTAAAAAGGTATAGGGTAGTATCTATTTGTGGTATCGAAAAATTAATTTTAAAAAATGACAGATTATGACCGAACCATAAAATATTTTTGTCATACTGACGAAATTTTTTAAGTTATTCCTAAAGCTCATATGGATTTGGGTGACAAAAAAATAAAATGTATGGAAAAGGGACTACATCATAAATACTGTAATGTGCCTCGAAAACTGATCAAGCTGTACCTTTCTCTCTGTGAACAGTGTCACTTGAAAAAAAAGGGTAAAAACAAGGGAGTCATTGTTAAACCAATACTTACTAACGCATTCCGAAAACGAGGACAGGTTGACCTCATTGAGATGCAATCAGAGCCTGATCGCGATTATAAATTCAGTTTGAACTATCAAGATCATCTTTATTACCAAATTCCCTTTTTTACGCCCACTGAAAATGAAAACAGCTTAAGAAGTTTCTTATAATTTAATGGATATTTTTTGTATCATAGGAGCTCTCTATATTGCAGTCTGATAATGGACGCGAGTTCTATAACAACAAAATCATAAAAGAGCTAGCATATATGTTTGAAGCAAAAATTGTTCATGGAAAACCCAGACACTCTCAAAGAACAAGGATCCGTCGAACGTGCAAACCAAGATGTTCGGTGACGTGGATGGCAGACAATCAGACAAGTCAGTAGGCAGAAGGCTTACGAATCGTTCAAAAGAAAAAAAATCGTATCTACCATCGTGGAATCACCAGAAGCTCATACGAAGCTCTGTTTGGTGTTCCACTTACTAACGGACTGCCCAAGTAATTGTGTTGTTCAACGGACATTGAGACTGGAGAACAACCTGAAGAGGTTTTGGCCAACATCACTGAAAGTAAACATGAAACTGATTCATCAGATTCTGAAAACTCTGATGTGTCCATCTTACAAAAAAGAAAGAAGTTAATTGAAGAGAAACGAGCTGATTTTCCAAAAAAAAAAGAAGAAAAAAGAAAAAGAAAACGGACGAAATACTAAGAGGCAGTGATGCTAAATTTCCTCCCATGAGCGTCGTTCAGAACGTTGTGTTACGAATTCCAGAACTCGACAGAGGAAGAGCTGCGCCCAGAAATGTGATAGATGTGATAACGAAAGTGAACGATGATGGGCTATACAAACTCGGTACGAAATCCGGAATATTGGAGAAGTTATATTCCAGAAAGGAATTCCAAATAACTGAAGAACTTCATATCTGAAAGAGACGTTCCAAGCTTCGTACACTCACTTCGAACCACAGTTATCCTGGAATCAGGAAGCTCACAAGGTTTCGTCCACTGCAGTTATAGAAATCAGTGTAAAAGCAAAAGATGCAAGTGCCTATCAACTGGCATCAAATGTAACTCAAAGTGCCATAACAGTTCTGCTTGCAAGAATTAGTAACAGTGCATTTTTCATAGTTTTTCCATCATTTATTATTTTACTATGTTTTCATTTTTTTCACTATAGACATGATTTTTTAACTGCGAGGTTTTTAAAATAGTCAATACATATCGTTAAAATTATCTTTTAACTCATTTCATTCATTTTATTTAAGTCAAATAATTAGAGTTAAAAATTATTGTTTTCTGACTTTGATCATTCTTCCACTGCCCATTCGCAAAGTGAGCTATTTAGAATGCTCAAAGTGCTAAATGAAATTAAGTTTCGTACTCTGCGCGCTTCTGCTTTGCCCATACGCGAAATGATTATTTGTAAATGACCCAAGCCCGAAATAATGTAACATTTCGGACTTGGCCCATTTGTCTGTGATCGATTCGCGTTGTAAGCATTTTTTTCGGGCATTGTCGGATTTCGGAGTTGGGTTCCAACATATATATATATATATATATATATATATATATATATATATATATATATATATATATATATATATATATGAAATGTCCGGAATGGACATCTCATGAAATAGGAGCATACATCGTGGCCGGAAAATAATAAAGTTAGCTTCAGGAACAAACTAATTTATCAAACAGTAAAGCAACACATCTTATTCGCTTCGAGTCAGTCCAGCGTCTGCTTCGTAAGAGCGCCAAAATACAATTAGGTCAGAGAGGTTGCCAGAATTGGCGGAGGAAGTTAGTGTGTGGAAAGGCGAGGAACTTACGCTAAAGACAAGAAAGAGGGATTACCAGGACAGAGATAAAATTCAGAATGGGCGATTATGGGTAGTTAGTAATATTGTCACAGAATATCCCCCACCCCCATCTAAAATGGATTGGAGCCGTGGCCGTCGACTCCAATACACTCCAGATAGTGAAAACATGAAAATTAGTAGTTAGAATATCAGGTTGAAACTGGCTCGAAAATCACAAATTCTTATGTTAAAATATACAATTGAAAAACATAATAATATGGCATAATCTTAAGGAACAAATAGCTGGAGAAAGATAAAAATGAATGGTACACTTAAATGAAGACACTAATAACAACAGATGTAAAGACGTTCCAAATACAGATACAAGTAGAAATATATTGTGCAGGTCTCAGTCCCTGACATGTATCACAGTCTGAAAGTGTTCAGAGTCCTGGACGGGTACAGTTCAACTAGTTGTAAAAACACAAAGTAATTATTATTCACAGTCTTAGTCGTTGAATAATGTTTAGTTCTTTTGGAGATCTCCTGTGGTGTAGTCACTTTTTTAGAAAAATTATGTTCTTTGTTGTTTATGGTCCGTTTCACATTAGTTATTCACTTTTCTTTACGTAAAACACTTTCTATATTTTAGTTTTTTATCACTGGTGTTCAATTTCAATTGTTTCTCTAGATCATGTACACAAAAATATTAAAAGTTCTTTTAGCAATTAGTAGAATAAATTTACCAAATGCTGTCAAAATTAACTTTCAACATCAATACCAAATGTCTGGTACCTGATGTTGCAAAAATTCGAACAAAAATATATAAATTCCAACAATTGACATTAACATTCAATTATTGTGAAGAATAAAAAAATCAATACAAACATAGATTTGAGATATGTGACCTGTTGTGAGTACATCCTCGTGAGCGTTTACTAAAGGGAAGGTGCTTCCAACCTGAAACTCAAGTTGAGCAAACTGCACGAAATGAAAAGGGGCAGGCAGGTTTCTCAAACATGAGAGGGAAAGGCAACTGTTCAAAGGGAACATTTGAACAGTGCGAAGAGACAGGGAGGGCAGTGATGGAAACCCCAGTATAAAAATCAATAATATTTATCTAGTACATAGTATTTTTCATATAAAATGTAGCAAGTTTCAAAAGTAAAAAAATTATGTGAGTTTCTCTTACACTCACTTCAAAATTAACTTGGATGGCGATAGGGCAGGAATGCTAAAATAGAAAGATTAAGGATAGCTGAATGATTTACATATTGGTGACTTATTCGTGGGGTAGTTTGAACTTCTCAGGTGAATAGTAAAATCTCAATTTTGATGAATGTACAATTTCAGTGGGTTTTTTCGTGTGGTAATTTTCTTTATCAATTTCATAATTAACTTCAGATAATTTATTAATAATCTGGTATGGTTCTGAATAACGTGACGTTAACTTTCTAGTGTTTGGGTATTCAAATTCCTCATATATTACTAAGTCTCCAGGTTGAAATTTAGATTCTTCAAATCTGGTATCATATCTCGTCTTATTTTTCTGGTGGTATTCAAGAGTTCTGGTTTTAGCTAAAGTTCATGCTTCATTAAGTGGAGGATAAGTATTTTGGTCAATTGGAGAATCAAAAGGAAGTTTGCCAAATAATAAGTAGACAGGGGTGAACTTAGTTATGGTATGAGGTGAGTTGTTATATTCAGTAAGAACTTGCTCTAGCACTTTTGTCCACGGAACCTTTTTAGAATTAGCCTTTACCTTACATTTTAGGCAGGTTACAAGGGATTGATTTACCCTCTCCACTTTTCCGTTCGTCTGGGGATGATGAGAAGAAGTCAAAAGTTGTTTCACATTATGGTTTTTAATAAATTTTTTGAATCTGGATGATGTAAAAGCTGCGTTTCTATCGCTTAAAACTTTCTCTGGAATTTGCACATTAAAAATTTGACTTAGACAATTTGCATATGTTTCTGAAGTTACGCTCTTTGAGGGAAATGCCCATACATATCGGGTTGCATGATCAATCATTATATGCAAGTATTTTTTGGTTGAGTTGTAATAATTAAACCCTCCTACTGTATCAATAGATAAACATTCAAAAGGTTGGTCAGTTGAGGGCACTTCTTGCAGGAATCCAAATCGTTTCTGTTTTTTCTTTTTATTTAACTGACAAGTATGACAATGTTTCACGAAATTTCCTATATCTTCACTAATATGGGGCCAATAATATTGAGGGGTAATTAAATTTAGCATAATTTGAACTCCTGGATGTCCGAAATTTTCATGGGTATTAGTTAACAATTTTAATCTTAAGGATTTAGGTACTACAATTTTACAAAAGTTCTTTTTCTTAATTACCATCATGTCATTAAATTCTTTATAATTTTTACCACACACATTGTCAATTTTCTGTTGTTGAATTATTTCATTCCTGTCTAGTAAATGTACACAGTGTTGGAGATTTTGAGAAACGGAATGTCTTGAAAGCATATCCGCCTCAATGTTAGTAGAACCCTTCTGATATCTAATTTCGTAGTCATACATGCTCAATTTAAGGGACCAGCGGAACAATCTACCTTTTAAATTTTTTACAATTTTTAACCAAACAAGTGCCGCATGATCAGTATGTATGATAAATTTTTCTCATGGAGATAATAATGAAATTTGTCTAATCCGTCAACAATGGCTAAACATTCCAATTCTGTAATCGCGTAATTCTTTTCATAATCTCTTAAAGTTCTCGAATGGTATGATACAGGGTGAAGAATATTATTTGGATCTGGTTGCTCCAAAACAGCTCCAACAGCACTTTGGGAGGCATCAACATAGAGGCGACATGGTTTACTAGAATCGTATATCTGTAACACTGGTTTTGATATTAAGATTTCTTTCAACTCGTCAAAAGCTTGTTGACATGTTTCATCCCAATGCCATACAACATTCTTTTTCAGTAATCTATTAAGAGGAGCTCTAATTTTGGCATAGTTGGAAATGAATCGGTGATAAACATTTACACTACCGAGAACTCTTTGTAACTCTTTGATATTATTAGGATTTTTGCAGTTTTTTAATAGTTTCAATATTATGATTATCAGGAATTACTCTACCATTTTTAACTTCATAACCAAGAAATTTTATCTGATCTTTAGCAAACACACATATCCCTTGGTTTAATTTAATATTTTCTCTTTTAAACATTTCAAATAATATACTTAAATGTTCCAAATGTTCCTGGCTCTCACTTCCTACCGAACTCATAGACCACATAATTGACAGCTTCACACATCGCTGTATATGCTGTATTGCTTCTCGGGGGAATCATACGCCATATTAAAGGTACTTTTCCTATACCAGACTGACACATCCGATTTGTTCATTGTATACATATGCTAGTTTCTATAACACCATAATTGTCTGGCGATTTCTTTTTATGCTATTTTATACCCACCTATGTGTTGTATAATGTGTTTAAGTTTCATTAATGTCTACGCGTAACTCTTTGAGTAATCTCTATTTTTGTGACTTTTCCTTAATTTTTGATAACCAGTGTATTATACGTATAGAGTATATACAGCTTTTGCATGAACTTTTAAGACCACTTTCCAGTATTAACTCGAGAGAAAAAAATTGGATTTTCTCAGACTATTACCAGGGCAGCTTAACCCTTCTTTAATCAAACGATGGTTAAACTGATGGCATAAGCACAAAATTAACTTGTTTTTTTTTAATGCGGTAGACGGTTTCTTCGACAATAACCTTACCGCTATAGTACACCGCAGTTTTGCTATCCATTTTATTGTGGGGCCACCATATAGGCGGACTAGCATTACCCCCTATGAAGGGACGACACCAGCGGAGGTTTTTTAGTGGTGCGACACCGAGATTCTATCCGAGGACCCTCAGCACCGGAAACCAGTGCGCTGTACCACAGGGCCGCCACAAACCCAGCACAAAATAAACTTCAAAAGATTATTTGGAACGCAGCTGCAAACGTTCCAATTTTCAAGTAGTTCTCTCTTACGTTAATAAATTATTTTCAATTATTTTAAAAATATTCCAATGAAGCTATTGAGAAATGTTTTCCATAATTTTAAAATGATTAAAATATGATGCTATAGAAAAATGATCTTCGCGACTGTTAATCAGACGATTGTTAAAATGTTGTGCTAAAAGAAAATAAGTCCTGTGAATTGTGTTTGGATATTTAAAGAGCTAATTTTAACCTTTTAAAAATTATGGCATTTTTGTGCTTTAAATATTGTACTGCAAGATGAGAATTACTGAGAGACAATTCTCAAGTTTATTACCCTTATCTCCGAATCCTCGCATTAGAGCAGTCTTACAACTATTTTGGCAGGCTACCAATCGACTATCGTGCCAGCAATTGGTGTCGGAGGCTCCTAATATTATCAAGTGTAGTGCGGTCATCTAACACCCAGTATTTCCACTCGAGCGATAAGAGAATTACTGATTGCCTCGAGTTCTTTTAATTCCAACAAAACTGGAATTTCGAAACAAGAGTTCCATGGATAAAAATTATGTGTCGTTTTCTTTATAAAATGAGTTCAAATGAATTACAGCATGGAAATGAAACTCTTTAGTCTCTTTCGGGGGTGGTGAACCCACGAAAATTTTGCTGGCAAGGGAACTATTATATCCTTTTATACGCCTATAAATCATTTAATTTTAAAAATATTTATATGTAGAAGAAACTTTTGTTTTACAAGAAAGAAATTGACCAACAAATTTATCCTCGCGTCAGTCGACCCATTGTAGATAACTCATGCAAAATATTACAAGATAGGGATGACTCAGGATCAAGATGACAGGGGGGACAAGTTGTAATAAATTGTATGTTTAGTAAGGGAATTAAAGCAAGTAGGATATATTCGGTGGTTTCGTCGTAAAATTTTTAACATTGAGCAAATGATTCGACAATTTTTTAGGAAAATTTGATGGTTTTCTATGTAATATCTCGAGTTAATCGTGAAAATTGGTGTTTTCCTGGAAAATTAATTAGGTTTATTCAAGAAATTTAGGGAATATTTTGCTTAGGTTTCAGTTAGGTTTGTCTAGGGACTTCTGAGAAATTTGCTTTTGAATTTCAAGAAATTTGAAGAGATTTGAAGAAATTTGAAGTTTTGATTCAGTTGGATATTTTGCAAGTAGTTTGGAAAAAATTTAGATTTAGTGTCAAACGTTTCGGTTAGGTTTGGAGAAATAAATGCTGATATGGGAGTTAATATTACGAGCGTTTATGCTGTTCGTCCGTAATGGCCCGTAAAAAATTTAGACTTCTTTTATTTATGATAATAATAATAGAAATGTTAAGATGTGTATTTATGACCCTGAAATTTGCTCGTTTTTCCGAAAAAGTATGAGGAAAATGCTCTAAGTCGAATGGAAAATTTTGTGCTAAGATTGATGCGTATATAGACACTTAGCAGTTTTTTACGTCATCTGAGATGCTTTCGCATAGCGGAAAATCACGGGGTTAATGCCCGAAAAAACTGGCATCGCACAGTGTTAAGTTAAGAATTTTTGTTTTTATTCGGGAAAAATGTAGTATATATATAATTTTAAGATTAATCTCAGAAAAATAAGGAACTAATAAAATAACAGAGTTTTAAGTTTATCCTAAGGTTTTCTAGTTTTATTGGCAAAAATAAATTTAGATTGACTAAACAGAAATAATTCATTCAGAAAAAACTAGAATAACCTGAATACAATTATAAGTTCAGTCGTTAGGTCAGAAATATTTATGATATATCAAGAACTGGAGACGGTTGAGAATTTACAACAAACAAAACCAATGTAACAGAACAGAATTTATCCTTTAATTTCGACATTTTAAAAATTTTCTAATGAATTTCCATAACAACCATTTTGAATCTTGATGCTCATTTGGTTTATAAGAAAAATCCAGACCCTATTTTCTTTTAAAATTTCACCTTAAAGAAAAATTTTGTGTGCCAATAAATACAGAAATTATTTTTTAAATATCTGGATTATCCATCCAACAAAAATATAAATTCAGTTCATTTTGAAGACTATACCTAAGCTATTTAATAGATGTTTGTAAAATTTCACGCATTACAATTATCTACTTTATTAAAGAATAATTTCTTATTCTGGGAGACTCCCTAAATGACCGGTTATTTACGCAAAAACTGTTGCAGCCATGGAGAGATCAGAAACATCGAGAAATTTTCGTTTCATTAAAAAAAGGTTCTTACCCAAGTTTTCCTTGAAAAATAAAAATTTCAAATTCATTTTGATTACATTTTAGAACTTCGTGTTGCACTGTGGCAGCCATACCAATGATCATTATGAAAAAAAATTGTATCTGAAAGCAACTGAGCCGGGATCTTTTCATTTGTTACTTAACCACGCGAAAATCGACCTAATCATACGATTATCAAATCAGATAATGCTTTCCCTCTATGAAGGCATTTATCAAACAAATATGGGATCAAATTTCTTAACCGAAGTCAAAATGATTATTTTTTTTTATCCCGGAAGGACATTACGAATGGCAACACTAAAGGCTTTGCGAAACCATTTCGGAACGTTTCATGAAAAAATAATTATTATTTTTCATTATCTGCTTTTCTAGTGACCTACGATATTAAGGTAACTATGTTTGGAATTATAATGAGTATCTGGATGAAAGCTTGGTCTGAATACTGTTTTTCATACTTATGTATATATATAAAACAGTTCCGTGACTGACTCACTGACTCACTGACATACAACGCACAGACCAAACCGCTGGACCTAAAGGGCTGAAATTTTGCATGGCGATTCTTTTTATGGTGTAGGGGTGCACTAAGAAAGATTTTTGAAAAATTCTTCTTAGATTTTTTAAATTAAATTTTTAAGCTGTTTTAGTGACTTTTTTTAAGTTTGCATTTAAAATAATAATTTGAGGGTTATGAAATTTATATCACGAGAAAGATCATAAAGATTCCTTTAAAATGAAATGTTTTTCGAATCTTTACCTCGATTTATTGATTTTTGGTGAATTTTTAAAGATTAATTTTTAGAATTTAATTTATTAAATGCTGATCACGTGATTTCTTTTTCTGGTACTTTCAATAAATTTATCGTCACGTGCATAACAACTAAATAGAGAAAAAAAAATTTTTTTTCTTTCTTATGCAGCAGACGATTGGATATTATCCAAAAAGATAAATATCCCTTACGATTTTTTTATAAATATATATATATATATATGTGTGTGTGTAAATTGGTGTCCGTCGTTCTAAATTGAACACACCGGTTCACACTAACACCAATTTATTTGTGACGGGTCACAGGACAAAACAGTTACAGATAACAATTCTGGAACATCATTTTTACTACTTTACGGTAGCCACTTGCTACCACGTATCTCTTAACGTCGTTTCCACGTATCTCGACGGCGTTTTTCTCTCTGCCTAGTCGTGCGTTCCCCGTAGAATGGCGGGGATCTTATTTCGTCTCGGGTGCTGTGGATGCTGTTGCCACAGCTCTGTATATCACACTCGAGCATCCTGTCTCGACAGGTCCTCCTGTCGCCGAAGAAAATCAAAGGAACCAAACCTAAAAAAACAAGAAAGGGGAGAAAACAAACAAAAGAAAAACTTAAAGCTACATCATCGTCGTTGTATAGCAATTGTTCGTCATAGGTGCCATAGTCTTTTCCGTCACTGAAACATTACACAAAACAAAGAAAAAGGAAGAAAAAAAAAGTCATTAACAATAGTTCAGGATTATGAGAGAATGTCCATTGTTCAAGTCCCAGTCGTCATCGTAAAGGAGCTGTAGGTATAGTCACTAGGTGTTTGGCCAACTTTTGAGTTGATCTGCAGTAGATGCCAAGTTGGGACAAGTGCAGTAGATGCCAAGTTTTGTAGATTTCAAGTTGGGACCCTCCTGCAGACCAACTTTTCGGACGTCATATCGGTCATGCGGTCGAAATTTTATGATTTCGTAAGGACCAAAGAATTTGGGGCGCAATTTGAGCCCAGAACCAAACTGGTTACGTTGAATTGCTTCATGATAGGTCGGTGGATGTTTACGACGTTTGTTATACTGTCGCTTATTCTGCTCTTGTAGTTTCAAAATGTTGTTGGCATCGTTGCGTGGGTGATTTGTGGCTTGAAATGTCACGTTGAAAAACTCATCTTCGAGGTCAGAAACCTGCTTTATCAAAGCTAGTCGTTTTTCGTCATTTTGTTCATCTCGAGCTGGCAAGTCTTTTTCTAATTGAGTCTTTAGGTCTTGCATATTCATTTCTAAGCGTAATTTGGAATCGTTAGTTAACTGTAATCCATCTTCAAGTTCTTCAATTTGGTTGTCTAATTCGATGTTAAGGTCTTCAAATTTTGATTGTGATTTGTTCTTTGATTTATTCAGCGTTTCCTGAATCATCTGTAATTCATCTAATTTGTGGTAGTGATGCGACATCGATAACAAAACATCGATGTTTTGAAACATCGATATTCCATATTAAAACATCGATGCTAATAAAACATCGCCCAAAAACCATCGATGTTTTTAAACATCGATGTTTTAGAGCATCGATTTTTTAAAACTGGTTTAGTAATCTCTAACATTAATGTTACTTCCGTTAGTCGTGGGGGCGAGGGGGTGATTTAATTTTACTCTCTGATTGGGCAGGCACAAATGAAAAAAATTGGTTGCTTTGGGCTACATTGATGACTCAAAATTCTTGTTGTAAATACCGCCATGTTTTGCCTTCAAATGTCCAGATAAATTCGTGGTATTGCCAGAAATTTTGAGGGACTTCAGGCAAATATTGTATTTCGCCAATTTGTCAGTGGTTTTGTAAAAATATTTCCAAACGGTACTTTTGGGAGGCATCTTACTAATAATATTAACGTCAACTTATATAAAACCAGAACAAAACAAAAACTTAAATGGATGCACTCGTGTATACACTATTTGTAAAATAAAACCCCATGGCAGGTTCTGAAGTGTCAGGAACATTCCAAGCGCTCTGATTGGTTAATTGGTTGTTAATTGCCATTTGTCTGTTTGCTAAGGAATCATTCTACCTTTTGTATTCGTCCTTTTCAGAATTCAGACTTACATTTACTGAGTGTGAAAATTATGCTACGTGGTAAATTTTTTTTATTACGGTACTTTTTCATTAAAAAAAAAACATCGAGACAACGTAAAACATCGAGCACAAAACATCGATGTTAAAAAAACATCGGCTTCAATAAATCGATGTTTAAAACATCGATGTTTTTATCAAAACATCGATGTTTTGAAAACATCGACATCGATGTCGCATCCCTAATTTGTGGTGCAGTATATCAATATCTTTCGACATCGTCTTCGTTTGTTCTTTTAACAAAGCAGAAGCATCTGCTTCCTCTTCAGCTTTCTTTTTATATTCTGCAATCTGAATTTCGGCAATAGCTAACTTTTTCTCTAAGTTCTTCCTGGCTTCTACTTCTTCAAATACTTGCTCTTGTAAACTTTCACGTTCACGTTCAAGATTGTGCTTAGTCTTCTGTAAAGCAAGTTTAGCTTGTTGCACTGAATCTAACTGTTCATTTAATTTTTCAGTGTCAATTGTATGTTTTTGCTTCAAATTACGAATCTGGTTTTGGTGTGCAGCAGTTTCATCTTCCAAGTTTCTCTAAAATATTGAGTTCTTCCTCCATTTTAGTTCGCAAAGCTTGTTGTGTAGCTGTTGAATCTATATAATCAATAAGTTTATTCCTCAAATCTTCTAACTCCTCATTTAAGTTTCTTTTCTGCATTTCAGACATTGCTAAATCTTCTTTTAAGTGAATCAGTTCAGATTCCAAAGCTTTTTGTGTCTTTTTAGCTTCTTTCGCTTGAGCATTCAGTTCATCTTCAACTAACCGAGATTCTTCCACTTCTCGCTGAAAATCATTCAACTCACTCTACTTCTTTTTGAGTTGGTGGGTTTGGTCAGTAATCATTGTAGCTTCGCTACCTGAATCGTGAAGCTCATGAAGATCAACATTGTTTATCATTATTGGACAACACCTATAATTGGTTGGTGTAGGAACATGTAAGGCGTCATTAGATGGAGTAGTGTCCGAAGAATTTTCTGGAACTGTCTGTCCAACACATTGGGAGCAAGTTGAGGATAAATGTCCAAAAGAATTGCATGATAAACATTTTGGAGTCGTATGCGGGCAACTGGAACTTTTGTGGCTCTTGGAACCACAATTGTAGCAAACGAGGGGTTTGGAGAATTATTGAGGAGTTTTCTATCGTAGGTATAATTTCGTTGACGATTATCATATGTGAATTTAATATCCTTAGAAGGTTTGCTTAATTTGGACGTTGAAAGAAATTTCTGATAAATTGTCAGTTTTTCTTTGAATTCTGAAACAGATTTAGCACCATATAACAAAATTTTATTAGATGTAGAATCGGGAATACCGTTGATAACATAATCAAAAATTGAAGAAATGTCAATTTGACCCCGTGAACCGATTTCTCGCATAGCTATGAAGTAGTCGTGTAAGGATTCATCAGGTTGTAACCGTCTTTGCAGCAACATCATGTGAAGATCGGCGCTATTTAATTTGGAGGAAAATTCTACTAGTAAGTTTTCTTTGAGCGAATTCCAAGTGGTTATGTCATGAAGAGAATTAATAAATGTTTTTGCGGAACCAACTAAACATTTTTTCGTACAATATCAGTACAATATCAACCTACAATATCAGTATCATTACCCAGAATTTGTACCCTTTTCTTTAGTCTTTTGAATCAGTGATTTATTTATTTATTTATTTATTTATTTGTGTGTAGGTAGTGGTGAAAGTTTGACTGCTATCGCCATCCCACCCTACTTTAAGTGATTAAGTACATTTACGCCACTGCTTAGGATTCCAGGACTTTCGCAGATTCCCGGCAAATATGTTATAGTTGCGTACGGGCACTGTGTTATGTTTTTGCTGTACGCGATTGAAATACAAAAGTTATTTAATTAAGACCTGTAATAAAATTCTGATTGTTTGAAATCCTGAAGAAAGAAGGATTGGATTTGATATTTTGATAATTTTTGGACAGTTCTACTTCATATGACTAGTGAGAATAAACAGAAAAAATTATCAGAAACAAGCAGCAGAGAGTTCCAAAGTTTGTGGTCTGAAGGGTATATAGCATGCTTAACAAACGCAGTAAAAGAATATTCTCCGAGACTGTTAGTTGCATGTCGAACTTCATCAGAAAAACGGCATTATGAGAGAAAATATAAATCGTTCCTTGAGATATCAAGCCTGAATGTATTGCTCGAGCAGTTAAAAATAGAAATATTCAGTTTCTCAGGTTAGCATTCATAATGATGTCTATCGGATGTTGTTGAAATAAAACTTACATTTTCTTCCTTGAAAATGCCAAAATGGGAACCTTTTTAGTGAGAGGGTATTTATGAAAGAAGCCTGGTTAATATTCTATTTGAAAATTTTGAAAACAAGGAAAATATTATTCAAACATTGAAAGATATGCCTTTTGCTAGAAACGCGGTGAATGATTTTGGAAATGGAATTCATCAGCAACATATAAATATTACACCTGCTGTACTCGCAGAGCTGGATTAGCTCGTTTAATAATTTTTTCTACGTTATTACGTGAGAAATAATATCAAGAAATTTATTAGTTGAACCTCATTAGCTAACATCAACAACAAAAGAAACATATATTTACATCACACTGTCTGATACAGAGTTGTATCAATAACTACTGATGATTGATGATCCTTGCAGTAGAACTGGAGAGAAAGTAGGGATGCGACATCGATGTCGCTGTTTTCAAAACATCGATGTTTTGATAAAAACATCGATGTTTTAAACATCGATTTATTGAAGCCGATGTTTTTTTAACATCGATGTTTTGTGCTCGATGTTTTACGTTGACTCGATGTTTTTTTTTTAATGAAAAAGTGCCGTAATAAAAAAATTTTACCACGTAGCATAATTTTCACACTCAGTAAATGTAAGTCTGAATTCTGAAAAGGACGAATACAAAAGGGGGAATGATTCCTTAGCAAACAGACAAATGACAATCAACAACCAATGAACCAATCAGAGCGCTTGGAATGTTCCTGGCACTCCAGAACCTTCCATGGGGTTTTATTTTCAAATAGTATATACACGAGTGCATCCATTTAAGTTTTTGTTTCGTTCTGGTTTTATATAAGTTGACGTTAATATTATTAGTAAGATGCCTCCCAAAAGTACCGTTTGGAAATATTTTTACAAAACATCTGACAAATTGGCGAAATGCAATATTTTCCTTAAGTCCCTTAAAACTTCTGGCAATACCACGAATTTATCTGGACATTTGAAGGCAAAACATGGCGATATTTACAACGAGAATTTTGAGTCATCAATGTAGCCCAAAGCAACCAAGTTTTTGCCATTTATGTCTGCCCAATCAGAGAGTAAAATTAAATCACCAAACCCAACGACTAATGAAAATAACATTAATGTTAGAGATTACTAAACCAGTTTTAAAAAATGGATGTTCTAAAACATCGATGTTTAAAAACATCGATGGTTTCTGGGCGATGTTTTATTAGCATCGATGTTTTAATATTGAATATCGATGTTTCAAAACATCGATGTTTTGTTATCGATGTCGTATCACTAAGAGAAAGATGATTTCCCGACATCAGTCCTGGGGTTTCAGTAGCAGGTTTTATGCGCTGAGACCCGTGTAAAGACACTGGAAGACGTTATGTTTGGTTGCTTACTTGGTGCAAGGTCCAGAAATCAGAAGCCAGACAACAGCAGAACATTAACTTAATAAAAGATAGAAAAAAGCAACCGTGATAATAAAAGACATGTAAATACTATAAAAGCCATGAAATATAAAGGTGATAAAGGTAGTGAAATATGAAAGTGATAACAGTCATGGAACATGTTATGAGTCTTGAACTAAAAATAGCGCCCTTTACACGTACGCTCTTTCCCGCGTGAAACCACAATCCTGCGCGATTGAGTGCACGTGTGAATGTGTCGGAGAGGAAGGGAAAGCTGCTTTGGAGCGTACTGCAAATTTTCCCGCGCGCAATCCCGTATCCGTCCAAGCACTCGCGAAAGAGCGTACGTGTAAAGGGCGCTAATGGCTAATTTTATATCTGCACGCGCTTTAAATATACGGAAATTTCTAGATTTATTTAATGAAATAAACTCAGGGGTTAATGGTTTACTTATGCATGACAACGTCTAATAGTCAAGTCGTGGAAATGTTTTTCAGAGATTAGCAAACTGTTTAGATCAGGGGTTCCCAACCTTATTATAGTACCGTACCTCTACGTTGTAAACAATTTGATGACGTACCGGTAGACGAAAAATTTTGAAAAGGGGAATAAAATGCAATGGAGAACAAAATAAATTATGATATATAAAAAATCATTTTAAATAAATCTCCTGAGTTTAATACACTTACCTTAACAGCTTCTTAATATTTATTAATAATACAATTACTATTGATTAATAATATGCAATTAATTTAAAGATGTTTGAAACACAAAACACAATTTTTAGTAGAACTCAGACACAGTTATAATTCGCAAACACAGTTATAGACACAGTTATAATTCGCAGGCGAGTGCCAAATTTTTATGTGGCGGTCATAGGATAACACATTCATGAGTAGACGGCATCTTTTGAGATTAGGTAAATCCCAGTAAAGTATTACAACACAAACAATGGATAAGAAATTCCAAACTAAAATATTAAAACGTATGGATTATTCGTTCTTTTCTTTTTTCGTAATACAGATTTTGAATAGATATTTGTTTTAAATTGTACCCAAGGTTGGGAACCACTGGTTTAGATGACGTTAGAGTTTTTTTTACAAAATGAGAAAATCGTGACGTTATTTTTTCAACTCTAAACGTGATTTAATATGTAGATTTCTATTGATTATATTAGTGTATTTTTGTCCCGCCAAAAAACGTAGCCCTCTTTTATTCAACCAACCAACTCTCTCTCTCTCTCTCTAATTTGTATATTTTATTTTTATTTTTTATCATTTTTTCAAAGCAAAAATGTAAAGTAAGGATTTAAAACAATAAATTCCATTTAATATTTTAGGAAAAATAGGGAAATCTCTCTCTCTCTCTAATTTGTATATCTCTCTCTATTTTGTATAAAAATTTCGATTTTCAGATTTTCGTCTTATCACATACCACACACATTCTGACAAAATTTCAGACTGATACTGCATATAGAAGTATAGTTACGGCTGATTTAAACATACATCTGTTATCACGTTGTCACACCCACCTCTTTATTTACACAAGTCTCTCAGTCAATTTCTTGCTGCATTTCCCCCTTGGTTGACTCAATGTTTTTAAAAATACGCAGAATCATTGCTGCATTCCGTTTGCCTGTATTTGTAATTGATAACGTTGTTTATTTATTTGAATTAAAAGCAAGCGTTTTACTCGTTGCTTTTTTGTATCAAATTTCCACTTTTTGTGATAAAAACTTTCTTTTTCAGGACAATATTGCATTTTATTTTGTATCTAAACGTGATACTTATTAATTAGAACTGATAAATATGCCTCTGAAGAGTAAAAAATATACAAAAGCTTTACATATGATCAAAGCACGTTGGAGTGGTAAGAAATATCTTGAAAGAAATACATCTGTGTTAGTTCCAAGTGGTACTGACACCAGACAGCAAAATATTTCTTTTTCGAATATATATGAAGCTGATTCCAGTGATCAGTACATTATTATCAGTTTCAAAAAACTACAGAAGGACTTACACATGGTCCAGTTTGCCTCTAACATTTTTATGTGAAGAAAAATAATTTCATAGTTTGCCAATCTGCATTTGTATATACAATTTTATTTTTATATCCACCTGGCATTATTTTATTATCAATCGAAGTGTCATAGGTGTAAATTTGAGCAATATTGCCTAATAAGATTTTTTTTTATCTATTTACAGCCAATTTTAAAAAAAAAGTACAAATTTCTTGAATTATAACTTTTTTCTTGTACTCAGTTAAAAGTCTATAATTAATGGTAAAATAAGAATATATACCCGCTTTAACAGTTTTTACAGTTGTTATGGCTATTAGAGTATGCATAAAATAGATTTTTCTTAAAAATGATAATTTAACAAAGTTATGAGCAAATGAAATCTTGAAGCGCGTTTAACTCAGTTTGGGGTTTTTCAGATTTTTCATGTCTTCAAAATGCTAAAGCATTTTTAAATATACATGAAAGTGTTTGAAATTTTTTTTTTGTTTGCACATCATACTATATGTAAGAGATTTAAATAGCGGATTTTTAATATTTGATAACTTTTTTTTTTAAAATCATATGTGCAAAAACTAGTCATTTTTTCTGCTTTTTTCCACTTGTATATAGTTATTTTTTTTTCTCTAAAACCATTGCTATTAAAAAAAAATCCGCTATTTGAATCTGTTTAAACTATTATTACTGACCTGAAATACAAAAAATCACGTGAAAAATATAAAATGGAAAATACTAGCGGTGTTTTGAAATCGGTGGTCAAAATTGAACTTTTTTTTAATTTTGTGAAAAAACCAAAAATTTAATTTTTGAAACTTTTTTGGATTAAATTATTCGTAGTTAACATTTACATAATAATATCGAAAAATACATTTTTTAAAGTTGATAATATTTTTTTTTCGTTTTGGGTGCTGAGTCCCCTTAACAGAACAAAGGAAATTAAATTACAAAGGAAATTGAAATTGCCTTTAGTGCTTATGCGAGGATTTGAACCGGGGACTTTTCACTCCGCAGTCCGATGCGATAACCATTCAGCCACGGAGTCCATTGAGAGAAAGGTCTTCTGAGGAGGACATAACGCTTTTTCGTTACGTGACGATTCCTGCCAGTTCACTCTACTGCAAGCCGCGTAAAAGAACTTCGTTCCAATAATCAATTAGTGCTACTGTCTTCTTTTCGATAACTTAATTTTCCCAGAGAACGTTGCGATGAAGAAACTCTGATCTTGTGTTCATTTTTTTTGTTGTTGTTGGCTTTGGTGTTCTAATGCTGACTCCACACCAAAGGCGATGAAGATTTTTTTAAAAATGTCTCTTCGTTATTGCACATGCGTATAACAGACAATTTTGTCTCTTTCGGTTTGTGTCTGTCTCTTGTATCTGCGCTTTCAAGTCTTGGAAACAGTCTAAGGACCTGCTCACATAGGAGTCCGGTAGCGGAAGCGATAAAGTTATGAAATATATTTAAGGTGGCTATGTACTAAAAGAAAATATCTCCGTTTCCATTTCCAGTCCGTCCCGACTCTTGTGGTGGGAGGAGTCCAGTTGACAGTTCGAGAATTCCACCCCCCTTAGGGTTGACAGTTTGAGGGATTGTAATGACCGTCTCTCTATAGGGGGTCATGTGCTTTCCAAAGGGGGTCATGCGATATCCTTGCCTTTCCAAATAATCCCCGAAAGAAATCGCAAACTGCTGGTTGTAGCGGGCGAAAATTTAAACGGTCATACGCTTGATTTTGCCACCAGTTTACTCACGGATACGATGGGTCTCGCCATAAGCATAAATGTAAAATTAAGACCGACTTTCACAAAATCAACGAGAAATTAAACAAAGCAAAATATACAAAATATAAATTTTACTGAAAGAAAGTTCTGATTTTGTGTCTTGAAACAATGTTGTAAATTATCTTTATCTACAGAGAGAAAGTTAGTACTTTGAAACTATTTATTAATATGAGTTCATTACAGACAATAGTAAATTAAGGATTTTAATACAGAAAAATTGGGATTTGTCTGTGAAAATGAAATTAGGTTTAAAAGAAATAATCTCAGAAAACTTTGAATCTTCAAGGAATTGCTCATAAGATTCCGATAAATTAAAGATATCTGCAATATCTCCCCTACGTGCGAAATTGTAACTTCGATTTAATCATTTGGAAATCATCAGTCATTTGCTGCTAATAAGTATCCTGTGTATGTATTATAAAACATGACTGTAATAACAATTTTAGATATTTTATGTTCAACTATCACAAATTTCAACCTATTCCAATTCAAACGAATACAGGTCGAAAACTGCCACATCTTACTTTATCCTTCTGTTGAAGTTAGTAATTTGTTGTCTAAAAGAAAACTGCTTATCTGTTGTGCATTATAATATTCGGAACTTTAATGCGATAACGTATCTGTATTTTCTAAAATTTGAGAGCCATTAAAACGTATTTTGAATTATTTTATCTAAACATAGTGACAACTACATTTTCCCCCTTTAATTTATATGTACTTAATTAAAAACCATTCTTCCTGACGTCGTCTTTGTGTGCGTTAAAGTAAACAAACACTGACTTCTTGCACATAAACTTCAGAAAAGGTTCGATATCTTGAGAAAATTGTCTAATATAGGTTTAATAAAAGTACATATATATAAAAGTACTATATATATGTTATATATATAAAAGTACTATAAATAACTGTGCATGATTATTGAAAAGTTTTCACATGACACAAATGTAGAAATTCTAGAATAATTAAACGGTAGATTGTTTTTGTTGTAAGTTTCTCTAAATATGGTGGGTCCCATGGATAAAACATTGAAAGAGGCGCCAAAATGAGGCAGAGTAAAAAACGGAATTATCAACAAATAACGATAAAATATAATAGTAACTAATAATAGCAAATTCTTTCAAACTAGTTGATATAGTTTAGGCCTCAGACAACGGTGTTTAATGCATTTATGAAATTTTTCAATACATTCAAAACTCCATTGATTCGTTCTTAATATTTCTTATATTTTAAAGATGAACTTAAAAGAAAGTTTACGTATATCTGTCCTGTATATATTTACTTACCTTTTTCTTTTTTTTTCCTATGTATACCTAAAACTAAATACCCGTGCTTCACAACGGAATACATAACTTCAGTACTAAAGTGTTTTCATTTCTTTTAGGAGATAACCCTATAATTTAATGACCCCGATCCAACATTAAATAAGGGTTTTTAGATTTATATTTATTTCTTAATTTTGGGCGCCTTATGCCCTTTCTGGATTTTTTAGCTTTCTTAGTACCTAGGGCCTTAGATGAGCCACCATGCAAAATTTCAGGGCCTTTTTTTCCTTTTTGCTGAAGGCCACCTTATCCTAAACTAGCTTATTTTTTCATCTTACCTTCTCTAAATTTTTAAGTTAACTCTTTAAACTTAAATTCTTATTCTTAATAAATGCTTAATTTTTTAATCTTAAATTTTCTCTTCCCCTCAACTATTGAAGGTGTTAAACTTAAAATTTTTGTACATTGATTGTAATAGTAACTCTTAAATTTAACCTAGCCTTAATATTTTAACTCCTGATCACATTATCTTTTATTACATAACATCTTGCGCACAGGAGTTAAAACCAGCTCGTCAATCAGGCCGCTCTGATTGTGTTGTGAGAAGGTATTGGGACCAGTGGACCCGAGAGATGTCATGTACACGAAGACCAGGCTCAGGACGCCCTCGACAGACCAGTCGTCGAGAAGACCGCCACATCGTAAGAAATGCACGCGCACAGCCAACTGCTTCATCGGCCGCCATCCAGGCACGGGTAGCACCTTCACTAGGGGCCTCTGTGTCTTCTCGAACCATACGAAGGCGCCTGGCTGAAGGACAATTGGTATCGCGGCGCCCATTACGTGTGCTGCCCATGACGCCCACCCATCGACGCCTCCGTTTGGAGTTTTGCCGCGCACGAGGAAACTGGACTGCAGCGGAATGGAACCAGGTCGTCTTTAGCGACGAATCCAGATTCAATCTCGGCAGTGATGACAATCGTGTTCGTGTGTGGAGAGCCCGTGGTGAACGCTTCAATCCTGCCTTTGCTGTACAGCGACACATCGCTCCCACAGCTGGTGTGATGGTATGGGGTGCCATTGCCTACAATACACGGTCACCCCTAGTATTGCTCCGTGGCACCATGACAGCCCAGCGGTATGTTCATGAAATCCTGCAACCACATGTGTTGCTACTCATGCAACGGCACCCAGGAGCCATTTTTCAACAAGACAATGCTAGGCCTCATACGGCAAGGGTGTCAGAAGACTGTCTCCGCACTGTTACTACCCTTCCTTGGCCTGCCCGATCCCCAGATTTGTCTCCAATCGAGCATATCTGGGATCATTTGGGACGACGAGTGGGGCATCCCACGAGTTTGAACGAACTAGAGGCAAGTTTACAGCAAATATGGAACGAAATGTCTCAAGACATCATACAGAACTTGTATGACTCAATGCCCGATCGTATCGCATCGTGCATTCGCACTAGAGGGGGTCCAACGGAGTATTAACTCCTCCGTTCTTTTGCCTTTTTCTCTGAAATAAATTATCCCTTTTCTTTGATTTTCTTATCATTTACTTATATCAAAGTAGTCATTACGTATGTAAAATTTCGTTTCATTTTGACGACTCCTTCCTGGTGCGCAAATTTTTTTGTCCATGAGTGTATATATGTATGTATACAGAGGCTGTTCACACATTTTTTAGACGATGTATATTGTATTCACAAAACTAAATTACATAAAATTCTTGTGTTTTAAATGTTCTATTTGACATCCCTTATTCTGAACTATCTTTCGACACCGCAATTTCCAGGATAATAATGCCTTTTGAAGTGTCAGAAGAGGTATTCTATCCCATTCCTCCTGAACAGCTTTCCAGAGTCCTGTAAGGGTTTTGGGACGACGTTTGGATAATGCAAATTTTAAAAGTCCAAAAGCACAAAAATCCATAGGTGATACACCGGGAAATTTAGTAAGGATATCAGTGAAGGGTGTGGCCATGATACCAGTTTTTTGTTCCATTTCTTTTAGGAATTTTACAGTGGATTTTGATGTGTGACTGCTAGCTTTGTCCTGATGGAGTCTCACAGACTGATGGCACTGTGGGTAAAGCGATGGTAATTCATTCAGAAAAATATATGCTATATATATATATATATATATATATATATATATATATATATATATATATATATATATATATATATGTATATATATATGTATATGTATATATATATGTATATATATATGTATATGTATATATATATGTATATGTATATATATATGTATATGTATATATATATGTTTGGACCCACCCGTATAGATGGCGCTTTGCGCGCGAGAGAAGAAACTTTGTAACGTCCTAGAGTTTGGCACTCGGACTTTCGACTCTCACCTGATAACGAGCAACTCGCTGCTCTTGAATTTAGTTTTATTTGTACATATTGTAAATAAATAAGTACATTTGTTAGCTCTCCCACCTTGGATTCTTCATTTAAGTTTGAACTGTTTTACTTGAAATTTACTTGATTTACTCGAAAACTTTGTGGATTAAGGTGATCTCGAACCGCCTTCATTGTTGCACGAACCCCGGGATCAGCAGACCTTTAGATGATTCAGGTGAGAGATATTTGAATATTCTTTGATGATTTATTGAAGTTTCTAATTTACTCGAAATGGCTGAGAAGTTAGAAATAATTAAGAAGAAGCGTTCCGTTTTGAGGAACTTAACAACTAGACTGTTAAATGCTATTCCTGCTAAATTAGCAGAAGATATTGATAAAACTGATATCGAAACCTTGTATGATGAATTAGACGAAAAATCAAAAGAATTGAAAGGTATTGATAGAGAAATTGAACAATATTTGACAGTTAAAGAAATCGAAACAGAAATACTTTCTTGTGATGAATATAACAGTAAAATTATTGCTTTTAAAAGAAAGCTAAAAAACAAATTAAGTGAATTATCAAATAAAGAAATTGCTTCGAATGAAATAAATACATCGGGTATAAACAATAATAGCGAGCCGACCAATAGCGATGTATCGTTTAATTCTCAGAGTTTTGATTCAAATGTCGTTAAGTTGCCTAAGCTTACCATAGATAAATTTTTCGGTGACTCAAGCCATTGGCTAGAATTTTGGCAACAATTCGAAAGTGCAATCCACAACAACACGAAATTATCGAAAATAGACAAGTTTAATTATTTAAAAACGTTTCTCGGTGGAACTGCCTTAAAAAGCGTTAGCGGATTTTCTTTAACAAATGAAAATTATGATTCTGCAGTAAAATTATTAGAATCCAGATTTGGAAGAAGAGAAGTCGTCATTAATTCATTAATGAATAAAATGTTAAATTTAGAACCCTTGCGAAACTCCTCTAACATAAAAGAATTCCGAAAATTTTACGATGAGCTTGAAATCCAAATAAGAAGTTTGGAGTCGTTAGGAGTTGCTTCTGGCTCTTACGGGCATTTATTGTATCCGATTTTATTAAAACTACTACCTAATGATATAGCGCTAGAGTTTAGCAGACAACGCAAAAATAGGGAAGAAATTGATATATCTGAGCTTATCCAGTTTTTGAAAACAGAAGTGCAATTCAGGGAAACCGTGATGCAAATGAACTCGAACTGTAATATGAATCCTGATGAACCTGTGTATAAAAACAATAGCGCAAATCCAAACAAAAACTTCCGTACTAAAAAGATATTTAAATCTGCACACGCATTAAACACCATGACCAAACCTTGCTGCATTTTTTGTTGGTCAAACGAACACAAATCCCATTTTTGTGAAGTCGTTCCTGATATACAAAAACGACAAATTTTAAAGAAACGAGGTTGCTGCTATAGATGTTACTTGAAATCACATCTTATTTCCGATTGTAAAGCAAAAATACCTCCATGTGCTATTTGTAATAGTTTTCAGCACAGTAAACTATTTTGTAACGCCAGAACTAGAACCGAAACTCCTGAAATTTCAGATGCCAAGCCCCCTGAAGTACCCAAATGCGCGAATCCCGACACTCAAACTCTAAGTTCGATATCACAGTGCAATTCGGTAGAAACTAATCAAAGTATTATTTTAAAAACTTGTTGTGCTATTGCAGAATCAGATATAAAATCTAAAAAGGTTAGAATTCTTCTTGACTCAGGTAGTGAGCGAAGTTTCATTTCTAAATCACTAGCTCGGGAATTGAAACTTCCCCTTATTCGTAAAGAAAAATTGAGTTTATATTCTTTTGGGGCGAAAAAGCCAGCGCAGCAAATATTTGAAGTATATAATGTGAAACTCACAAGCCGCTTTGACCCTGAACTCTACGTGAAAGCGGAAGTAATCGCCACAGATCTCATAACTCAAGCGAGTGTTAGATCTATCTCTACTCAGCAATTACTTGAACTGGGAATAAACAACCAGTTGCTGATTTCAGATTTCGTTGACGAAAACAAATCGCCTATGGCGCCTATTTGTATTTTATTAGGAGCGGACATTTACTACGAAGTCCATACTAAGCCGATAAACATTCAAAAAATAAATAAAGATCTATACGCAGTGTCAACAATATTCGGTTATGCGTTTATGGGTAAATTAAAGTACTCAGCTGGGAAAAACACCGAACTGCATTCCTTTTTCACGTCCGTACAAAAAGAAAATTTTGACATAAGTTCCTTTTGGAAGCTAGAATCGCTCGGGATTGTTGAAGATCAAAATGAATGTTTTTCTCAAAGAGACTTAAACGCCTTACAATATTTTAATGATAATTTAAAATTTGTTGATGGTAGATATGAAACTAAACTTTTGTTTGAAGACACTAAACCACAACTAGACAGTAATTTCGCAACAGCTAAAAGACGTTTTGACATTTTAAAGGATAAATTAAGTAAGGATAAGGAGATTTGTCAGGAATACCAAAGTATTATTAAACATCAAGAAGAAAATAGGATAGTGGAGGAAGATAAAAACGAAAATTTCGATTCTGGTTACTTCATGCCTCATAGAGCTATTATCAGACCACATAAAATTACTACGCGCGTAAGAATAGTCTTTGATGCTTCGTCCAAAGGAAAAAATTCAAAATCACTTAATGAATTATTATTGCCTGGCCCCAATTTAAATCCTAACTTATTAGACGTAATCTTAAAATTTCGAAAATATGAAATAGCATTTTCAGCCGATATTGAAAAGGCCTTCTTAATGATCAGCATTGCCGAGGAAGATCGTAAATTCTTAAAATTTCTTTGGTTCCGAAATAACGATCCCGATTTATTCAAAATTATGCACATGAACCGTTTACCATTCGGGGTCAATTCTTCTCCCTTTATATTAGCTGCTACAATAAAATTTCACATTAAAAAATATTCAGAAAGTAACCCTGCATGCTACGAGATGTTAAACTCATCTTTATACGTTGACGACTTGCATCATGGAGCGAGTTCGAATACTGAAGCGTTTAATTTGTCCTCGGAAGCTTCAGAAATCTTGAAAGATGCAGGTATGAATTTAAGAAAATTCAAAACTAATTCCCCTGGCTTAAGAACGTTATGGAAGGAAAAAGGGATAATTATTGAAGAAAATTCGGAAAACCCATCTAAAATCTTAGGAATCATTTGGAACAATAATCACGATACAATATCCTTAGACTTGAAACCAGCTTCAGAAATGTCAAATTCCTGCATCACAAAACGTCACGTTTTGCAAACTGTTGCAAAGATTTACGATCCTGTTGGTTACATCTCGCCCTTCGTAATGCGAGTTAAATGCTTATTGCAAGAAATGTGGCAACAAGCCATTGACTGGGACGAACAATTACCACAAAATTTATCGGAAAGATTTCTAAAATGGTTCGAAGAGATCAATGAATTAGAAAATTTGAATATTTCTAGAAGGTATTTTGAACATAAAGTAAATTTTGACAAAATTGAGCTCTTAGTATTTTCCGACGCTAGCCTAAAGGGATATGGAGCTGTAGCCTATTTTCGAGACCCTGCGAGCCGCTCCACTTCATTCGTCATGGCCAAGAGTAGAGTGGCACCCCTCAAGAAAATCACGTTGCCACGCTTGGAACTTTTAGGTGCAGTTATTGCTGCGAGAATAGCCCGTTACCTGAAAGCTTTATTTCAAATCCCTAATAATAACATCAAGTGTTTTAGCGATTCGCAAATAGTCCTACATTGGATAAAGGGATCTGCCGATGTTTGGAAGCCATTCGTTGCGAATCGAGTGCGGGAAATTCAAGACATTATCGAACCCTTTGCTTGGAAACATTGTAAAGGATCCGAGAATCCTGCAGATGTTCTGTCTCGAGGATGTTCTGCTCATGAACTAAAAGGGAATATGTTATGGTGGAATGGCCCTAACTTGGCAACCGAAGAAATGCCATCCGAACAAGAAACTCCTCTTTTGGAGGAGGAAATTATTCCAGAAAGAAGAAAGACTGTGATATGCACTGTCACAGATGACCACCATGAACCAGAAATATTATCTAAATTTTCAACATGGATTAAACTAAATCGTGTTGTAGCTTGGATTCTTCGATTTGTGCAAAACTGTAAATTCCCATCAGTAAAAACAACAGGTTTCTTGACAAGTAAGGAGTTAAATGATGCAGCCGATGTCATAGTGAAAATTGTGCAAAAGTTAGAGTTTAAAGATGAAACTCGGAATTTGAAGAAAGACAAGATATTAAGCCCCAACAGCAAAATAGCTAACTTAAATCCATTTCTTGATGATAAAGATTTATTGCGGGTTGGAGGAAGACTCAGGAATGCTAATATTTCAGACGATAAAAAACATCAAATTATACTTCCCAAAAAACATTACGTGACAGAATTAATCATTAAACATTACCACGAAAAATATCTGCACAGTGGAATCCAACTGACTATTTCTTCGATAAGACAAAAATTTTGGATTGTTAACATCCGCGAAGTTGTTAGAAGAATTGTTTGGAAATGCATGAAGTGTTTCAGAAACAGGGCAAATTTAGCGACGCAAATTATGGGAGATTTACCTCCAGCT